>BDRX01000005.1:5940-52910 GCA_003203535.1 Raphidocelis subcapitata
GCGCCCTCCCCAGCCTTAATGCCCCCCCCCCCCCCCCCCCCCCCCCCGCCCCACCAGTCCGTCCACCATGCCGGCCAGGCCGTCCACCTCGGCCATCATGCGCTCCCCAGCGAGTGCGGCCACGTGGCGCCAGCTGAAGGCGCCGCCCTCCCCCGCGGCCAGCAGCAGCGCCAGCAGGCGCACAAAGTCGGGGGAAAAAAGCGCTGCAGCCGCGTCCAGGCTCGGCGGAGCAGGGGCGTTGCCCGAGCACGCCAGCGCCAGCAGCAGCTGCCCCATGGCCTGCGGCGGAAAGGCGGGGCGTCCAACATGCGGCAGACAGCATTTCGGCCAGGGCCGCCGCGTGCGCACCGCCACCTCGAGATAACGGCCGCCCCGCGCACAGTCCAGCACCCACCCACTCCACACACACGCATGCGAGCACGCCAGCACGCACACCGGCAGCGCGCGCTGCGCGGGGCGCCCACCACTACGTCTTCGCGCTGCGCCGCGGCCAGGTCTTCGCCCGCCAGCGACACCTCCCCGGACAGCGTCTCTGCAAGCCCCAGCGCCCCGATGCGCAGCCGGCCCAGCGGCAACACCAGCGCCTTGCTGGGGGACAGCGCAGGCGGGCGCACGGCAAGGCCGGCGGCGTGCACAGCGCGCAGCGCGGCTGACAGCTGTGCACGGGGAGGGGAGGGGAGGGGAGGGGAGGGGATGGGAGGGCACCGTGGATGGGCTGGTGTCTTTTGCCAACCGTTGGCAACGCCCTGCCAGCGCTGTGGGTTCAGCTGTGCAAGGCACCCTGCTGCAGGCATTGCACCACCCTGCTGCAGGCATTGCTCCAGCCCCAAGGCCCCTGCGACCCACCTGCACGGTGTAGCTCCACAGCACCGCCTCATTCGGTGCGTTGCGCACCAGCTGGCCGGATGCGGTCTGGGTGGGCAGCAGGTGCGCCTGCGCCGCGGTGACAGCGCCGGGGTGGTAGGGCGCGGCCACCACCAGCGCGGGGCTGCCGTCCAGGTCTGCGGTTACAAAGGCCTCGCGCGGGCACACCAGCCCGGGGTGGCCGGCCAGCACAGACCAGCCCTCCACGGCGGCGCGCGCAGCGGCCAGCAGCTCGCCGCTGGGCAGCACCTGGCGGCCGTCGATGCGGCGCAGCGCGTAGGGCGCGCCGTCTGCGGCGCTGATGCCCTTGATGACGCAGGAGCGCACGCCCAGCGCCGCGGAGGGGCGCTCCTCTGCCGCGGCCAGGTCCTCCAGCGGCGCGAGCGTGTGGTAGGGACCCACCACGTCCGGCAGGGCGGGCTCGTCGCCAGAGGGCAGCCACTGGGGGGGGGCGATTTGCACGCAGACACGGGGCTGAGTGTCGTGCGCACGCACGCGGTTTGCAGTGGGCAGGTGCCCAGCGTCCAGACAGGGTGGGCAGCCCAAGCCGGGGCGAGGCGTTGCGCGAGTCGCCAAGGGCAGCCGCAGTGATCGAGCGTTCAAGAGCCGAAGCGCGGCGGCCCCCGCACCTGCGACTGCACCAGGTAGGCCTGCTGCTGGAGCTGCTGCCTCAGCGCCTCACTCATAAACTGCCCCGCAAGCAGGGCGCGGCCAGGGCCGGCTGAGTAGGCCCCGTGGCTGCCTGCGTAGTTGCCAGGGTGCTGGGCAAGGAGCCCCCCACGCTTGCCACCGCCGCTGCTGCGCCCCCCGCTTGGGGCGTCGAGGTCCAGCCCCGGCAGCTGCAGGCCTCCCGGCATGCCACCCAGCTGCAGCCCGCGGCCGCCGCCACCGCCGCCGCCGCTGCGTGAGGGGCCACGCACGCCGCGGCCACCCGCGCGGCCACCGCCAACACCGCTGCCTGCTCCACCCGCAGGGCCCGGGAACGCTGCCGAAGGGGCCCCGCCAGCGTTTGGGCCCCGGAGTTTGCCGGGGGAGCGCAGCGGCGGGGCGAGCCTGCCGGGTGTTTTGAGGGGGGCGCGCGGTGGGCCGGGGGCTCCCTCCGGCAACCACCAGGCATGCAAACCCAGCTGCCTCCAGGAATGTACGGGACGGCATTGCATGTGCGGAACAAGCAGCCCACTCACCCCTTGGAGCCACCCGCCATCTGCTGCTGCGGGGACTTGGGCACGGGGTCAGCAGGACCAGCCCCTCCTCCCGCGGGGGAGGGCGTCGAGCGCGGCACGAAGCTGGCCGCGCCGGCCGACATACGCGCCCCAGCGCCGCCGCTGCCGCTGCCGCTGGCGCTGCCGCCGCTCCCCTGCTGCGCCTTAAGGGGGCCGGCTGCGCCCCCCGGGGAGGGGGACTGGCTCAGCGGGCTGCCCGCGCCACCCGGGACAAAGGGCCGGGCATTGACGGTGGCCTGCAGCGCCGACGCAGCCGACTTGGAGCCGCCGCTCTTGTCATCTCCACCGCCCTGCATCGATCCACGTCGCCCGCCGGCCGGGCCAGCCGAGGGCGCCGCGCGCCGCTGCCCGCGCCGGTGTCGCGCGGCCGCGCCTGGCGGCCGGGCGGCGCCGCCTGCAGCGGCAGGGTGCGGCCAGCGCCCACCCTATAAGCGCGCGCCCTGGCCCTGGGTTCGTCTGGGGGCGCGGATCCAGATCTTCCCCCGGGGTGATCACAGTGCCGCCTTCACAAAGCCCCGTTTGGCACAGTCGGCCATTGATTGTCCCGCTTTTGACTGGGACAACTACGTCCAGTACCGCACAACGTCGGCTCTGTCAGGGCACCCCAAGCCGCGCGCCTTCCCCAGCTCCCCCCTCGCCCCTCGCTGATGTTGTTCGGCACTTCAGGCGGCGACAAGGGCAGCAACACCAAGAACACGTCGCGGGCGGGCAGGGCGGAGTGCTACACGGTGAGCGGCGGGCGGCGGGGGGCCTGCAGCGGCGGCGAGCGGCGCGCACGCGGCGCGGCCAGGCGCGTCGCTGTCAGCAACGCCCCCGCCCCTTCACTGCGGCGCGCCCAACTTGCACATGCAGGCCCGTGACACGTTCTACCAGTGCGTGCGCGAGTGCGGGCTGCTCTACAGCGCCAGCGAGCCCGTGCCCAGCAAGTGCAAGCAGCTGCGCGCGCGCTTCGAGGCGGCGTGCCTGCCCAGCTGGGTGCGTGGCAGCGGGGCGTGTCTTTCAGACAGCCGTGAAACGCAAGGCTTTGGACCCCCAACCCTGCGGGCAGCCTCACAGCACGCGATGCCCTCACGCCTTGCGGCTGTGTGCCTCTGAGGCTCGGGTCCCCTGCTCAAACCGGTGCGCAGGTGCGCCACTTTGACGAGCAGCAGGAGAAGGCGGCGCGCGACACCAAGCGCCTACACGCGGCCATCCAGCAGCAGGCCGCCACAGCCGCGGGCAACCTCGCGGGCGCGGCGCAGCGGTAGCACACGGCGCGGACCCAGGGCAGCCAAAAGCGGCAGCAGGGCCGCCTGTGCCGCGCCTGCCCATGGCGCCCGGCGACGAGCGCTACCGCAGCCGTGAGCGGTCGCGCGAGCGCGAGCACCGCGACCGCGACAGAGAGCGCGGGCGCGGCGAGCGCGACCGCGACCGCGACTACCGGGGCCGGGACGAGCGGCGGGAGAGGCCACGCGACGAGCGCCGCCGCAGCCGCAGCCGCAGCGCCAGTCTGGGCCGCGACCACAAAAGGCGCAGGTGGGCTCAGGTGGACCCTTGTGCGTGAAGGCCTGTGTGCCAGCTTTCTTGAGCTTGCAACAGCCTGGTTTGCCAGAGCAGAGCAACGCCCCAACCTGAGCGTGCCTTGCGCCATGCCTTGCTCCGCCCGCCTCAACCCCCATCAGTGAGGAGGATGAGCGGCGGCCGCGGCGGGAGCGGGAGGATGAGGAGCGCCGCCACAGGTGGGGCGGGGAAAGGGCGCTTGGGGGATGCTTGCCGGTTTGCAGAGGAACCGCTGCCGCATGGGGCTGGGCATCGGCGGGACCTGTGCAGTCACGACAGCACCGACCCCGCAACGCACTCGCTGCACCAGGGATGGGGGCAGGCATGAGCCGGATCGCAGCCGCGAGCGCGGCCGAGATCGCAGCCGGGAGCGTGAGCGCGGGCGCCGAGACGAAGGTGGGCGCGAGGAGCGCGGGCGCGAGGAGCGCGGGCGCGAGGAGCGCGGGCGCGAGGAGCGCGGGCGCGACCCGCCGCAGGAGGAAGACCGCAGTGGCGCTGGCCGGTCCGAGCGGGAGCGAGCGCAGGAGCCGGAGCGCGAGGAGGGCGAGGCGGACGACGACGGCGCCGGCGACGCGGCCATGGCAGATGCCGGCGGCGGCGCGCCGGCGTCGCTCGACGCGCCCCTGACTCAGGAGGAGATCCAGATGATGGCCGCCATGGGCGTGCCCTTTGCCTTTGACACCACCCAGGGCGTGCACGTTGAGGACGAGCGCGCCAACACGAGCGGCCTCAAGGTCAAGTCCACGCGCTCCGCGCGCCAGTTCATGAACCGCCGCGGCGGCTTCAACCGCCCCCTGCCGGCGGAGCGCACGGGCGTAAAGGTCCAGCGCGATTAGCGGTTTAGCAGGGTGGCCAGGGCCGGCGCGCGCGCCCCCCAGGCCGGTGAGCTGTAATCGCGCCCCCAGTGCTGAGCAGGCGGCGCAAGGCGGGGCGGGTTCCACCGTTGCAGGGTGCAGGCCGGCTGGGGGGCGCGCCCCAGATGTGGCTGGTTGGGCTGTCTGAGTTGGACCTGGATCCCTTGGGCACTGTACTGCAGCCGCCGGGTTTGGCCGGGCAGAGGCCGGACAGAGGCCAGGGCGGGCAGCTGCCGGGTTCACGTCGCGGCCCGCCCCAAAGCCGCAGCGTCCAGTCGCCACCGCACAGTTTTGGGGGGCCGTTTCTGTGCCCAAAGCGCCCTTAGGAGGGAGCTGGCAGCCCCTGCTGCGCGCGGCGCGTAGTGGTCGGAGCCTCTACTAGGCATCATGGCAGCAATCCGGACCGCGAAGACGCTTTTCTCGCCTCTGCGGCCCAGCAGGTGCGCGCCGGGGGGTGGGGGACGCGGGTCGTGGGGCGTGCGGCGTGGGGTTGCGGCGTGCGCCGCGCCCGCGCCCGGCGCACGCGCGGCGCGCTCGCCGCGGCGGGGCCGGCGCCGCCCCCGGGGCGAGCCGCATGGTCTCACACTCACTCCATGCGCGCAATGCCACATGCGGGCGCAGCCATTGACCCCCACCCCCAACCCCCTGCCCACCAGGCCGCCGCTCGTCGCGCCACGCATGCGCCGCCCGCGCTGCTCGCCGACCGTAGCGCAGGCAGCAGCGCCAACAGGGCTGCTTGAATCGGCGCCAGCGGGCAGCTGCAGCGGGCTGTCGCAGTACCCATTGCGCGCGGACGCTGGGGCGAGCCGCGCCCGCGCCGCCGCGTGGCTCGAGCCCGCGGTGCAGGAGGCGGTGCGCCACATCGCGTCGTCCAGCAGCGGCCGGGCAGCGGATCCTTTCCTGCTCATCGTCCGCCCGCGCGGCAGCGGCCCGCCGTTTGCAGCCGTGCCGCTGACGCCAGCGGCGCTTGAGGGCGGCTGGGAGGCGCTGGCCCACGACCTCGGCGGCGGCAGCGCGGAGGGCGTCCTGCTGGTGCAGCCGGTGCCCAGCCCCGCAGAGGTCCCTGGCAGCAGCTGCATCGCCTCCAGCAGCGGCGGCGAGTGCAAGGAGTGCGCCACCGCGGCCTCCAGCACGCCAGCGGCCAGCGGCGGCGCTTCCCCCGCCACCACAGTTGCCGCTGGCCGCGTCGGCGAATGCTGCGACGGCGGGCACGGGACAGCGGCTGCGCCAGGCACGGCTGCAGCAGCGCCGCCGCCCGCAGGCAGCCCGCATCACTGCTGCGGTGTGTCCGCTTACTACGGCGTCGTGGTCCTCGGAGACGGCGGCGGCGGCAGCGGCGGCGGCCCCGAGGGCTGCTACCTCCTGAAAACCACCCACCTGGCCCACCCCGAGCTGGGGTGCACGTGCAGCCAGTACTGCCTCACGCGGGTCGCCAAAGGCCCTTCCCTGAGGGAGCAGCTCACCGCCAGCTGGCTGGTTTGAGAGCGCACTGCCAACACCCAGAATCCGTTGCGCAACCCGCCCGCTGAGATACGGCGCGCGTGCGTGGCCGGGCATGTTTTTGACCTTTTTATCCGGTGCGAGTGCGGCAGCCGTTCTCTACCCTTTGGTTGCAGGCATCCCTGGCGGCCACCCCCCGGTTTCCCCCAATTTTCCAAGCGGTGCTGTCTCTGCAGACGTTCCTCGGCCCTTGCAAGACACGGCCCCTTGCATGCAGTGGAATGTGGAAACCCCCATCTGTAACTCTTAGCTCAGCCGGTGTCTTTACACTACATGCGCGCTAGCCGCGCGCGTTGGCGAGGAAGTCCACGACGCAGCGTGCCCCCTGCAGCAGGTCATCCAGCCGCCGCCACGACGCCTTGAGCGCGCGCTGCATGCGCTCCGCAGCACCCGCAAGCTGCGCGTGGCTGATGAGGGCGTCGCCGTGGATCTGGCGGGGGGGTGAGGTCGGCGGTGGGAAGGAACGGATCATCAACACCGGCACCACCACGGCCGCCGCGAGGGCTGCAAACGCACTGGCAGGCCTGGCCAGGCATGCCGGGCGCGCCACTGCAAACCCGCCGTCAAGCCCAGCAGCCCCCACCCCCCCGCCCCGCCCCCACCCCCGCCCCCTCCCACTCACCGCAAGCACGTGCTGCAGCAGCGCCTGCGCGAACTCGTAGTTGCGCGCGCCCCCTATCTCCGCCTCCAGCGCCGCCAGCAGCGCCGCCACGTCGTCGACTTCGCGCGCAGCGCAGCCCTCCAGCAGCACCATGCCGCGCAGCTCGCGGTCCAGCGCCGCCGGCGACAGCGACCGCACCAAAGCGATAAACGGCGCAAAGTCACCCGCCGCGCCGCAGGAGCGCAGCAGCCGCAGGAAGGAGCCCACGGGCGCGTCGGCGGCCGTCGGCTTGCTGCGCACGACGCGAGAGCCAGGCGCCGCACGCACGACGGCAGCGCGCTTCCCGTCCCCGCCGCCGTGGCCGCCGCCCTCCTCATCGCTGCCACTGCCGCCCTCGCTGCCGCCACCGTCCTCGCCCTCGCTGCCGCTGGCGCTGCCTTCCCCCCAGCCGGCCAGAGTGCCAGCCGTGCCGTTGGCCTTGGGGGCCTCTGGCGCGGCAGCGGCGTCGGCGACGGCGGCGGCGGCTGTGTCAAACACGGGGTTGCCCTCCAGCCCGGGCACTGTGGGCAGGAAGAAGGGCGCCGCCTCGGGCTTCTTGGGCGGTTGGATTGGCTTGCTGCGCGCTTTGATGGCGTCCAGGTGCAGCAGCGTCTCCCACTGGGCGCGCGGCAGCAGGGACAGCGTCACCAGCTGCGGCGCAAGCGGCGCGGGCGCGCCGCCGCTGGCCGTGTCGGTGCGCTCGTACACCGCCGGCACGCCCGCTGCCGCGTCGGCCATGTCGACGTCGGCAGCCCCCCTGGCTTTGCCGCGCGGACCGCCGCCCCCCTCTGCGCCCGCGTCCTCCTCCTCGCTGCTGCTGCCCCCAGCGCCGTAAAACTCGCCGCTGTCAGAGAGCGGCTCGTCGCCGCCGTCCACCGTCATGGACACGCCGCGCTCGCCGTCGTGCCGCGTGCCCGTCGCCACCGAGGGCAGCCCCACCGGCAGCGGCTCTGGCGCGTTGAGCGCCACCGCGCCGGCCTCCCCAAACATGAGCTGGTTGCTCCACAGGAACACGCCGCGGCGGTTGGCGTGCGTCGTGGCCAGCAGGTCCCGGCCTGGGCTGAGGCTGAGGCAGGTGACGGGCGCGCCCAGCGCCATGGCCTGCAGGCACACGCCGGCAGGGACGTCCCAAACGCGCACGGTGCTGTCCAGCGAGGCTGACAGCAGCCAGCGGCAGTCGGAGGAGATGGCCAGACTGGTGATGCGGTCCCTGAGGGGGTGGGTTTATGGGGGGAGGCAGCGGTTGGGGGTTGCCAGTTGAGGGGGCGCACGCACGCCAAGCGCTGTTGCACACACTTGTGAGGGTAAACATGAACGCGGCGGCGCGCCTGAGCGCAGGTTTGCAAAAGGCGCGCGAGCGGCAGCGCAAGCCGCGCGCCCCCTGCCGCCGCACCTGTGCCCCGTGAAGCGGCGCACCAGGCGCCCCGCCTCGACGTCGTACAGCCGCACCACCGCGTCACTGCACGCAACAGCCGCCAGCCCGCTGCCCGGGTGCAGCGCGAGGTGGGTCGCGCCGCCGCCAACGGCCACCTCTGACAGCAGCGCCTGCCGCTTAAAGTCCCACACCCGCAGCGCGCCATCCACGGCACCCAGCGTCACCAGCAGCCGGTTGGCTCCGTCCACCGCGGCGCCCACCACAGCGCCGTCGTGGGCCGGCGCGCGCTGCGGCGCGTCGACAGCCGCGGCAGCACCGGCCGGGCCTGGCGCGGCGCGCCGTGTGTAGGCGCCGCGGTGGCCCCCGCTCTGCATGTTGTACCGGTCCACGCGGCCGGCGGCGCTGCCGACGACGCCGAAATTGCCGCAGGGGCTGACGGCCACGGCGGTGGCGGGTGCGAGCGGCGCGCCGGCCAGCTGGTCGGGCGGCGGCGCCAGCCGCGCCTCCCCCAGCGCAAAGTTTGCGAGGCGCCAGGTGTATGCGGTGCCGTCACCCTCGTGGGCGGTGAGCACGTTTGCCCAGTCCCGCTCGCGCGCCTGCGCCGCCGCCAGCGCCACGATGCGCGGCAGCTTGACCTCCTCCTCGCGTACGCGCGCGCGCTTGGCACGCCGCGCGGTGTGGCGCTGGCTCAGCTCGCGGCTCTGCTGGTCCTGGATGGTGGAGAACACGCGGAAGGCGCGGTCCGCGCCCGCAGACAGCAGCCGCAGGCCCTCGGCGTAGTGCGCCACGACGGAGGGCGGCGCCGCGTGGCCGCTGCGGAAGCGCAGCAGGCGTGGCACCGCGTCGTGGCCGTCAAAGACCCACTGCTTGACGGCGTTGTCCGCGGCGCTGCTCATCAGCAGCGGCTCGCCGGGGAAAAAGTGCAGCGCCAGCAGGCGCGCATCGTGCGCGTCCGGCAGCACGGCGTGCAGGCGGCGCTCCTCCAGGTTCCAAACCGTCACCACGCCGCTGCCGCCACCGGCAGCCATCAGCGGCAGCCCGGGTCCGGTGCGGAAGGAGAGGGCGGTCACCGCGCTGCCGCCAGCCATGGGGGCGCGCTCGCTGGCGGCAAAGCGCTCGGCGGCCGCGCCGGCGCCCGCCCCCGCTGCGCACTGGAATGCGGCCAGCTCTGCGTCGTAGCGGAGGTTGGCCAGCACCGCGCGGCCGTCCGCCAGCCCCACGCCCACCACGTCCAGCGCGGGGGAGGGCGCGATGACGCGGACGGCAGAGCCCCTGCATCAAGAAAGGGGGTGCGGGCAGAGGTGGCGGTTGGGTCAGCAACCTGCTTGTACGCTGCCATACGACTGCACAACCACCTCGCTGTGGGGCACAAGCAGCCCGGCCAGCGCGGCCCCTCATGCCCCTCCTCACCAGCCGCCAAAGGTGTGCAGCAGCGCGCACGTGGAGTAGTTCCAAAGCTGCAGCCGGCCGTCGGCGGCCCCCACCACCACCTTGTTCAGGTAGGTGTCGGGGTGGGCAAAGCAGGTGGGCACAAAGCCAGCCTCAAACTCAACCACCGCCTGGGGCAGGGGGGAGAAAAGGGGGGAGGGAGGGGGTTGGGGAGCTGTTGCCAAGGACAGCGCAGCAAGGCGGGGGCGGCGTTGGCGTGTTGGCGGGATGGCAGACCTGAGAGCGCAGCCCCTGCCCCCCCCTCCAAACCCCCCAAACCCCAACCACCCACCTCTGGCTCGTCGTAGCTCCCAATCCGCCACACCAGCAGGCGTGCATCTGCCCCCAGGCTGAGCAGTGTGTCCCCCAGCACCAGCATTTGAACCACGGGGGCACTGTGGCCGCGGTACTCGCCAGACCTGGGGGGGCAAAGAGGAAAGGGGGGCGTGCTAAATCAGTCGCGGAACGGGACGAATGCTTTCCAAACGGCAGACGGATGCGGCGACATGCAGGGGATGGCAGGCGGCAGCGTTGAGACAGCTCCCAGCCTCGCCCCCGCCCCTCACTTGTGCGCGCGGCGGCACTCCTCGATGGCTGCGCCCGTTGCGGCAAAGGTGAGGTCCCCCTTGACCGCCAGCGCCGTCACTGCACGGGACAGCTGCGGTCCAACCATCACCAGCGTCAGCTTGGCGGTGTTGTAGATCTGGCGGTGCGGGGTGTTTGTTGGGGGGAGAGGGGGTGGGCTTGCGGCTGTGAAAGCCGGTGCTGCCGCAAGCGAACCGGCCCCGCCCAGCCCCCAGCTATTCTGCAAGGCCCCCATGGCACGCCGGCAGCGAGGTCGATGGCGGGTTCGCCGCCGGCGGCTGGCGGCGGCGCTGCAGACAGACAGCGCGGCGTTGATCTGCCGCAGCGCAACGGGGCCCCCTCGCGCGGCGCACCTGCCAGGTGCGCCCCACGCTGACGGTGACGTAGGCCTCCTTGCCGCGGCGCTGCACCGCGAAAGGAACGTCATCGGTGATGTAGCCCAGCGCCCGGAAGGGCTTGAACAGAGGGCCGCCGGCCTGCATCGCGGCGGGGGGCCCGCGGCGGCGGCGGCGGCGGCGGCGGCGGCGGCGGCGGCGGCGGCGGCGCAGCGGCGGCTGGCTCGCCGGCAGCGGGCGTGCGGTGGGCGCCGTCCGCTGCTCAGCCGGGAAGAGCCGCCTAGACCAGCCTTCGTAGCTTGCGGCCAGACACGGCAAGCGGGGCCTTCGAAAAGTGGGCTGCCGGGCGTCGTGAGCTCCACGCTCAGACTGCACACAGGATCGCGCGCCTCAACGGTGCAATGATTTCCAGGCTTGCAATTCCAGTGTTCCTGTGTCATTAAAGTGGGTCGGAACGCCCGTCGTCGCACCGGGCGGGTGCCGACATGTCTCCGGTTCTCTACGCGGCCTACTTTCGAGCGCGGACGCAACGCAAACCGTTTATATCAGATTTTAACGCGTTTTGGGGGTCCGCGCAGCGTCTATACAGGCCCTGCGTTGGCGCCCTGGCCACAGCAGATGCCTGCGCACGTCTAGACTGCATGGAACGCGCCCCGGACGACGTCTTGACCCTGCTGTTCGTTGCGCTGCTTGAAAGCGAGCAGCAGGGGCGGCGGCAGCAGCGGCGTGCGGCGCCGACGCCGCAGCGGCAGCGGCAGCAGCGGCATGACCCCGGCGCCGCAGCGGCGCCGGCGCCGTCCCCGGACCCGTTCCCGCCGGCCGAGCCAAGCCCCGGCCACTTCATGTGGCTGCGCACCAGCCTGCCGCTGGTGTGCAAGCGCTGGGCCGCGCTGCTGCGCTCGCCGAGCGCCGTGTTTGGGGCGCTCGTCGTCGACGCGCGCGCCGAGGCCACCGCTGCGCGCCGGGCGGGCACGCTGGTGCGCAACTCAGCGGACCTTGGCCTGGGCCACGGCGGCAGCCACGGCGGCGGCGGCGGCGTCCGCGAGGAATCGCCCGACGCGGGCTCGCCCCCGTTTGGCGCATCCCCCCCGCCGGGCAGCTCGCCGATGCGCGGCGGCTGGGTCGGGCGTGGCTCACCGCCGCCGCTGCCGCTGCCTGCCGTTGGACTGGGCGCCCAGCATGCGACCGCGCTGGCTCACCGCCCCCACTCGACAGCCGCCGCCGGCACCTCGCCGCCGGCGCGCGCGGGTGGGCTGCACCACAGCGCCAGCTCCTCGCGCACGCGCGCACGGCTGAGCAGCCGCCGCGTGCTGGCGTGGCTGGTGCCGAGGGCGGGCGCGGTGTGCTCGCTGTCCCTCGACCTCACGGGGCCGCACGACTTTACGGGCGCGGCCCTGGAGCGCGGGATGGCGCTGCTGGCGCCAACGCTGACGCACCTGCGCCTCGCGGGCGCCCCCGCAGACGCCAGCGACTGCTGCGAGGCCATGGGTGAGCGCGGGCAGGGTGCGGCGCTGCTCCAATGCGCTGCGAGTTTCGGGTGCAGTGC
Source organism: Raphidocelis subcapitata (assembly GCA_003203535.1). Taxonomy (NCBI): domain Eukaryota; kingdom Viridiplantae; phylum Chlorophyta; class Chlorophyceae; order Sphaeropleales; family Selenastraceae; genus Raphidocelis; species Raphidocelis subcapitata. Next base: position 17,830 of record BDRX01000005.1, read on the forward strand.
TGGCCCTGCATCCGTTGTCCCACCCACACACACCCCACCCTGCTCTCTTGCAGGTCTGCTGAGGCGGCTGCGCTCCCTGAGGGTGTCGGGCGCTGCCCCCAGCGTGCTGGGCAGCGGGCTGATGCACCTCGCTTTTTTGCCAGGCCTGGCGCACCTCAGCCTGGCCCTGGACCTCCCCCCGGCCTGCCCAGAGGTGGTGCGCGACTTCCCAACGGCGCTGCGCAGCCTGTCGCTGGCCAACGCCTGGCTGGCGGCGCTGCCGCTCCAGCTGCACGACTTGAAAGGTGGATGGGGGCACTTTTGGGGGGGGGGCCTGGCACTGCTCTTCTTGCCAGCCCTGGCCAGATGCGGGCCGCTGCCCTTGCAAGTCTGTTGATTTGCCCGCTCCCGTTCCCAACGCGGCTGCCCCCTCCCTGTCCAGGTCTGACATCCGTCACGCTGGACCGCTGTGCGCTGGAGTCAGACCCCCTGCCTCTGCTGCTGTCACTCAGGGGGCTGAGGGAGGTGGAGATACGCGCGCCACCAGGGGGGCGCAGCCACGAGCTGCCCCCAAACGCGGCCGCTCCGGCTGCGCCATCCGTCGAGCGCGTTGCGCTGGTGGAGTGCGGCCTGTCGCGCGCGCCCCCCGTGCTGTGTGCCCTGACGGCACTGACGGCGCTGGACCTCTCCCACAACCCGGAGATGGGCGCCGCCGTGGCGGCGGCCCTGCCGGAGGGCCTCACGGCGCTGACAGCGCTGGCTGACTTGGCACTGGCCCACTGCGGGCTGGGGCAGCTGCCCCCCGTGGCATCTGAGCTGGCAGGGCTGACGCGCCTCGAGCTGGCTGGCAACCCGCTGGCCTCGCTGCCGCGCCGACCCCTCGCCTGCCTTGAGCGCCTCGCAGTCCTGGGCCTCGCGGGCACGCGGCTCAAGGTGCTGCCGGCCTGGATGCTGGAGGCCGCCGCGCTGAGGGAGCTCTCACTGAGTGCGGCCTGCCTCGCGGGCCCGCCGCCAGGTGGCGTGGCAGTCAGCACGGGCCGCAGCGGGGCGGGGGTGAGTGCCGCCCTAGGCGCTCTGTCCCTTGGTGCCAGCGCCGCGAGCGGCGCTGGTGGCCCCCCCCTGCAGCAGGACGCGCCTTTGGGAACGAGCGGCTGGCTCCGCCAACTGCCGGAGCAGCTGCCGGGCCTGCAGCTGCTGAGTGTCGAGGGGGCGCTGTGGGAGCAGGCCGCGGTGCGCAACGTCATCGCGCTGCTGGCGCGCGGCCCCGTCTCCCTGCGCCTCGAGCTGCTGCCCTGACCGCGCTGCCGCGCTGTATCCCCCAAAGGGCTGCTGAAATATCGCAGGACCACACCACACGCTGCGCGCGCGGGGCAGCGGCACTCTTGGCCACCGCATCTGTACTTTTGCCCAACGTTTTGCGCCTTGCTTACCGGATTCTCTGCTGCTGCTCAGGGCAGTTTTATCACGCTTCCTGCGCGCCTGCCGCCCCCGCCTCCTGTCCATCGACCTTCACCGGTTGCTCATGCTCATGCCTCGCCTTGCCTTTGCTGCACATGCCAGCTGGCTGTGTTTTGCGCGCTTTGCCGCAAGCTGTGCATAGCCACACAGCTCCCCTGACCCCCCCCCCAACGCCCCCGTCGCACTCTCGGCTTGCCCATCGGAAGCCTTCAAAGTGTTACTACTCCCAAATTCAGTTTTCAATACGGACAGCTCCACACACAGCTAGCCTGCTAGCCGGGGTTCCTCTGGCGGTTCCTCTGGCGCTGCAGTCTCTGCGGGCACGGCATGCGCAGGCGGCAGACCCCCAGAGACGCGCGGCCAGCCTTCATTGCTGCTTCGCGGCGCGCGCAAACGGCACGCGCTGCCCGCCACAGCGGACGCGCTCACGCGCCCATCTGGGCGGCGAGGGCGGCCATCTGCTTCGAGTGGGTGTTCTCCAGCGCCTTGCGCAGCTGCCCGCCCAGCGCGGCGGCGAGCGGCGGCGGCACCGCGTTTCCGACCTGCCTGTGGCGGTTGTGCACGTTGCCGTAGAAGTAGAAGGTGTCGGGGAAGCCCTGGGAGCGCGCGCACTCGCGCACGCTGACGATGCGGTCCTGGTCCGGGTGGAACACCTGCCCGACCTTGCCCATGGGCTGGGGGTCGGTGGTGCTGGTGGGGAAGTGGCCCGCCATGTCCAGGCGGCCAAACAGGCCGCGCCAGCCATTGTGGCGGTCCGCCGTGTTGGGCAGGCACCACGGCACCAGGGGCTGGCCCTGCGGTTTTTGGCGTGCGTGCGGGGGGAGGGGGGGTGTTAGGGGGGGCCGGCAACACTGGCGCCTGAAATGGACCTGTGGCCACGGGCAGGAGACCACTCACCCCACACCTTCAACACCACGACTCCAAACCCCAACTCCCAACCCCCCAGACTCCCCCCCCCCCAAAAAAAGGGCGCACGTTGAACTTCTCGCGCGAGGGGTCGTTCTTGACAATCTCCAGCAGCACGCGCCAGTCCGCGCCGGGCGTGTCCTTGGGGATGCAGCGGCAGCGCTCCAGGTTGAGGGGGTTCATCAGCTTGCAGATGTGGTCGCGCAGCTGGAGGGGGAGAGGGGGGGCGCGATGGGGTGGTGTTGGCAGGGGAGGGGGGCGTGCGGCGGCATGCGGGGCCAAGGGCTGGGGCCTCGCGGCAACGTGCAGACAGCGCGCGATCGGTGCCGCCGCCGTGGCTCGACGCTCCCTGGGCACCCACCACAGAGGCGCCGTTGCGGATCTTCTTCTGGAAGGCGCTGGTCGCCTCACCGCGGTACGGCATCTCGTCCCTGGGGGTGGGGTTTGGGGGGGGGGGGGCGGCGCGGTGAGCCACAAGCGGTGCGGCTGAGCCGCGCTGGCTGCCAGCCGCGGCGCGCCAAAGGGATCCAGGTGAGCTGAGCAGGTGCGTGCAGGCTGTCCCGACGCATGCAGCTGCTGCTGGGCCCGCGCGCGACTCACTGGTCGTGGCCGTTCTGGATCAGCGGCAGGTCCCCGATGGCGTCGCGCACGGTGACGGTGCGGAGGGGCGCGCTCTGCGTGGAGGGGAGGGGGGGGAGTTGAGGCGCGCACGGGCCAGGGCACCCACACCAGGGCGCCCCAACATCAGGCCCAAGCACCTCCCCGGTGCGCGCTCGCCCCTTGCCCCTGGCGCCCGCCCCCACCTCGCGCTGCGGCACCGCGGTGTAGGCCACGCCGCCCGGCAGGTTGATGGTGAGCTGCGGGGAGCGGAACACGTACTGCTGCTGCGGCCAGCTGGGCAGCTGCTCCTCGGGGGCGGCGGCCCAGATGAAGGTGCGCTTGCGCGACTGCGGCACGCCGTAGTTGCCGGCGTTGAGCACGCCAAAGCGGACCTGGGGCAGAGGAGGGTGGGGGGTGCAGTCAGGGAGCAGGGATTAGCTGTGGCTGGGCAGCAGGAGCAGCAGCAGCAGCAGCACAGAGCAGGCGCTTTGGGGGGTCGAAATGCCATGCGAGCAGCTGCGCAAGCAGGGGAGCCACTCCGTGGCCAGGCCCTCAGCCAACCCCCCCAGCCCCCCACCTGGTAGCCCATGTCCAGCAGCGTGCGCAGCGTCAGGCGGAAGGTGAAGCTCTTGTTGTGGCTCACAAAGTTGCGCACATTCTCCAGCAGGAAGTAGCGCGGGCGGTAGAAGTCCGCAAAGGACAGGAACGCCATCACCTGGGGTTTAGGGGAGGGGAGGGGGGCAAAGGGGTCAACACGTGTCCGCCGACAGCAGCACACAGGCCAGCTGCGGCAGCTTCCCCAGCTGGCAGCCCCCAAACCGGCTCGTTGCGGCGCGTTTCTAGCAGCCCCCTCCCCGCGCACCATGGAGTTCTGCACCATGCTCCAGTTGCCCTTGTTGAAGCGGTTCATGCCGCTGTAGCCCTGGCAGGGGGGCCCGCCCATGATGAACTCCACCTCCCCGGGCTTGGGCAGCGCAGCCACGCGGTCGGCGGGCATCTGCAGCGCACCCTGGACGGCGTCCTCGTGCGCGCAGCAGTCGTCAGCCAGGCCCGCCTTCTCCATGGCGGCCTGGGGGGGGGGGAGGGGGAGGGGGGGATATGTGATCTGGGGGCGCTGGGGCAGGGGGCAAGCAGTTGGGCGCGGACCAGCGCTGCGTGATCAGCAGCCACGTGCACAGACGTGCAAAGGCGATCCCGGTCAGCAGAGCCCCCCTTTCAGCAGCCGGGGTCCAACGCACCCGCAGGATGACGTTGCAGTTGGCGCAGAACACCTCTGCCTTGGGGTTGTTGAGCTTGAACGCTTCGGCAGCGGGCGACTCGTACTCGATGGCCCACTTGGTGTCCGCCACGCCTGCCTGGTGCATGCCCTCAGACAGGCCGCCGCAGCCGGCAAAGATGTCCATCGTGGCCATGGCCAGCCCGTCGTGGGCCTCGGCGGCGGGCTCCGGGGCGCTGGCGCTTGCGCTCGCGCTGGCGCCGGCCTTGCCCTTGCCCTTGGCCTTGGAGGAGGCGCCAGACCCGGACGCGCCGGGGGAAAACTCGGCGGGCACCGCGGAGGTGGCCTTGGTGGCGGGGTTGTAGGTGCCAACCACCTCAAAGGTGGGCAGCTCGGGGTCTGCGGGGTTTGGGAGGGAGGGGGGTGGGTTGTGGTTGGCGGGATTGCCGGTGGCACGCAGGGCATCGGCGTTGACGCGGAGGGGCCGCATGCCAGCGCGCAGCAGGCTTGGCGCAGAGGTGGAGCAGCCGCAGTAAGAGGCACGAGCAGCCGGTGCTCTCGCGCCCAGACCGGCAAAACACGCGCGCGCCTCACCCTTGGGGGTCCCGACGCTGGCCACGATGCACTTGTTGGCCACCTGCGCGGGCCTCACCCACTGCACCCACACGCCGTCGGCGGCCTTGCCCTTGGCGGGCGCGGGGGGCGCGTAGAGGTCCCAGAAGCCCGCAGCGTAGGCGGTGTCGCTGGAGATGTCCTCGGGGCGGTAGAAACGCTCCACGCGCACCTGGGCGGGCAGGGCGCCCTGAGGGGAGGGGGGTTGAGGGGTTTGGGGGTCAGCCGGGAGTGCAGCGGCCAACAAACTGACTGAGCTGCAAAGGCCTGTGTGCAATCAGGCCTTTTTGCAAGCCCGGTTTGCAAGCCCGCCTCCCGAAGCCAACGCATCCCTTCGGTCCACCCCCCCCCTCCCCACCTTGCCGCTGGAGGCGGGCTTGACCTCGAGGACGCGCGCCACGCTGTAGGCGCGCAGCCCCTCGCAGCTGCCCTTGACAAAGCGGCCCTTGCGGCCGTCGGCGTACTTCACGTCCTTGCCCTTGGCGGCCTTGGAGCGCGGGGCCGCCTTCTTCTTGGGCTTGTCGGCCTTCTTGGCGGGCGCCTTCTTGGCGGCGGCGGCCTTCTTGGCCCGCGCGCCGCCCTTGGCGCGCGCCTTGAAGTCCTCGTCGCCAGAGTCGTCGCCGTCGGAGCCGGAGCCGGCTTCGGCGTCCTGCATCTCGGCGTCGCTGTCCGCGGCCGCCTTGGCGCCCTTCTTGCCCTTGGACGCGGCCGGGGCCGCGCCCTTGCGCCCGGGCTGCTGGCGCTTGGCGGCGGCGCCCTTCTTGGCCGCGGCGGCGGGCTGCTCCTCCTCCTCCTCCTCCTCGGACTCGCTGGAGGCGGCGTCCTCGTCCTCCTCCTCGCTGCTGCTGCTGTCCTCCTCCTCCAGCACGTCAAAGGTGCTGGGGTGCAGGAACAGGAAGTCGCCGGGCGCGTAGGTGACGCCCTCCTTGATGAAGCCGCGGCCGTCGGCGGTCATGCCCAGCACAATGGGCGCCGCGGGGGCCTCGACAAAGGAGCCCAGGCCCATGTCCTCCGGCAGCGCGCAGAACATGCCGATCTCGGGGCGGTAGCAGTGGCGGAAGAAGTAGCGCAGGGGCTTGCCTGGGGGGTGCGATTTGGGGGAGATGGGGGGCGGTTTGGTGATCAGAAAAGGGCTGGTCGGTGCGGAGCAGAAGGGGGGCAGCACGGCCGCGCTTCAACAGAAAAAAGGTCTGCATGGCTTTGGCCCAGGCGCAGTGCACAGGACGATGCGCTGGGGGGTTGGTGGGCGCAGCATTCCCTCACCCGCAGCGGCCGCGGCGATGTTGGCCTTGCGCAGGGCCTCGTCCTCCTCGTAGTAGCGGCCGCGCAGGTCGGCAGCCCAGGCGCGCTCCATGCGCTTGGCGTCCAGGGTGACGCCTGTAGAGGAGGGGAGGCATTGGTTGGGGGGAAAAGGCAGCAGTGAGCCCGCAGCGGTGGTGGCAGGTGAATGGTTGAGGCATAAACACAGGCACAGCTGCTCGCGCAAGGCCGCCCGTGCAGGGCGGCTGCGGCGCTCAACGGCACGCGCAAACGCGTGCCAATCACCCCGCGCGTTCACCCACCAGGCAGGCCCGCCAGAGGCAGGGTGGTGTAGTCATCGGTGACAAACAGCTCAGCGTCAGCACCGGCGTCGCCCAGGACGGTCTCGCAGCCAGGCAGGAGCATGCGGATCTGGGGGTTGGGGTTGGCCGGGGAGCGGGGTGAGGGTCAAGACTGGTCATTTTTTATCGCAGGCAAGCGGCAGTGTTGGCCGGCTTGGGCTGCAGCGGGTCCGCTGCAGCCCTGCAGTGTGGTCCGCTGCACCGCGCAAACAGCAGGGCAGGGTCGCTGCTCCCACACCCACCCACCCCACCAGCCCCTCACCTGCGCGACCTTCTCGCCAGACTTGTCCTGCATGAGGCACTGCACCAGGCCCACCGGCGGCAGCTTCGCCTTCTGGGGCTTGGGCGCCGCAGCCTCGGCGCTGGCCTCGCCCGCCTCGGCAGCGGCCTTGGCAGGCTCCTCGGCCTCGCTGTCGCTGTCGTTCTCCTCGGGCGCGGGCAGCTGCACGACGTCGCCCAGAGCCACCTGCCAGGTGCCGACCTTGGCGGCGCGGTACATCACGCGGCCCTCAGAGTCGGTGCGGGCGGAGGCGCCCACCCACTCGGGCTTCTTGGACTGTGCATTGGGATGGGTTTTTGATGCAGGTTTGAGCAGTGGGTTGGGGTTTGAAGCTCGCAGCTCGGACGAGTGGCTGGCAGGACGTGCAGGCGCAGCAGCAGCGCAGTGCACCTTGAACGCCTGCGCCGGGGCGCAAAGCGGCCGCAACACACACTGCCCGCTACCCGGCCCACGCATGAGCTCACCACCGCCTTCTTCGCAAGCGCGGCCGCAGCCTTGGCCTTCTTGGCGGCGGCCTTGCTCTTCTTGCCGCCCGCCAGCGCGTCCTCCTCGACGGCGGCGGCCTCCTCCTCCTCCTCCTCGTTGGGGTCCTCCTCGACCTCCTCGGCCACGGTGCCGTTGGCCTCGGGGCGGGCGTTGCCGCCCTCGCCCACGTTGAAGTAGTTGGTCCAGATGGACAGCACCATGCGCGTGGCGGTCGCCGGCATGGGCTTGCCGCGGCCAGAGGCGCGGTCCTGGGGGCGAGAGGGCGCAGGGTACGGGGTGAGAGGCGCTGGGCGGCATCGAGAGGGACTGCAGCCTGCCCTGCTTGCAAGGCCGTGCGCCACAGTCATTGGGAGCCAGGCAGGCAGGCATGCGCCTGCTTGCAGACAGCCCCAAACCACACAGCCGCGCGCGGCCTATGACCGCGTGTTGCCCACCTTCATGGGGTTGCGGTTGACCCCGCTGACGCGCACGGCGCGGCTGAAGCCCTTCTTGCTGTAGTACAGCTTGCTGTGGCGGCGCGCCTCCATCATCGACTTGAGGCCCGTCACGAAGGGGCTGCGCTGCACCGACTGCGGTGCGGGGTTGGGGGGGCGGCAAAGCGGGCGGGGCTCAGGAGCAGGGGGGGCGGATTGTTGAGGGCCGACGGGGGCCTGGCGGCGCAGCGCACACGCCCCCCACGGCAAGCGCCCACACCCGCACCCCTGGCACTCTGGCAGCCCCGCGTCCGGCCGCACCTGCTTGGGGAAGGCCTTGATCTGGTTGAGGAAGATCTGGCCGTGCACGACCACAAAGCGCTCCACGCGGTCGCGGTTCTTGCTGATGAACAGGGGGCTGCCCTCGGGCTCCTCGGCGAGGCGCTTGATCACGTCGGCAAAGCTCAGGCGGCTGGCGCGCTCCGCCTCGGACAGCATGCTGATGACCTTGACGGCCAGGCGCGCCGACTTGAGGGGCACCTTGAACCAGGGCGCGTACTGCACGGCGGGCCTGGGGGGGCGCGGGTTGGGCGGGAGGGTGGCAGCGGTTGAGCGCGGGGCGGCGGAAGAGCGGCAGGCAGAGAGAGGGGTGCCGCCAAACGAGGGGCCGCGGGCTTTTGAGGTGTGGAATCCGTTCGCGGCAGCAGATCATTGGGGTTGGGTTGCGCCACGGCGGCGCGAGCGCGACATGCTCGCCGTTCCCGCCCTTTGAGCGCCGGCCGCCCCCGAGATCACGGCGCGCCTGGCACCGCGGCCGCTGCCCGGCGCCGATCGCCCCGATCCCACGCGCGAGAGGGCGCCAAAAAGCGATCAAAGGGGCCCGGGGGCGGTCGGGGCGGGGGGGTGCCGGTCGGGGGGGTGATGTGGCGGGCCTGCCACCGTCCCCGCCTGGCCCGCGCGGGGCTCCGCCCGGGGTTGGGACCATGTTCGCAGGGCCGTCCCTCGTGCGAGCATCTTTGCGCTTGGGGCAATGTCGCAGTTTATGAGGTCTAACCGAGACGCGACTATTGCTGGTTGAAAACTATTTCCAATCCCCCGCTAGACGACCTTCGGGTCACTAGCGAATTTCTGACCAGAGGGCGCCGCAAGGCTGTATCCCTCTTCATCCAAAAAACGCACCTGGTTCAAATCCAGGGGCCGGCAAGGCAGGGGGTGCAGGGGGCAGGAGGAGGAGCACGGGCGCAGGGGCCGACACAACAGCCAGATCACACCCTGATCGGCCCACAAAAGCAACAAGGAAACGAAGGGGAAGCCGACAGCAAGCGCAAGGCCAGCCCACAGACGCCCGCCCACCTGCACAGGCGGTACCAGCCCGCGTCGGTGCGCACGGAGAGGAACAGCTGGTCGGCGCTGAACTCCACCACCCACTCGCGGATCTGGGACAGGAACATGCGCGTGCCGCCCACCATCACGGGGTCGGCGGGCGCCGCAGCCGCACCACTGACGCCGGCGCTCGAGCTGCCGCCGGCGTCAGAGCTGCCGGCGGCCGCGTCCGGCTTGTCGGCGTCCTGGCCGAGCCCCTGGCCGCCGACGCCCCAGTCGCCGTCGTCGTCCTTGACCACGCCCGAAATGAACACCTCGGCGTCGGGGTCCACGCCGCTCCACATGGGCAGCAGCTCGAGGGTGGTCATGAAGCCCTGGGGACGCGCGTTGCGGGTGGTATGGGGCAAGGGGATGGTTTGGGGCGTGCGATCGCACTGCAAAGGTGGGCTGCCCAGGCACAGCAGGGCGGCAGCAGCGGCAGCAGCAGCAGCGGCAGCGGCAGCAGCAGCGGCAGTGTTGGCAGCAAGCGCGCTGGAGGCGCGGCAACCCCGCACCTCGACATTGTAGACGGAGAAGTCGGTGATCAGGCGGCGCGGCAGGGCGTCGGGGTCCATCATGGCCAGCTCCTCGTCCCACAGGAGGCCCAGCTCGTCCATCTCCTCCTCCTCCTGCGGGGGGTGGAAAGGAGGGGGCGGGCGTGAGTGCCACAGCGGGGGAGACGGTCTTGAGGCGGGGCAGGGCTGCAAAGCGGGCAGGGATTGCCGAGGGCACGCGCTCGCGCCGGCCGCGTCGACGCACCTTGTTGTACTGCTTGGGCATGGGGTAGTCATCGGCGATCTCCTCCTCGGAGATCTTGATGTAGGTAGCAGCAGCCGCAGCGCCGCCGCCGCGGCCCCTGTGCACGCGTTTGGCAGGCGAGCGTGTGTTCAGCGCATGCTAAAAAGCAAGCCCCTCGCAGCGCAGCTGCAAGGGCGCGGCCAAGCCCAGGCAAGCCTCCCCCAGCGGGCGCCTGCCCACGCGCTTTCGCGCCCTCACCTGCCGGCGCTGGCGTAGGCCTGGGCGTCCATCTGCGCCTGCAGGCGGCGCGCCATCTCCTCGTCGGCGGTGGTGAGGTCGTCGACGGGGGCGGCGGGCGCGCTGGAGCCGTTGTTGTCGGCGATCTTGATGCCGCCGTTGGCCTGCATGAGCGTGCCAACAGCCACGGGGCCCTTGGCCAGCTGAGAGAGGTTTAGGGAAAGGGGGTGTGGCGGCAGCGGTCAGGACTCGGGCGGCATGGGAGGTTCCAGTGTTGGCAGCAAGCATCAGAGCGGCCAGCAACCTAGGCACTCAAACAAAGACAGGCTTTGAAGCAGCGCTGCAGTGGGCAAACGCCCTCACCTCAGCCTCGAGGCCCTTGTAGAAGGCCCACTCGCTGGCGCCGGCAGCGCTCTTGCCCTTGTCCTTGGCGCTGGCCGTGACGCCGCGGCGCGCGTCGTCGGCGGCGGCGAGCTGCTGCAGGACAAAGCGGCCGTTGAGCAGGACCGCCTCGCGCGCGCTGGCGTAGCCCTTGTAGACGGCCTTGACGCGCGCCAGGCGGGACACCACCTCGTCAAAGGTGGCCGCCGCGTTGCCACCCATTGCGGGGTCCACGGCCTGTGGGGCGCGTCGGGTTGTTGGGGTGCGCATGGTGAGGCGGGACCCCAAGTCGATGGGGCCGCAGCACGCAGCAGCAACAGCGCGCAAGGAGAGGGCCTCGTTGAGGCTGATGTTTGCAATGCCACCGCTGCCGCTGGGGTGCAGCAACCCCAGGCATGGGTGCACAAGGACAAGTTGCAACCCCTGCCGGCCCATGCACCCACCTGCATGATCTCGCAGGTCAGCGCGGCCTGGGCCTGCAGCTCCGCCCAGACCTTCTTGTACGCGGGCAGCGGGCGCGACAGCACGTAGCAGCCCAGCTGGGTGGTGAGGCGGACGGTGACGCCGGCAGAGGCGTTGTTGGCAGGCGGGGGCACCATCGACCAGCTCTTGATGGGGCCGAAGTTCTCGACGCGGCGGCCCAGGGGCTTGTTGAGGGGGCCCTCCTCGGGGTAGATGGCGCCTGCGAGTGGGCGCGCGGCAGCAGGTGGTGGGTTGCGGTGGCGTTCAGCGTGGGGCAAAGCTCAACGTGCTGGCAAGCGGGCGCCCACCAGCAGCACGCATGACAACAATTTGCAGGGTGGCCCCTACATCGCCCACGCTCTCACCGGCCACAAAGAGCTTGCCGCTCAGGAAGGCCACGCGGTCCAGGGGCTGCACCACGCCCTCCTTGTCGGTGACGCTGAAGTGCAGCAGCCTGGGGTCGGGGGAGGGGTTGTTTGGGGGTAGGGGCGTCAGCTCTGATAAGCAGAGGGCAGAGGCGTGCAAGCGCCCGCGAAGACTGCGGCAGTGCCCAGGCCGCTCATTGCAGCAGACGCGTGCGCAGAGCTTGGGCCAACAGCAGCAAACAGCAGCAGGCTATTGCGGTTCGAAAGGCACGCAGCGCCGCCAGCCACCTGCGCGTGCTGCTGGGCCGCTCGCCCTGGGTGTCGCGGACGGCCGCCGACTCGCTGTCCGCCTCGGGCTCGTCCTCGGCCACGATGATGTCGCCCTTGCGGGCGCGCGCAGAGTCCTTGTCCTTGTACTGCACGTTCTGCGCGGCCTGGCGGCCAGAGCCGACCTGGGGCTTGACGTCGTCGTCCTCGTCGGCCATGGCGGCGTCGGCCTCTGGCTCGGCGGGCTCGGGCTCGGGCTCGGCCTTGGCCTTCTTGGCGGCCTTCTTCTTGTTCTCCTTGCCGGTCGACTTGGGCGCGGGCGCGTCCTCGGCGGCGGACTCGGCGACGCGCTTCTTGCCTGGGCGGGTGGTTTTGGGGGGAAAGGGGGCGGCGTCAAGGGAAGGGCGGAGCGGGGGTTCAGGGGGCCGCGGATGGGGGTAGGAGGGACTGCGGCGCGGATCTGCCGGGACGGCGGCGCGGCGCCCCGCGCACGCAGCGCACCGCCGGGTGGGAGCGGCGGCGCGCTTCAAACGCGCGCGCAGCACGCGCAGCGCCGCGCGGCGCGGCGGCGCGCCCCGTGAGAGGCCCGGCCCGCTCTGGCACCGGCCCGAGAGGGCAAATGCATCGCCATGCGGCCGCTGGGGCCGCGTGGGCGCAGGCAGGCGCGGTGTACGGGATGCCTCGGCTCGACCCCCAGGCGCAGGACCCCGTGGCGCGACCCAAAAGCCTCACCGCTGGCCGGGGCGTCCTTCTTGGTCTCCGACATCAGCTTAGCGGCCGCCTTCCAGGTCTTCAGGCGCTCGCCTGCGTTGCGCGCCAAGCCAGATCGCGAGATCGGTATTGCGCGCCGCGGCTGCCTGGGCCCTCAACACAGGCCCCACCACCCTCCAATGCGCACCTCCGGGGGCGACGTACACCTTGCCGTCCAGGCTGCCGCCAAAGGCCTTCCAGGCGTCGACGTCCATCGCTGCCGCGGCGGTCTGGTCGCGTCCCATGCCCGGCTGCCGCTGCACTGCTCTTCAAAGAGCAGGTGGGAATACCCAGACGAGCCTACAGGCGCGCTGAGACGGCCGGGACGCCGCTGTGGGATCACCGCGGGCCGAGCCTCGCGCGGAATGGGCTGTGCGGCTTTGGAACGTGTGGGCGGCCGCTCCTAAATCAAAGGTAGACCGCGTCACGAAGAACGCGACCTTTATGGGTTCGACGAGCCGCCGCGCCGAGAAGTTTGAAATTTCCCGCCGGTGTGGCACCGGGGTGGGAGCAGGCGGGGCCGCGAACGGGCGTGAACGGCGAGCGGATTGAGCGGGCCGATGGTAAACGACTTGCTGATGGCGGATGGCCTGGCGGTCGGGCCCATACCGCACCCCCGCCGCGCGCCACGGCGCCCCGCCGCACGCGCTGTGCACGAAGTGCGCACTCAGGCCTGCAACCCGGTGGTGAAGCATGCAGCTGCCGCCCTGCATGGCATGTGGCCCCGCGCGTGCATGGCAGCGAGCCCAGTTGCATGAGCGTGTGCGGTGAAGTGGCGAGCCCCCGGGCGAAAGCCGGTCAAACAACGCGCAAGCGCCGCGACGCTCCGGTCAAACCGGGCCGGCGTGGAGCCAGTCAAAGACGCGACCAGCCCTTGCCACAACACACGGAACGTATTGAATCGCGCCTTGTTTACAAGCGCTATCACGCACCGGGATCCGCAGAACGCGGCCCCTGCGAGCCTCGCGTCCGCGCCCGCTCCGCCACGCGATGGACGTGGAGCCGATATACTGCGCTGAGCAGGTCGGCCTGGGCATCAGCGATGCACGAAGCCGTGGGGCGCCCCTGTCTGCGAGCGCTGTCGCTGCCGCTGCCGCCTGCTGCCGCTGCCGCTGCGCGCTGACCCGCCGCCGCGCCGCACGACGCCGCGCCTCCACAACCCTGTCTCCAAGATCGTGGTCCCGGCGGGGCTGGATGAGGTCCTCAAAAACTTTACGAAGGAGGCAGTGCGCCGCCAGCCCCAGGACCTGCTGGCGTTTGCAGCCAAGTGAGTTCAGCTGGCGGGGTTGTGATGCCGTTGAGCGGGCTGCGGTGCTAGCACATACCTCCAAGGCAGCTTCTGTGCACCATCCAGCTGTCAGTCTCTGTGATGGGAGGCAATCGTGTGTCTTCTCTGCCCGCTCATGCCCGCATGCCTGCATGCGCAGGTACTTTGCTGACGCGGCCGCACTGCAGCGCAGCATCAGCGCGGTCGAGGCCCCCACGCAGCAGCAGCTGAGTGCAGCATTCAGCAGCATGCGCGCCACGCCCGCGGTGCCGCTGGCCGACGTGGAGGCAGCGTGTGTGGCGGCGGGCATCAACGCGGCTACGCTGGCCCACGTGGTCAAGGCGGGGAACGTCAACACCGCCCGCGAAGTGTCGGTGCTGGAGGTGCTGCTGCTGCTGCTCACGATGCGCTGCGGAAGCCTGGGAGCGGTGCTGCGTGGCGCGTTCGACGTGTTTGGGGAGCCCGCGGCAGGCGAAGGCGGCGGCGAGCCACGCCTGGAGGTGCCAACGCTGCTGCAGCTGCTGGGCTTTCTGGGGGCGCGCGATCCGGAGGTGACTCCGGCGCTGCGGGACAGCGCATCGCGCGCCCTCGAGGGCCACGTGACCGTCACGCTCAAGGCGCTGGCGGGGGTGCCTGCGCTGGCAGCCAAGCTTGCGGGGGTCTGAAGTGGTGCCGTGACGCGGTTCTGTTACAGGGGGCGACAGGACCGCCGTGTTCCGGCCAGCTCGAGTGTGGTCGGGGTGTGGGGGGGAACAGGCGCAAGCACCCAGAGGGGATGCTGCGCAGGCGCCGTGAGGGTCCCCAGACGCGTGCAGCGCAGCGCCATGGCGGGGCCGTGGGGAAAGAAAGGGGTGTGTCCTCGCTCGCAACAAAAACAAACAACCGCGTGAAACAGAAGACGAGGCAAGTGCTAGCAGGCTGCGGCATCATGCTGCGGCGTGCACTTGGAACAGGCCAGCTCAACAGCCGCCGCAGCCAGCCGGTGTCTACCAGCGCCATCGCAGTTAGCTGGTGCGGGCTCCGGCGCTGCCGACGCTGCCGCTGCTGCCGCTGCTGCTCCCCCCCCTAGAGTCGGCGTATGAGCAGGTAGACCGGGCTGTCCACCTGGATGACGTTGAGCTTGTCGGGGTTGCCCACCAGCTTCATCAGCAGGCCGCCAAAGCTGAAGTAAATCTCCAGCTTGGTGGCGCCGCCAGAGCTGTTGTCCCCGTACTTGAACACCTGGGGGGGGGGGCATCGGCGGTTTTGACAAGCGCGCGCCTGAGGGCTGGCGTGGTTGAGGGCCGGTTGAAGCGCCGCAGCGCTGCAATGCATACCCTGGACAGTGGTGCTGTCTGCGCATTGCCTTCTTGCTCTGTTGCCATCGTCCCGAACTGCCCGTGGCCTCCCAAGCTGCCCACCGCCCTCCCCCCTGCCCCTGCGCCCCGCACCTTGCCGTGCATTGCGTAATCATAGCTGTCCAGCAGCGTCTCAGTCTGCTTGAAGCCCGGGAACGTCTGCGCGCGGTACGCAGCAATGCGGCAGCGGTGTCCCAGGTCGAAGGAGCAGGCAAGGATGGTGTGCAACGAAATGCAGGCAGGCAGGGCGCTCGCTCGGGGCGCCTCTGCCGCGTGGGCATGTGCAATGGTGGGCCCCCAAGTGCGCCCGCCACCCCCACCCTGCGGCTCACCTTGTCGTACTTTCCCGTCTCAGCGGTGCCGTCCTTGTGGATGGTGCGCGCCAGGCACAGGCTGACCTTCTCGCCCACCTGGGGGCGTTTGGGGTTGTTTAAAGAATCAAGGCGCGTCCCTTGCCCAGCTACGGGCAGCCGCAGTGGGACGCCCGCCCGTTGGCGGTGCAGCACCCGGCAGCCGCGGCCGGCCGCCGCCGGCGGCTGGGGCTACCGCAGGTGAAGCCGCTTGCCGACGTGGGCACTGCACACCACAAACACGGTGGCCTGCCAGACAGCAGCCCTCCCATGCTGCGAGCTTGCAGCGGGCAGCCACGCGGCGCAGCAGCGCAGCAGCGCAGCAGCGCAGCAGCGCAGCAGTGCGGCGCGCCGTTCGCGTCGCCCCACCCCGCCCCCGGGCAGGCCTGCCTGAAGCGGGAAGATGTCGATGTTGATGTCGACGGTGACCTCGAACTCGTAAAGGTCGGACTTCAGCACGTAGCGCGACACTGCGGGCGCAAGGACGGCGGGAAAGGTTTGCCGGCTGCTGCGGCGGCCTGTGATCTGGCCCCACGTCGCCCGCCCGCTTGCCTTTATCGAACTTCTTGCCGTCGGGGTCCCGCTTCTGCACGTCGAACACGTCCTCGAAGAGGATGGCGTTGTTCATGGTGCTGGCCCGCTGTTCTGTGCGTTTCGCCGGCCCTGCTGGCTTGAGCGCGAGAGAAAGCAAACAATGAGTGTGACACGGGCGGATACCGTAGGCCTCGGGCGGCGGCGCGCGAGAGCGGCGCTTAGTCGCGCCGGCGGCAGAGCAGCGGTTTGCAACTTGCAAGGCCAGCACAGCCTGTTTACATGAATGCTTGATGCATCGCATTGGCACGTGGGATATGCGTGAGGCAACTCCGCAATCGTTGCATCGGGTGCATGCTTGACCAGCCGCCGGCAAGGCCGCACGAGAGCCCAACCCGCCAGGCATGTCAGAGCTCGGCGTGCGCAGCACCCGCAGCGCAGCTGCCACCGCCGCATGGCTCTCCCGAGTCTGCGCCGCTGCCGCCGCCGTAGGTCCGATACTGGCTGCGGCCCCTCATCAGCAGCGCCGCCTCAATCTCAGCAACTGCCGCCTGGAGCGGCGGCCGTGATGCGGCCAGCAGCCGGGTTGCAGCGCTCGCGCGCTTGGCCGCGGCAGCGTACGACGAATTGTTGAGGACCTGCGGTGGATGCAGGAATTTAGAATGCGGGGCCGACCGTCGGTGATGGCTCATGCGTTGAGGGGTGGTGGCCAGCCCGCCGGCTTGCACTGGAGGGCCGGCCGAGCCAGATGAGGCGCATGCACGCACGCTGTTGCACAGGCAGCCCTCCCCGAAGATTCACTCTTGGGGGGGGGGGGACTCTCAAAAACAAAAACGCCCACCTTCAACACCAGGTTGCGCATGCCAGCACGCGTGTAGGTCTCCCCCTTGGCGCGCAGCGCCGGCGCCTCTGGGCTGACCTCCCCCACCCCCAGATGCGCCAGGCGGTGGCCGTTCTCGGCCTGCTCAAATTGGAAGGGCACCACCACCACCGGCTGGTAGCGAGGGAGGTTTGTTTCGGTGCGCGGAGGGGGTCAGGCACACGCAAGGGGTGGCACTACTGGCTTGCATAGGGTGATGGGGGGCGCGTATTGCCTAGATGACTGCTCTGGCATGGGGTTGCGAGTCTGCGTCTTCCAGCTGGAGGCGGCTGGCTTGCCCCAGCGGCGCCTCGCCGCCGGCAGCGAGAGCACTGCACAGCGGCGCGCTTAGCGCAGAACAACGCGTCGCAGCCTACAGGCGCAAACGCCCCCTTTACCCAGCCCCAGATCGCAGCGAAACAAAGGGCCCCACCACGCCATGGTAGACGGCCTCGACGGCGGAGTGGTAGCCGCCGTGCGTCACAAAGAGCCGCACGTTTGGGTGGCCCAGCAGGTCGTTGATGTCCACCCAGCTGAAGGTCTGCACGTTGGGGGGCAGGCCCAGCTCGGCCAGGGTCATGTTGCCGGGCAGGTTCTTGGGCTTGAGCAGCCACGCGACGCGCAGCGGCGCGAGGTCTGCAAAGGCGGCCACCAGCTCCTCAATGTCGGCGCGGGTGAGCAGGGTCCCGAAAATGGGGGAGGAACCCCACGACACGACCACCACGCCGGCGGGGGCGGAGGACACAAAGGCGCCCGCGGCCGCCGGCTCGATGGTGGGGCGGGCGGGGCGGGGCGCTACGGGGCCGATGACGACCTGCGCACGCACGCGTTGGGTTTTGGGGGGGTGGAGGGGGTTGGTGGGAGTGCACGGGGTGGGTGCGCTTGGCAGGGGGGTGTCACGGTTGGGGTTCTTGGATGTTGACTTGATATGAGGGTTTACGGGGGCAGGAAGGGCCAGGGACCCCCATGAGCTGATGAGAACTCCCCCACTGACACGCGGCTTGCTTCGGGCCCAAAAGCAGCGGGCCTAGCCGCGCGGGCGCCGGGCCTGCCCCGCACCTGTGGCGGCCCCACCGGCCGCGGAGGCTCGAGCAGCACGCTCACGCAGCACATCTGCACCAGCGGCGCGCACGTGCCGCCAGGCCCTCTGCGCGGCAGGTTGTGGGCGGCGCGGATGCCCGAGAGGCCCCGCGCGCTCAACGCGCCAAGCACCGCCGTGAAGCCGCGCGTGCCAACGTAGTACAGCGCATTGCGCATTTTGCCGCGCCAGGTGGACAGGTCCTGCACGCTCAGGCCAGAGCCAAACTGTGGGGTTTGGGGGGGGCAAGGAGGGTCCGTGCTGGGGGAGCGCATGCAGCTGGTTCGCCGCGAGACGCATGAGGCAGGGGCTCCCCGGGCGGCTAGGGAAAGAAAAGGAAGCCCCTCACTGCGACACCAGCGACGCCGCAATGCCACGGTGCGGATGGCTCCCCTCACCTGCGGCACACCCAGTGGCCCCGTCAGGAAAGGGATGCCAAAGACGGTGAGCAGCGGCAGCCGCAGCTTGTGCGCCACCACGCAGCCGCAGCCATCCACGGCGTCGCCGGGGAAGTTGAAGGTCAGCAGGGCGGAGTAGCGCGCCGATTCCAGCTCCTGCGCGCGTCCAGGGAAACGGCGCGCGCGGGAGTGCACGAGTGAGCGGCCGCGCAGCCGCAACGCGCCGAGGGCGGGTGGGCTGGGCTGGGCGCAGACCCCTGGCATGGGGGGCCCAACAGCGCGCGCAAAGCGCAGACGCCCCAACACCATGCGGGCGGCTGCAGCGGCGGCCAAGCATTGTGCGCGCCTGCAGCAGCGTCTCGTTCGCCATCAGCATTGCACACGGCCGCGCCAGCACGCTCTGAAGTTTCATCAGCAGCTTAACCGGGTTCTTGATGCTGCCAGCAAGGTTGGCCGTCTCTCTCATGTAGCCTGGGGGGGGGGGGGGGGGGGGTGGTTGAGAGGGCGGCGGGTGCAGCGTTTTGAGGGGTTGGCGCCTGCTGATGAGAGAGCGAGCCCCCCCTCCGCCTGCTGCGCCCTCCGCCTGCTGCTGCCTCCCTGCGCCCAACCCCCCTCAGGCCGCCTCACTCGATTGGATGGTGAAAGGCATGTCGTAGGGGCGCCAGTTGATGGCGTCCGCGCCGCCGCCGCCGCCGCCGCCGCCGCCGCCGCCGCCGCCGCCGCCGCCGCCGCCGCCGCCGCCGCCGCCGCCGCCGCCGTGGCGTGCCGCGGCGGCCTGGCTGAAGGGCAGGTCGTCCGTCGGCACGACCGCATCCACGCGGTGGCCGCGCTCCGCCAGCGCCGCGGCGACCGCGAGCACGTCCATCGCAGGGCTCACGCCAGACAGGTGCAGCAACGCCTGCCGGGGGCGCGAGTGGGCGCAGGTCGGCGCAGCGCTAAGCTTACCGGCGGCGGGGCGGTGACTGTGTGAACGCGCGCGCGCTCGGGCCGCGCGCAGCGCGCAGGGCGCAGGGCGCCGCACCCACCAGGAAGCGGTACTTCTCCGTGATCCCCGGGAGATCCGAAAGCACCGGGGCAGCGGCCAGGACGACCAGCAGGGCGGCTGCGACCGCGCGGTGGTGGGTGCCTGAAACCATTTCGTTAGTTGCTTTGTACGGTCAGCGATCGATCGCATTGAATGCGGCAACAGATGCAATGAAGGATTATTGGGGGCCCGGGGCCACCGGCGAGGGGTTTGGCCGGCGGGCGGCGGGCGCGACGCTGCCGCCCAGCTGCCGGCGGTGGCTACATAAGACAAGCAAGGTGCCCTTTGCCTTGCCCTGCCGCCCTTCTCAGAGAAACGGTCACAGGCGGTTACAGTACCAATACAGCGAGCCGCCGCAGCGCAGCGCCGACACGGTGGGGCGGGGCGCAGCGGGTGCGTGCCGCGGCCCCGCGCGCTCACGCGTCCTCCTCCTCCTCCAGCGCGCCCGTGAACTCGGCCACATCGTCCAGCGCCAGCCTCACCACCTCCATCGCACCCCCTGCCAGCTGCACCGCCGCGACGCCGCCCCCGGCGCGCGCCTGCAGCAGCCGCCCGCGCCGGCCGCGCCACGGCCCCGCCACCACCTGCACCGGCCGGCCCGCCTCCTTTGGCAGCACCGTCTCCAGCTGGCCCTCGGGCAGCTGCACCACCGCGCGCGGCTCCTGCAGCGCCACGTCAGCGAGGCCCCCCGGGTGCACGTCCACCACAACGCCCTTTTTGAGGTAGAGCGCGCCGCCGCGCAGCCGCTTGTCCAGGATGCGCACGCGGATGGAGGGGAACAGCCACGTGGGACGCCGCGGGGGCGGCGGCGCCGCCGGCTCGCCGTCGCTGCTGCTGGTTTCGCTGCTGCTGCTGCTGCTGCCGCCGCCGTCGCGGCGGTGGCGGTCGTGCTTGGATGAGTGGTGGTGGTGGCGGTGGTGGTGGCCGGGGCGGCGTTCATCGCGCCCGCCGCCACTGCCCCCGCCGCCGCCGCCGTCCCGCTCGCGGCTCTCGCCGCGCCGCCGCTTGCCGCTGCCGTCGCGGTCGCCGTCGTCGCGCTCGCCATGGCGTGGCCGCTTGCTGCCGCTGCCGTCGCGGTCGCGGTCCCGCTCCCTCTCCCGCTCGCCGCGCCCGCCATCGCCGCTGCGGGTCCCCACCTCAGCGGGGCCCCCGCGGCCGGCGCCGCCCTTGCCGCTGCTGGCTGCCGCGTCCCCCAGCTCCCCCAGGTCGGAGCAGCGCACCTCCACCTCCTCATTGCTGGGGTGAAGCCGCACCAGCGCACGGTCTGGTTGGGGTAGGGGGGAGGGGGGGGAGAGGTGAGGGGACTGATCACAGCCGGACAGCGGCCGGTTTTGATGAGCAGCGCAAGCGCAAGCGCTGCCAGCAGAGTGCCGCACCCCATCGCCGGCGCAGCGCCCCTTCCTCCACCCGGCGCGGCCCCCTCACCGGAGCGCCCCTCCTGCTTGGGCAGCAGCTCGCGCACCACGCAGCCCAGCCCCGCGTGCCGCCCCCCGGCGATGCGCATCTCCTTGCCGGGCCGCGGCCCCGGCAGCGTCTCCTCCCGCGGCACCAGCGCCTCGTCCAGCCCAACGCGGTGGCGCCGCCGGCCGTCGGGGCCGAGCGGTGCGACCAGGTCTTGCTTGGGCTTGTCGCCTGCGCAGTTTGAGGGGGAGGGAGGGGGGTTGGGCGCCGTCAGGCAGGGGATTCGTGGCGAGCCGATCCCCCTGCCGCGCGGCGCTCCGAGGCGGCAGCTGCCTGCCCTGCCAGCTCGAGGCGCGGCAAGCCGGTTGCGAGCCCAATTGCGCCCCCCCTTTCCCTCCCCACTCACCCATTCTGACAACGCGCGGCTTCTTGAGGTGCTCTGGCAGCGCTGCCGGGTCGGCCCCCAGCCCCAGCCGCTCCGGGCGCGGCACGATCTGCTTCACCTCCACCGCAGCCTTGCTGCGCCCCACGCCCTCGCCGTCGCGCCAGCCCATGCCGCGCAGCAGCGCCTTGGCAAACTCATCAACCGGCGTCACCTCGTAGTCCTGCAGTCGCGGGCGGGGGGGGGGGGGGGGGGGGGGAGGGGGGGTTGGGGGTTGGGGGGTTGGGGGGGGGGGGGGGGGGGGGGGGGGGGGGGGGGGGGGGGGGAGCTGCGGGTGGGCTTGCAGCGGTTTGTGCCTTGCCCGCTGCACCGGCTGCGCTGCTGCAGCCTTCAGCTGCTCCCCCGCTGCAGGCTGCCCCCATCTGGCTCACCCCAACGCCCACAAGAGCGCGCGCCTGCAGCAGCCTGCGCAGCGCGCCCCCAGCCCCCCCTCCCCCCCATGGCACCCACCTCTGGCGCCATCTCCTCTGGCAGCTCCTCCAGGTCAGCCATCAGCGCGTCCCTGTCACCACCACGGCCACGCGCGGGCAGGGCCGCCGCTGGCGCCGCCGCGGCACCATTGCGGCCCCTCCCTCCATCTCTCTGCCGCTCCTGCTCCTGCTGCTGCTCATCCCCCTGCCCCTGCCCCTGCTCCTGCTCCTGCCCCTGCCCCTGCTGCTCGTCGGCCGCTGCGCCCATGCGCTGCAGGCCGTACTTCTTCGCCGCCGCCTGCGCGCCGTCGTCCTTGGGCGCGGTGACAAAGCGCTCCTCGTTCGTCGACGCGAGGGCGTCCTCGCTCGAGGGCGGCACAAACGACGGGACAAAGCTGCCGCGGCCCGCCGCGCCGCCGCCGCGCCCCACGCCCGCGCGGTAGGTGTTGGCCACCGCCGCGATCACGCGCGGCCCCGCTGCTGGCCCTTCGGGCGCGGCGCCCTTGATGCGCGTGCCCTCGATGCCCGTGATCAGCTGCCGCTCCTCGCGCTGCTCCGCCACCTGCACCTGCACCTTGCCGCGCTTCTTCGGCGCGGCGGCGAGCGAGAAGCCGAGGCCGCCGCCCGGCTTGGGCGGCTCGTCCGACATGGGCTGGGATCCTGGGCGTCTACAGGCGTGCTTTCCACCCGGATTTTCTGCTCTACGGCCGGCGGCGACCCGCCCTCCCCCCGAAAAGCGATCTGGGCCCAGTTATTGGGCAGGGACGGGGTTCGACGGGGTTCTTTCGCAGCGCTGCTTTGGGGAGAGCCGTCTGCAGGGCGGCTTGATGAGTGTGGCAGCCGGGTGGCGGCAGCTGCCGCCGCTGCGAAACCGCTCTGCAGGCCCCCAGGCCCCAGCCGGCCCCAGTCTGCAGAGCGCCGACACATGGAACACCGGGTTCGAACGGATTACAGCGCATCCGCCGAGGGCTCCCACAAAAGGGGGGCAGTTTGATGGAAAATAGAACTTAATCAGCCCACTACTTTCCAGGCTAGTGTTGGGGGGAGGCCCTTGCCGCTCTTCGGTTCGCTTGTTAGCTTTTCAATTGTAAGCGGGAGCGGGCGCCGGCGGAAGGGCCGGTGCCTCTGGAGGGAGCAGGGGGGCAGGCCCTGCGTGCTGGGCGCGCGCGCACAGCGGCGCGCGGGGAGCAAATGCCGTTCACGGCATGCACGCGCCGCGCGTCCGCCTGCAGCGTGCCGCCCCCAGCGCCCCCAGCACACCCACAGGGTGCTGGGCGTGGTGGTGGGGGAGGGGGGGGGGTGAAAAGAGAGAGGTGGGTCAACAGCGGGAAGACCATGTGCACGCCGCCACAGGGGGCGGCGCGCAACTCTGGCGAATAAAAAAATAAAGCGGTCCCGCAGCGGCAGCCCGCGCAGGGAGCTGCAGAGGCGAGGGACGCCGCACCGCCACCCGCCAGCTGCGCCCCAGCAGCGCCCGCGCTGGGGCGCCGCTCAGCTGAGTGCGTAGGCGAGTGTGTGGCCGAAGAAGCCCATTGCCGTGCACGCCGCCATCATGACGCCCATGAGGATGATGTTGCGCAGCAGCGTGCGGTTGTTGTCGTGCGGCACGACCGCGTCCTTGAGGGCGTTGGTCACCAGGAACAGGCGGTGGCTGACAAACACGTACAGCGCGGTGCAGATGGCAAAGTTGAGCAGCGGGTAGCCGGGCACGATGGCCAGCAGGTACTTGGGCTGGCCGTTGGGCACGCTGCTGCGCAGCCAGATGTGGAACTGGGAGAGGTAGGTCTCCAGGGTGATGCAGCCCAGCCAGCCGTACAGGCGCATGGACCAGGTGCGCAGCTGGGGGGGGGGGGGGGGGGGGGGGGGGGGGGGCACGGCTCAGCGTTTCAGCGCGGCGCAGCCCCCTCGCACGACAAACGGGGTGCAGAGGTGCAGCTGTCGGCAGCTCAAGCGCACGCGGGCGGCGGCGGTGGATGTGCACGGCGGCCAGGCTCTCGCCCCCCTGAAACCCTGGTCCCCCCTCCCACCTGCGGCGTGAGGTTGCGCACGATCATCCAGCAGGTGAGTGGGATCCAGCTGGTGTAGGGGTGGAGCACGTTGTACTCCAGCTTGGGCAGGACGTAGACGCTCTTGTAGTAGACGGCAAACACGGCCACGGTGCAAGCCACGATGGCGGCGCGCACGGTCCAGCGGCGCGGGCTCGGCAGCTCGTCGACCGAGGTCAGGAACTTGCAGGCCATGGGGTGCAGCATGGCGCAGACCATGCCGTAGACCCAGATGTAGCGGTCCAGGGAGGAGCGGAAGAACCACTCTGCGCCGCGCGGGGGGGGGGGGTGCAGTGGGCGGGGGCATGTGCTGGTCGTGGGCCCTTGGTGCAGGGGGTTACTGCCTAGTGCTTGCCAGCGCGCCATCGCAGCTGCGCAACCCGCCTGCTGCCAGTTGCATGCCCCGCCAGCAAAAAGCACAACTGAACACCCCCCCCCCCCGCCACCCGCAGCGTGCGCCGCACCGTGCATGCGGTCGACCTCTGGGTTGCGCGGGTCGGTGTAGCCCATGAACCAGTCAAAGGGCCGCCACACGGCCATGAACACGGCCTTGATGTCCCAGAAGATGAGCACCGTCAGGAAGCAGCCCGCGATCTTGATCCACAGCCAGGGGTGGCTCTTGTTGAGCTGGGGCGCCAGCGCCAGCGCTGCGTACACCATGACCGTGAACAGCGTGTGCATGGGGCAGATGTAGTACAGCATGTACTCGTTCTGCAGCACCACGCAGCAGAAGAACACCATGAAGTTCAGGCGCCACATCATCTGGCAGAAGCTGCGCGCCACAGGGGTTGCGGCGGGGAAGGCGGGATGGCGAGAAGGCCTTCAGCAGCAGAACAAGGGGGGTTCATGCATTTGCCTCGCCGCCAGCGCATGCACCTCCGCATGACTGCGCAGCTGCAGGCACCTTTCCCCTCTGGCACCTCGGAGCCGCCGCGCGCGCCAAGGCGAGCCCGCCACTCACCGGCCGATCCCGAAATCCCCGGTCCGGTAGTAGTAGGAGAAGTTTCCAAAGCCCGTCATCCACACGTATCCGGCGATGAAGATGCGGATGGCGTTGTACGCCTCCTTTGCCTCAAAGTAGTGGTACAGCAGGAACAGCACCTGCATCCAGCCCTTCCACTCCTCCGTCTGGGGCCGGTTGAGCACCAGCGGCGTGCGCACGGGCTGCAGGCTGGTGGAGAAGGCCACGATCGTGAGCACCAGGAAGATGAAGAGGAACAGGTCGCGGTCGTAGGCCTGCACGCGGTGCGGGGAGGGGGGGAAGGGTGAAAGGGAGCGGTGCGGCGGACGGGCAGAGCGTCGCGCGGCAGTCGGCACACTGGGGCTGCTTCTCCCTCGCAGCCGCGGCCGCAGGCGCACCTTGTCGCTCGCAGGCAGCACGTCGGTGCGGTCGGCCAGGAAGAACCACAGCATGATGGTGCCAAACTCCACGCTGCACGGTTGCATTCGGCAAGGGGGGGGAGGGGGGGTGACGGGGGCCACAAATGGTCGCTACGGCTGCTGCTGCAAGCAGATCAGGCTGCGCATGCGGCCGCCCTCCCCGCTCCCCGCCTAGCAAGCCCAACCGGAACTCACATGGCGAGCAGCGTGTCTTTGTTGTCCATCAGCGCCTGCTGATTCATCAACACACACCTAGGTTGTTTGGGCGCGAGGGCGCGGAGTGAGGGCGAGGCACGGGGATCCGGCGGTTGGCGGCTGGCCCTGTGCTTGCACTGGGGGGCGGCGTGCCCCCAAACCGGCGGCCGCGCTGGCCCGGCCGACACAACACTCACTGGATGAGGCCGCTGCTGCCCATGTCCTCGAAGAAACCCTTGGGCTTGGCCGCCGCACCCCCGTCGCTCGAGCTGCTGCCGTTGACGAGCGGCGCTGCCTCGGCCGCAGCAGCAGCAATGGCGCGCTCCTTCTCCAGGTGGGCGTCAGAGATGTGCACCTTTGGGAGCGTCTTGGGCCTGGACAAGCCGCGGATTGCAGGTGGTGCATGGGTACATGTCAGCAGGAGTTTGGCGTCGGGTTGCTGTCCAAAGGCATGGCATGTGCCCCCGCGAGCTCAAGCTCACCGCAACAGCATGAGCAGCCCCCGCCAGAGCGTGCTGCCGCTGCCGTTGCGCGCACGTGGCACGCACCTCCGCGAATGGAGTAGCAGCGCATAGAAGTATAGCGCCAGCGCCCACAGGTACGTCAGGAGGCAAGCCACCTGCGGAGCGGCGGGGATGGGCAGCAGGCAGCGCGAAGCAGCGCGTCGGGCACCGCGCCCGACCACCGAGAGCGCCCCGGTGACTGGCGGGCGGATGGGCCTGGCGCCGGCTGATTGTGTCGCGTGCATGCTGTTCGGATCACTGCGGGCAGCGCGCGGCAGGGGCTTGGCCCCTGCAGCGCGCGGGGGCGTTGGGCCTGCCACGGCGTGGACCGCCCCAGCCCCGCGGGGTGGGCCCGATTGCATCGTGCTTCCGAGTCACCCTCCAGTCTTTTGGGCTGCACGCGCACCTGGCCCACGCTGAAGGAAGGCACCGAGGCCGCGGAGGCCTCGGGCGCGGCCGCTGCGAGGTCTACCTCCCCCATGGCTGCGCTCACGAGCCCTAAACGGCCTACGAACGCCGTTCCCTGGGCAGGGCCGCTGCTCCCCGCTCCCTGTACGTCTTCGCACGTCTGTTGCGGTCAAATTCTGCTCTGGCACTCTCAGGGCGTGTTAGTCGAATCGCGATCGAAACTGGGAAAGCGCCTGCGGCATACATGAATCGATCCGAGCGGCCATAGAATGCACCTGCTTGCGGCAAGTGTGCAGGCGGGCTCAAACCCTGCTGGCGCGGCGGAGGACGCTCAACTCGGTGCAGCCCTCGATCAAAGCGTTGAACTGACGCTCGACGTGCGCCAGGGAGCCACGGGCCGGACGGCGGCGCCGGCGCCCGGCGCCCGGCGCCCGCCGCACGCGCCGCGCTCCGCGCTCCGACCGCGAGCACGCCACCGCAACGACACGGCTCTGCAAAACCAACCTCGCCCACGCCAGGTGCTCGCGCTGATCTTGCACTGCGGCCACGGCGGACTCGCGGTGCGAGGGGGGAGCTCAGCAGATCAGTCGCGCCGCGGCGCGTTCCAAGGGGGGCCGCGGTGGCGGGTTGCCGCGCCACCCCTTCGAAGTACCCTCCCCCTCCACCCATCGCACTTTCACAGCCTGATGTCCGCAGCGTGTGCCGCGCCTGGCGTACAGCCTACGATGCCACGGTCAAACACCTGCGCTGTGACTCGGAGAGCGACCTGCCGTTTTGCTGCCCAAACCTGCGTGGCTACTCCATCCACCCCCGGCCTCCGCACGGGGTCTCAGCGGCAGCGGCGCAGCGCGCCCTGCACGCGCTGGCTGAAGGCCCCAGCCCGCTTACGTCCCTGGGGCTGGCGTTGATCGACGACCTGACCGAGCTGCCGCCCGCAGTGCTGGCGCTGGGCGCCACGCTCACGCGCATCTGCATCCACCACTGCCCAAACTTCACCATGCTGCCAGCAGTGGGCCTGGCGCAGCTCGCGCACCTGGAGGTGCGCGATTGTCACACCAATTGTGCAATGGCACCGACCAGCCTGCGCGGCGCCGGCGCGTCCCCACAACAGCAGCCTTGCAAGTGTGTGCGCGTGTTGCTGCACTGCCCACACGTACGCTGCTGCCTGTTGGCTATTGATCAAACGGGGAACAGCGCACGCAGGCACTGTCGCTGGAGGGGTGCAAGCTGCTGCAGCTGCCCGAGTGCATCGCCAGCGCTCTGCCGCGCCTGCGGGAGCTGGCCGTGCCCGGCAATCTTCTCACCGAGCTGCCCCCCCTGCCAGGCAGCCTGGAGCACCTGAACCTGTCATACAACAGGATCAAACAACTGGACGCGGCCGCGCTCTCGCGGCTAACGGCCCTCACAGCCCTCAGCGCCGTGGCGGCGTTCAGCCACCGGCCGCACGGCGAAAGCAGCCCCATTGTCGGCGCGCTCGCGCGGCTGCAAGCGCAGCACTTGGTGCATGGCTCGCGGCTGCTGCTCAACATCGACAGTGACGTGGGGGAGCTGGTGCACCCGCGCGCGCGGCGGCTGGCTGAGGCGGCGGAGCGGCAAGGAGTAATAATCTGATGTGTCAGGCAGCCGGGGGTGGGTGGGCAAGGCCTCAGTGCGGCTGCGCGCGTGCCGGGCTGCGCTGGATCAGCTGGGGGCGGAGCAGTTGTGAGCAGGGGGGCGATCACTGAGCAGTCGTGCTCGTGTAGAGCGAACGCCAGTGCTGCCAGGGCCAGCGCTGGGCCAGCGCGGCAGCGCCTGGCCTCCGAGGCAGCTGCTGGACAGCCGCTGCAGGGGCCCGTCCATGTTCAGGTTCAGAGGCCACGACTCCTTCATCCATTGAGTACCATTAACCAACGCGACCCGCCCTTGAGGCCAGACCCTTTGAAACTTGAAAGCCGTGGCGACAGCCCGCGGCCGAGAGGGACGCTCGCCGCGATGCCGTCCCTCCAGGCGGAAGTGGGATCCCTCTTCAACGCGGTTCAGCGGAGCTCAGTGGCCACGGAGCGCTGCGTGCGCCAGTTTTGGAAGCTCGTCCAGCAGGAGCCGGAGGAGGCCGCGCGCGCGCTAGGCAGCTGCGTTGAGCTCGTTCTCGCCGCTCCCAGGGTGCGAAGCTATTGCCGTCTCTGCCCGCTGCCGCTCCCCTTGCCACCGCCGCGGGTCGCGGTGCCGCGCGCGCGCGTGTGTGCGCGCACCATGCGCGCGGTGGCGCAGCCAGCCGGACCGATACAGAGCCTCCCTTTAGCCTGCTCCCTGGTCCCCCCCGCTTGCCCTGCCGCAGAAAGCGCCAAACGTTGAGCGCTGCGTCCGCTTCCTGGGCGCGCTTGCCGCCCTTGCCCCAGCTGGCGCCACTGGCGAGGCGCTCACGGAGGCGCTGTTTCGGCAGCTGAGCAGCCATTTGGAGGCTGCGGACCGCGGCGTGCGCTTCCGCGCAGCGCAGGCACTGGCGATTACGCTGCAGGCGCTCCCCCCGGATGCATGCGTTGACGAAGACCTCGCGGCTGAGCTGTCTGGACGGCTGAGGGAGCGCCTGAACGACAAGGTGCGGCGGCTCTCTGGCCGCGGGTGAGGTCGCAGCGTTGGAGTAACGGCAGCCCGTTGATGAGCAGTGCCATTCCCCACCAAACCACAGGTGGCAGAGGTGCGGCTCTGTGCCGCGCGCGCTCTGGGGCGGCTGCCGGCACCAGACGAGGTGCGCCGGCGGAGGGCGCTGAACAGGGCAGAGGGCGCTGTTTGCTGGAAGCTGCGCTGCTGGGGCAGTCAGCGGCGGTCGTGTGTGTTGTTGGCGTCGCAGGGCGAGGTTTCTGACCATCGGGCCACGTGCTGATGACAACAGCCCAACTTGCTGAAAGCCTCCAACCCGCCTCCGCAGTCTGGGGGCTATGCATCCGACCCGGCCGCGCAGGCGCTGTCGGAGCGCCTTGCCTGGGAGCGCAGCAAGGACGTGCGCGCAGCCGTCCTGCAGGCGCTCCCGCTGGCGCCCGACACGCTGCCGGCGCTGCTGGAGCGGCTGCGGGACGTGTCACCCTCAGTCCGGCTCGCCGTCGTGGCGCGCCTCTTTGCTGTGCCCATGTCGCTGCTGACCATCAGGCAGCGCGCAGAGCTGGTCGGCACCGGCCTGAGGGACCGCGACGCGGGCGTGCGCGAGGCGGCGGCCGAGGGCGTGGCGCGCTGGCTGCGGGAGGACAGCAGCGGCGACGCCCTGAAGCTGCTGGGATCGCTCGATGTCGAGACGCACGCAGGTGGGGCGCGCCGCGCCGCGCTGTTGGTTTCGACAGCGGGGGCTGGGGCTGGCGCGCGCCGGCCTGGCCCGTGCCGCACCAACCAAAGTTGCCTCGGCGCTCATGTGCGCTCCCTATTCACGATTCACCCCTCCAACCGCGCGTCACCGTGCTTCAGACGCGGCCGCGCTGGCCCTCGAGGGTCTGCTCGAGTCCGGCGCCATCGACGCCTCGGCCCTGGCAAGCTCAGCCGCCGCAGAGGGCCGTGGCCTGCGCGCCGCTGCTGCTGCTGCGCAGGGCAGCGGCGGCGGCAAGGCGGTTCTGGAGCCTGCTGAGGCACTCCTTTGGTGGGTGGCGTTTGGGCACAGCGGTGGTGTGAGTGGGGCGCTTAGGGCGCTGCTCTTGTTGGCTAGCTGGGCTCTATCAGTGCAGCGAGCTCGGTCCCGTGCTCGGGGGTGCCCCCCAAGCGTGGCCCTGTCCCCGCCACGCCCCCCTCCCCAAACAGGCGCGTCGTGTGCGAGTGGCTGCACCGCACCGCAGTTTCAGAGGGCCTCTCTGCCGCCAGCACCAGTGGCGCCGCCGCTGCGGTGCGCGCTGCCGCTGCGACGGCGCGCCACGACGCCCTGGAGGCGTCGCTGCCTGAAAGCGGCGCCGACGTGGCGGCGCTGATCACGGCGCACACCGCTGCGGGGCCGGCGGCGCGGTTCGCGGCCACTCAGCTCGCCTCGATCGCGGCCACCTGCATGGTGAGCACGGCATGGGTGTGGGGATGAGTGCATTGGCTGCGCCCGCAGGCGGCTGACAGTGCAAGAGGAGCAGGCTTTGGGGGTGGTCGTCCCAATGCCCACCTGCCATGGGCTTGCAAGATCAATCTTCCTCACTGAACACGCAAACCACCAACACTCCTCAGGACTGGGCCGATGCCACCGGGCGTGCCTCGGCAGCCGAGGCACTGCGCAACGCCATCGCCGCCGATCCGGGGTGAGCGTCCGTAGTCCGCAGCACGCTGCGCGCGGCATGCCCGGCGTGAAATCAGTCAGCCGCGTGCGCCGCGCTGGCCAGAATTGCCGCCAACCCTGAAACCCCCTCCGCCGTCCGCATTGCTCCCAGGCTGGAGGAGGGTGCTGACGGCAGCGAGGGCCCGCTGCTGGCCGGCGCTGGGGGCGACTGCGCGTACGAGGAGGCGGTGGTGAGGGTCGCAGCCCGCGTCCACGCCGGCGGCGCCGGCGACTTTGTTGACGCCATCGCCTCGGCGCTGTCCCTGATGCGCGAGCGGACGGGGCTCGCTGCCGGCAGCGACAGCCCCATGGCTGGGGCGCCGGCGGCGGCCTGGCGGCAGGCGCTGGCTTATGTGCGGCTCACGCTGCGCGCGCTGCCCAGCCGCCACGTGGCAGGGGGCCGCAACGCCGCCAGCGACGCGCTGGCTGAGCTTTGGGAGGGCCTGCTGCTGCCGGGCGTTGCACACGAAGACGACTGCGTCAGGTGGGCTTGGGCACGAGGGAGGGGTGGAATTCATTGCAGCCCACAGTTTGGCCGGACTGCCCCGTTTGTCCACTGGAGGTGCACGTTTGTGCGCCAGAGACAGGATAGCAGCAGGCGCTAGGACAAAAAGCTTTTCTCGTTTCTGACCCGTCTATGCGCGTGTCCGCTCGCAACGTGGCGCAGGGCGGCTGCAATCGAGTGTGTGGCGCTCTACGCGCTTGCCGGTGCCTCGCCGGTAGCGCTGCCCGCGGCGCTTTTGATGCTGCGCCGCGCGCTCGCTGGCGGCGAGGCGCCGGCCGTCGCTGCCGCCGCGGCGCGGGGCATGTCTGACCTCTTCCTGGCGCTCGGCCCCACCGCGGTTGATGGCGGCCTCGCGGCTGCCGGGGCTGCGGGCGCGGCTACGGCGGCCGGCGGCTCTGACGCGCGCGGCGCGGTGCAGCTGCTGGCTGACGCGGCGTGGGGCGTGCTGGAGGGGGCGCGTGACAGGTGGGGGCCCTGCTTTGAGCTGACAGGTTTGCGTTGTTGAGCTGGGCACCGCTGCTGCGCTGCTGCCACTACCTGGCGTGGTCCGCTGAACAAAGCGTGCGCGCCCGCTCTGTGCCCGCAGGGCCACGCCCGGACCCCTGGATGACGCGGGGGAGGAGCTGCTGTCCGCCGCCGCCGGCGGCATGTCGCGGGCGCTGCTGCACGAGGCCGCCTGGCGCGCGGCCGGCGCCGCTACGGGGGCGTCGCCCGCCGACGCCTGCCCTGCAGGGGCTCTGCAGCGCGCGCTGGGTGCCCTGCTGCTGGCGCACGTGCACCCCGCGACCGAGGGCTGCCCGCTGCTGCGGCAGAGCCTTGCGCTGTTCTTCGAGGCCTATGCGGCCGCCGGCACCCCCGATCGCAAGCGCGGGCTCGGAGCCGCAGCGCTGCCGGCGGCGCGCGCGGCGCACGCCATTGGGGGGCGTGCGCCCGCGGCGCGCCAGCCGGCGCCGATGCTGCTGCGGTTTGTGCTTCAGCTGCTGCACCAGGGCTCATGCGGCACGGGCGAGGACGCAAAGCAGGAGCAGCAGGGCAGCGGGGAGAAGGGCCAGCGCGACGATGGCTGGGGTGCGGCCGCGTTTGCGCAGCAGCTGCTGACCGAAGCCGAGCACGTCTGGCTGGTGCTGCTGTCGCGGGGCGTGGCGCCGCAGCGCAACCGCCCCTATGCAGCGGCGCTCATCGAGGTGGGCTGTGTGGGGGGTGGGTTTGTGACGTTACTGGAACTGCAGAGCGCTGTGTTTCAAACCGGCTGCAGAGGCCAGCTCGAGCACGGCCTACCCCGATCTGGGCCGACCCATCGACCGCTCAAGCCACACCCAAACGTCACCCCCCGCCACCACCACGCACCCAACAGGTGGCGCAGGCGCTGCCGCTGCGCGCGGGGTGCGAGGGCCTGGGCGTGCTCCTCGCCATGGCGCAGCGCCTGGAGGACGCCGTCGCCGCCGACGCCGCGCTGTCTAAGGCGGCCGCAGGGCTGCTGGAGCGGCTGGCTGCGCTCGAGGCGGACGCGGCGCCGGCGCCCAGCGACGCAGACCTGGAGGATGTGATCGACCGGCTCAGGGGCGGGGCGCTCAGCAGGGAGCCCGCACTGCCCGGGGCGGCCGCAGACAGCGCCAGCGGCGCCAGCCAGGCGCCCGGGACGGCGCGCAAGGCGCGCGTGACGCGCGCGGCGTCGCTGGTTTCGTCGGGCTCGACGCCGGAGGTGGTGGGCGGCGGCGTGCAGAGCGCGCTCGCGGCGGAGTCCTCCCTGGTGGCTGCGACGCCGCCGCCGCCTTGGGTGGCGCGGCGGCGCGGTGGCACCTCCGCTCTGCGCTCGCCCTCGGCGCCGCTGTCGCCCGCCGGCTCTGGCGACGAGGCCGGGGCGCAGGGGCAGGAGCGCCAGCCGCTGGGGCTGAGCCTGAGCGCAAACACGCCCGCGCCGCGCGCCGCCGCCGCGAGGCGCAGCGATGCGGCGCCGGCAAAGGGGGCGACGCCGGCGGCGAGGCGCGCCTCGTCCCGGTCCGCTGCGCTCGACTGACGAGGGAAAGTCAGACGCGCCGCCGGCCCCTGTGTACATCGCGCACATTGTAACGCCTACGTACTGGGGAAGCGCCGCTGCTCTACTTGCCGTTCGACCCAGCAGCGGCGGTGAGCGGCGCGCGCGCGCGCTGGCGTAGGAGCTGAGGAGCCAGTGAAGAGTCTGTGTTGGTAGGCCCCCTCCTCATTACGCTCCACTCTGTTCGACTCTTGCCAACACAAGCAGGCTGCCAACGGGACCTTGAAACTACTCTTGTCCGCGCAGAAGCCGATACTTGCTCTGCACTCGCCCTGCCCCAAGCTCGGCCGCGAGCCGCCGGATCCTCTGTGTGCACCGCTAGGCTACTCTAATGCCACTTTAAAGTTTTTCAGACCATCACCGGGGAAGAATGGCGACGGAGTCCATTCTACCGCAGAGCCCCGCGAAGGCGGCCCCGACGAGCGGGGAGGGCCTAAAGGTGGCCATTCGCTTCAGACCTCTCAGGTAGGAGGAATGGGGGCCTGCGGGGACCTCGCGCGCCCAAGCTGCACCGCCAGGCGCCGCGCCGCGAGCCGCCGCGCCGCCGCCGCCTGCTGGCGCCCGCGCCCAAGCCTCGCCAACCCGCCTCCCGCCCCGCAGCGAGTCCGAGCGCCAGGCGGGCGCCTACGAGGCGTTCCGGCGCGATGAGTCGTGCCCCAAGCGCGTCGTGGTTGAGGACTCGCGCAGCGGCGAGGACTTTGTGTTCCACCACGTGTTCCCCCCCACCACCTCCAACGAGGAGGTGCGAGCGCGCCCGCGCCGTGCGCCGCCGCCGCCCGCAGCTGCGTTCCAATGCGGCCGAGGCAGGGTGCACGCCCAGCTGCCTTGCCGCCGGCCCTTTTCTAGTCGGTGCAGCGGCCGTGGCTCCCTATCACCCCTCTGCACCCAGGCCGCTGCCCACCCGCCCAGCGAACCCCTCCCCCCCCCCGCGACCCCCCAGGTGTTCAACAGCCTGGTGGACCTGGAGCCCCTGATCTCGGGCATCCACACCACCATATTCGCCTATGGCGTCACCGGCAGCGGCAAGACGCACACCATGCTGGGGGACGGGCGCGGGGACGAGGGCATCGTGCAGCGCACCGTGCGGGCGCTGTTCGAGGAGCTGGCGCGCCACAGCGACAGGCGCGCGCAGGGGGGGAGCACCCTTGGTGGTGGCGCGGGCGCCCGCGCTCCGCCGCCCTGGGGTTCAGCGCTGTGGGGTTTAGCGGCGCGCGCAGCCTGCAGCTCTCCACCAGAGGCGCGCGCCTGTCCGCCCCCAACCCACAACGCGCCCGCCCCCCACCCACCCACCCACCCACCCACCCACCAGGTCGTTCTCTGTGCGCGTGGGCGTGATGCAGGTGTACGACCTGGGCGTGGACGACCTGCTGGCGGGGCGCCCCGTGGCCATCAAGTCCTGCGAGGCGGTGGGGCTGCTGCAGCCGGCGGTGGCGGGGCCCGAGGACACGATGGCGCTCATCGCGCGCGGCGTGGCGGCGCGCAAGGTGGGTGGCCCGCTCGCAGGGTGGGGCGCTCCAGCGGCGTTTGCGCTGGCGGGTCGGTGGCACCAGGGCACCGCTCGCCCAACCCCAGGCGCCCCGCCTGCCCCTGCCCTCCGCCCCCCCCCCACACACACAACAAACCGCCCCTCACGCCGCCCGCGCCCAACCCCCTCGCCCCCTCCCCCCCCCAAACAAAACCCGCGCGCAGACCGCGGCCACCAACAAGAACGACACCAGCTCCCGCTCCCACCTGCTGGTGCGCCTCACGCTGGAGGCGTCGCCCTCCCCCGACGCCGCGGGGGGCGTTGCCGCCGGCACGCTGTCGCGCCTCACCCTCGTCGACCTGGCCGGCTCTGAGAGCGCCGAGGCGTCGGCGGGCATGCCCAACCAGCAGCAGCGCCAGCAGGAGGGGGCGCAGATCAACGGCTCCCTCCTGCAGCTGCAGCGCGTGTTCACGGCGCTGGCGGAGCGGTCGGGGTACCGGGCGTTCCGCGGCAACAGGCTCACGGAGCTCCTCAACGTGCGTCTCCGGCCGCCCCCCGGGCTGCTTGGGGGGGCCCTCACTGACTGCATGGCTAGCTGGCGGCTGCTCTGCCGACCAAAACCGCTCCGTCCCCGGTGGCCTCCCGCCAGAAATCAACCCCTCCCAACCCCCCCCCCAACCCCCCCAATCGGTGCGCAGGAGTCGCTCGTCGGCGCGGGGGCGCGCATGACGATGATCTGCGCCGCCTCGCCGGCGCGCCTCGCGCGCGACCGCGACCCCACGCTGAGCACGCTGCGCTTTGCCCGCACCGGCACGCGCATCACCATCCGCGCGCGCCGCAACGTGGTCATAAACGCAGAGGTGGGGCGTGGGGGTTGTTGAGGGGTGGGGGTGGTGGGAACCGACTGCCGCACCCGCCCCTGCTCACCAGGTCCCAAATGATGCTTGTGCGCTTGCTTGCCCTGGCCCCCACTCGCCTGTCTTCAACTGGCTGAGTGTGCGTCCAATCCCCTCTCGGTCCCCTCGCGCGGATTCTCCTCCTCGCAGCCAACCCACACCCGACGCCCCCCCCTCTCCCCCCCCC
>BDRX01000005.1:60258-109730 GCA_003203535.1 Raphidocelis subcapitata
GGTGCGCGCTTGCGGGGCGCTGGCCGTCGCCGCCGCCCGGTGGCGTCAGCCGCCGCAGCCGCCGCACAGCCGCCGCGGCCGCTGCAGGCGCAGCCAGGCCCCCAGCCATGCGCCGGAGGCAATCAAACGCAGCCAGCTTTGATCATACAGAAGCCTGCCGGGGGCGCTGGCTGCTTCTGACCAATGACATGGCGGCTCTGCAAGCGCTTGCTTCGGAGCAAAAGGAGCCCCACTTGAGTGCGAGCGCCGCCTTCCTCTTACGACTGTACTTATACAGGATCTGTATTACAGTTCGTTCACCTTGATTGTCTTTCTTAAGACAACAAGCATTCATCCTTTGAGGAAGAGATACATGCAGACAAGCCACCAGGCTTCGATGACTATATGGCTAGCTCTGCACGCCTGAAGGGGAAATCCGTTTTGCTCGGTTTTGCTGAGGCAACTCAAAATCTTTCTGTGCTGTTGCCCCGCGGCTCCACGGCTCTTGTGCCCTTGCTTTTGGCTGGCCACAAGCCCCGCTGCTTTGGGCGCATTTGTGTTTTTTTACAGCGCAAACAGCGCCAGTTGCTGCGCGCCCCCCCGCGTTCAGAAGCTAACTGTCGTGGTCTTCCCCCCCGACATTTCGTACACCAGGTCCACCGCCTCACCCAGCGCCACCTGGCCAAAGCGCGTTATGTAGTTGGCGTTGAGCCGCAGCTCGCGCACCGCGCCCTCCGCGTTGGCCTTGAGCGCCTGGGGGGGGGTTGAGTTGACGCGCGGGGGTGGGGGTGGGGGTGCGTGGGGGTGGGTGAGGAGCCCCTCAGTTGCCCAACTGGCAAATCCCAACCCGCGCCCCGCGCCCCTCCGCCGCCGCAGGTTCTCCACAACCACGCGCGCCGCTCCACTGAGGGCTGGAACCTCACCAACGTGAAGCAAGCGCTTGCAGAGCCGCCATGTCATTGGTCAGAAGCAGCCAGCGCCCCCGGCAGGCTTCTGTATGATCAAAGCTGGCTGCGTTTGATTGCCTCCGGCGCATGGCTTGGGGCCTGGCTTGCGCCTGCAGCGGCCGCGGCGGCTGTGCGGCGGCTGCGGCGGCTGACGCCACCGGGCGGCGGCGACGGCCAGCGCCCCGCAAGCGCGCACCGGCCTCTGCGGGTTCGTCCGCGTGCCTAGAATCCATCGGCCGCTCAAACGGCGGGTTTGGGGAACGGCGGGTTTGGGGGCCCGCCCGGTGTGGCGGGCAGCGGGGCACCGGCCCTTCCCAAGAGCTCCTGCCAGGAGCTAGGGTTTGCCCGCCCCAACGTGCCCGCCCCGTTCTGCGCGTCGTCATCGCGTGCTCCTGATCACCGGCGCGAAGCCGTCACGCCCGCACCCACCTGCTTGACCCCAGCGCCCTGGCCCGCCGCCGCCCCCCCCCCATCCTCCGGCCGGGCTGCCCTTTCAGCGGCATCTTGCCTGCGGTTTTACAATAGGGGCCGGCCCGGCCCCATCGCCACGCCGCCATGCCAGGTTGCGGCGAGCAGCACGCGCTGCAAGCTGCGGGTGGTTGGCATGGGCGCGGGCTCTGGGGCCGGGGCGCGCCCTGGCCGGCCGCCCAATAGCGACCGGCAGAGCACACGCACGCGCACACATGGCGTCTTTCCACGGGCGCGCGCGGCATTCAGGGCCCGTGTGACATACAATTGCGCCGCTGCGCGCGCGCCGGCTCGCGCGCCCCGAGGCCAGGCAGCCGCCCCAAATGCGGGGCGAACGCAGCCGGCGGGCGGCGGAGGCGGCGGCGGCCGCGGCTGCGGAAATACACGCGCATGCGCTGCGCAGGAGGCTGCTGCGCGCGCCGCGCACCCAGGCAAGCCAGGGCAACGGATCCTCGAATAAGAGACTCAAAAAAATGGTTGGGGGCTACGAAACAACGCGGTTGGGTTCGGGCGCTGCAGTGCCGTCCTGGGGGTGCGCGCCGACCCACGCGGGGCAAGGCAGGCGGCAGGGCACCCCCAGGGGGAACCGGGCTCGGCGCCAGAGTCGGAGAGGGGGGAGCGCGAGGGGTGCGAGCGCCGCGCTTCGGTGCGGCGCCGGTGTTGGTACATTGGGACTGTTTGGGTTCTTCGTAGGGCGGGCTGGTCGTGTGGGGGCCTGCACTATCAACCTGCTCAAAGCCGCGCGGCGGCGGCGGCGGCGGCGGCGGCGGCGGCGGCGGCGGCGGCGGCGGCGGCGGCGGCGCCGCTGCCGGCTTGCTGGAATGGTTTCGGGTTGAATCGCACGCCCCAGCAGGCAGCCCCGTCAAGAGGGCCCTCAAAAGGGCAGGGTGCTGCTCGCCAGAGCGGGGGCGCCCTGCCCGCTCTCCATGCTCGCTCACAAATGGGGTGGATGAGCGGGGGCGGGTGCAAAGGGCGGGGGAGCCAGGTGCGGTGCGGTGTGGTGGAAAAGAAAATAGGAAACCGATCGAGAATGCGGCACTTGAATGGGGCCAGGCCGCAGGCGCGGCCCGCGGCGCGCCAGCAGCGCAGCCGCTGCCGGTGAGCGCCGGCGGCTGGGGGCCCCAAGGGCCTGCGTAGTGTACAGCGGCGGCACGCCGCCCGCTGCCTCGCACACACACGAGGGGCGGGGCGGCGCGGCCGCAGGCTCTCGATCGCCCGGAGTTCCGGCGGCAGTGCTCTGGTGTTGTCTCTCTCGCGTCGTCTTCTGCGCCACTGCTGCTGATGGTGGCGATGTTGATGCTGATGGGGTGGTGCCAAGCCCTGGGGGGCGCTCACAGCTTCTCCTTCGGGGCCGCGCCCGCCCAGCGCCGCCCCACCTGCGCAAACGCAAGCGCTGCGCCGCCGCGCGGCGCGGCCGCCAGCGGCGCGGGCGCGGGCGCGGCCTTGGCGGGCGCGGCCTTGCCGCCGTGCTTGCCCCCGCGGGCGCCGTCCCCCGCGTACAGCACGTAGTGCTGCGCCACAAAGATGAGGTCGTAGCCGATGGACAGTGCCGCTATCCACAGCTTTGCGGGGCTGCCGGTGATGAGCGACATGTCGTGGCGCGCCACTGCGTCCAGCAGCACCTGCGCGAGGGGGGGGATCGTGGGGGGGGAGGGGGAGGTTTGAGCCGGGGGGCTTGGGGTTGCAAGGCAGGCCAGGCGGGGGGCTCCAACTCTACGCGCTCAGCTCGAAGCCTGAAGCTGGCACGCGCGCGGCGCACGGCAGCTCAAGGCAAGGCGCAAGCGGCGCGCACGCGCCTGTGCCAGGCTGAGTGTTCCGCCCCCCAGGTCCAGCAGCACGTTGGTGAGGTTCCAGCCCTCAGTGGAGCGGCGCGCGTGGTTGTGGAGAACCTGCGGCGGCGGAGGGGCGCGGGGCGGTTTGGGCGGGGGCACAAAACGCCGGCCTGCACCGCCGGGCCTCGCAACATAGCACAGCCTGGCAGGCCAGCCCTCCAACGCCTGGCCCCACCCCCTCCCAGCCCCCCACGCACTTGGGGCGTGTACTTGATGCAGGTCATGAGCACCTTGGTGCCGCCCAGCAGCACCAGCATCGGCAGCCACGCGGCGCAGTCTGCGGCGTCGCACGTAGCGGAAATGTGGCCGGCCGAGCCGGCGCACGCCGCCGCGACGGCGACGCCGACGGCGGCCGCGATGGGGCTAACGCCGCGGTCCTGGCCGGGCACGCGCATCCACGCGTACTGCGCAGACACCGCCAGCGTCGCCGCGACCGCGTGGGCGGCAAAGGCAAAGTCCGCCACCGACACGTCGGGGGCGGCGCCGCCGTGGATGGCGGCGTAGCTGGCGCGCACGTCGTCGCTGCGGGGCGGGCGGGCAGGCGGCGGGGTGAGTGGGCGGCGCCGTCGGGGGCTTTCTTGCGGGGCTGGCGCAAACCCCGGGCAGCTGGCGCACAGGGCGCGCATGCGGCACGGGGCCGCGGCGTGCACCGGCGTGCCGCCGCCGCGCGCCGCACCTGAAGTAGAGTGCGGCGGTGTAGGCCGAGTAGCAGACAAAGCCCAGCAGGCTGTAGAGCAGGTAGTCGGGGCTCAGCCCGCTGACGTCGCGCGTGCGGTGGTTCTCGATGATCTGCGGCCAGAAGCTGGCGGTCCAGCAGGCAAAGTAGGACCAGCCAAGGGCGGCAGACAGCCGCTGCACGCCGTCGCCCGGGAGGGCGGGGTCCAGCCCGACGCCGGCCACGCCGCCGAGCAGCGCGCCCAGCGCGATGGACGCGGCGAGCGCGGCGAGCGCGGCTGCCTCCTCGCCGCTCGAGTCGGCCGGCGCCGACGGCGGCGCCGCGAAGCTGGCGGCGCCGGCGAGCGAGCCGCTGCGGCCCGGGCTGCTGGTACTGCTGCTGCCGCTGCCGCTGCGGCTAGCGGGGCTGCGGCCGCCAAGAGCGGCGCGGACCGCGACGGCGGCGCGCGACGCTGGCGAGGGGCCCGCACGCGCTGCAGCGGCGCAACCGCGGCGACACCGCCGCAGCAGCGCGGCAGCGCCGCTCACGCACGACACCGCGCGCCCCGCCGGGCCCGCAGACGCCGTGGCGCCGCCATGGCGTGCTGCGAGCATGAAGCGGGCCGTATCCGCGCGGGCGGGAGGGGGACTTTCTGGCCGCGCTGCACGGGTGGGGGGCTTGCTCCAAGCCCTTGCGCCCTCGAGGCCAGCGGGCGTTCAGGCGCCGGGCTCCAGGGACCGCGATGGGCTCCAGGAAGCTCCTCGACGGGCGGCGACGACGAGGCGACGGGGCTGTTGGGGCCCAGGGTCTCACACGTACACGGGGGCCGGGCAAAGGCGTTTGGGGCGACTAGTTTGGGCGTTCGAAAAACAGAATCTGGCCGCAACCCAAAACGCCCCAACGCATACCTATCGAGCAAGAGGGGAGCAGTCGCAGGGGCGCGACCTCGGGGGCTCGTCCTTCGACGGCCGACCTCGCCACGAGTCGCAAAAAGTAGCGCTCCTAGGTAGGCAAAAATCAGCCAGCTGGGGTGCTGCCCCGCTGAGAGGAGTGCGCAGGTTTTCACATGCCGACGAGCGTCGCGACCCCGCTACTGGGCGAAGCCCTGTCAGGTGAGCGTTAAACGATATAAAACGGGCGTTTGAGCACCAAGGCCGGCGTGGGCGGGCCCCATCTGACTGGTCGCACGCGTGGGCCAGCTGAAACGCAGTGCGTACCGCTGCCGGCGAGCCTCGCGATCAAAAACGACGCGAAACGATATTAAAACCGCGCTCGCAGTCATGCGCGCGGTGCCTCTGGCCTCGGGCCACGACGGTGGACCCGGCGCCGCCGCGCGGCGCAGCGCCGCCGGCGGGGACCCGAGCCCCACGCCGCCAGAGTCGGAGCCCAAGCCCGCGGCGAGCCGGCCCACAGGCGCGGGGCGGCAGCTGTACGTCGGCGGCAGGCAGACGCCGGAGCCGGCGGCGGGTGGCGGCAAGGCCCACCCAGGCCGCGCCGCTGCCGGGCGCGCTCCCAGCCCCGCGCACAGCAGAGGTGACAGGATCCCGGGCGGTGGGGGAGCGCGCGATCCCAGGGTTGCTGGCAAAAGGCAGGCGCTGAGCGCCCGCATCGTGCGCGCTGCCGACCCCTAACCAGCCCACCCGCTCCCCCCGACCCCTCGCAGCCTCTGCGAGCGGGCCGCCGACGGAGCGCGAGCGCGCGCACGCATACGCCGTCGCCAGCGGCACGGCGCTCGCGCACGCCAGCCTGCCCGCATGGAGCAGCAAGCCATACGCCCCGGCACGCGTCCTGGGGAGTGCGGGGCTGATCGGCGTGGGCCGCGCGCTCGACTCGCCCGCGGTCGGCAAAGCGGCCGGCGGCACCGCCGGCGCCGTCCCCGCCCGGCCGGCCACCGTTGCGGCGCAGCGGACGTCGCCCGTGTACCGCACCGCGCGGGCCATGACGCCGGGGCGCCTCGTGCGCTCGCCCGCGTCGGCAGCGGCGCCTCTCGCCGTTCAGCCGCAGCCGCAGCCGCCACCGCTTACGATGCACGCGCTCAAGCCTCCGGCCCTGCAGGGTGAGTGCGGCCAAAGCGAGCGCCATTCAACGCCACACAGGGTTTGAACTCAAGGGTGTGCTGTGTGCGACACGCCCACAAATATCCAAGCCCGCCTGCCTTGTTGCCCAAGCCTCCTGTTTGCATCCCGCCACAAACGCAGGGCTGCTGGGCTCGCCGTACCGCTCGCCTGTCGGGCCGCCAAGCCCCAAATCTGCTGCGCTCAGCCAGCAGCAGCAGCGGGGCGCAGCCGCTGCCTCTGGAGGCAGCAGCGCCGCACCAGGATCACCAATTGGCTCGGCGCGGCAGAAGCAGCAGCAGCAGCAGCAGCAGCAGCAGCTTTTCATTGGCCAAGTGCCCGGCTCCCACAGGAGCAGCAGCAGCAGCAGCGGCGGCGGCGCAGGCGCGGCCTCACTCCGCTCGGCGCTGGCGCAGCGTAGCGCGGCCGCGGGGCGGAACGCCCCCGGATCACTGCACCACACGCTCGCGGTGAGTGGGGCGCCCGGCTCTGCGGCAGGTGCGGCAGCGGCGGCGGCGGCGGCGGCCTACCGCAGCGTCAAGTACGGCCCCGCGGCGGCCTCAGCAGCGGGGCGCAGCAGCAGCAGCAAGCCGTCGTCCCCGACGGGCAAACGCGGCGGGAGCAGCAGTGGAGTGGCCGCGTCAGCGCAGCAGCAGCAGCACGATCAGCAGCAGCAGCGGCAGCAGCAGCAGCCGTCTGCGCAGCAGCTGCACACCGCAGCCTCCGGCAAGGTTATGGCGGCGGCGCTGCACATGCATGCATTCGACGGCTGCCGCAGCGGCAGTGCTCTCAGCATGCACTCCGCGGGAGGCTTTGCGGCCAGCAGCAGCAGCTTCAGCACCGCTCGCCCCTCGACGGCGCGCGGCAGCTCGCGCTGCGAGGCGCGCGCGGTGCCATCGCAGTCGCAGGTCGCGCCGCCGGAGCGCAGCGGCAGCGGCAGCGGCAGCGCCACACCGCCGCAGGCGGCAGACCTGGACGTGCGGTCGTGGTCGGCGTTCCTGCGCGTTGGGGGTGCGCCGCAGCCGCCAGAGGAGCCGCCGCCCGCGCAGGCGGCCGGAGTGGCGCGACCCATATCAGCAGCGGCCCAGCAGATGCTGCGGGACCTGGGCCTGGGGCTGGGGCTGGGGCTGGGGCCGGCTTCTGGTGCTGCGGGCGACAAGCAGCCCAGCACCAGCGGCCGCGCCGCCGGCCCCCAGCGCCCCGCCAGCGCTGGGGGGGCGCGCGCGGGCGAGCCGCAGCCGGCGCGGTTCATCGGCGGCGGCAGCATCCTGGACGCGCGCGCGGAGCCGGCGGCGGCAGGCGGCCGCGTCGTGTCTGGCCCTCTGAGCAGCAGCCTGAGGCGCAGCCGCACCTCTGAGACCCCCCTGTCCCTGCCTGCAGCCTCCCCTGTACCCGCAGCTGCGGCGCCTCCGAGCCCGCTCCCGCTGCGCAGCAGCAGCGTGCAGCGGCGCATGAGCTTTGGCGATGGCGCCGTGGCGCCGGTCGACGCGGCGCCCTCTGCAGCAGGGCCCTTGCACGCAGGCCTGCTCTATGCGGCGCAGCAGCGGGCGGCATCGCCGGCCTGGGTCGAGGTTGGCAGCGGACGGCCTGCCAGCGCCAGCGAGGCCGGCAGGGCGGCCGCATCCGAGGTTGCAAACACGCCCGAGGCAGCAGGCAGCGCCCCGGCGTCATCCCGCAACGCATCGGCCGCAATCAGCGCGCGGGACGCGGGAAATGCCGCACCCGCTCCAGCAGCGGCGCCCCCAGCGGGCGCCTGCACACCGCCGCGCGCGGGGCCGTCGGGCGGCGGCGCCGCGGCCGCCCACCAGCTGCTGCGCTTTGTGCAGACGCAGGGCGGCGGCTTGCGCCGCTGGAGCGCCGCCGACCCGCCGCTCTTGGCAGCTGGCGCCTCGCCGGCGCGCACGGCGCGCTCGGACAGCGGCGGCAGCCCCGCCGGCGGCCTGGCGCGGCGCGGCAGCGGCGAGGGCAGCCTTGCGGGCGGGGACACGCGCGGCACGCTGACCGCCCTGCGCGGGTCGAATGCCTGGACGGTGGGGGGCGCGGAGAGCAGCGCGGACATGTCGGTGGCGTCATCGGACCTCGTGCCGGGCAGTCCGGCGGTGGCCTCGACCACCGCCTCGGCCGCTGCGCTGAGCGCCGGCGGCGCAGCAGAGGCGCCGGCGACGTCCGGAGGCGGCGGCGGCGCCGGCCCGAGCCCGCTAGGCGGCAGCGGCGTGCGGCTGGCGAGCAGCAGGTTTGGCGGGCCGGCGTCTGCGCGGCGGCCCTCTGAGGCGGACGGCAGCCCCTTCCGCGCACCCGTGCCGCCCCCATCAGCGGCACCCGCACCAGCGGCCGCGCCTGCTGCGGCCCCGCAGCGGCGCCCGTCCACGCCTTTGCTCGAGGGCGCTGCCAGGCAGCACGCGGCGCCCACGCAGCCCCAGCCGCCGCAGCAGCAGACATCAGCCGCGGTGCCAAAGCCGCTTGGGGAGTTTCAGCAGCAGCAGCCGCAGCCAGCGAGGCCGGCGTCCGCCGCGGGGCGCGCCGGCCCACGCACCGCCGACGCAGCACCCACCGCAGGCCCGTCCCGCCCCAGCGGCCCGGGTGGCGCGCCCCAGGGGGCAGCCAGCAGTGCAAGCAGCGGCAGCGCCGCCAGCAGCGCCAGCCGCGCCTCATCTGCCGGCGGCGCCCCGCGCCGCGCGGCGGCCGCGGTCAAGCCGCCCGCCGACGCGCCCGCCCCAGCGCCCGCGGCCCCCGCTGCGGCGGCCCCCGCCGCCGCCGCCGATGCGGACGCGGCGGCCGGGGACGGCGGCCCCGGCCTGCTGCCGGGCTACTCCGTGGGCCGCGTGGTGGGTGAGGGCGGCTTCTGCCAGGTGCGGCTGGGCGTGCACCACCTCAGCCGCCGCAAGGTGGCGGTCAAGGTCCTCGACAAGTCCCGCCTCGGCGACGCCAACGAGGCGCGCCGCGTGGCGCGCGAGGTGCGCGTGCTGCGGCGGCTGCGGGACCACCCCTGCGTCATCCGGCTGTTTGAGGTGGTGGACTCGGGGGAGCGGCTGCACCTGGTGATGGAGTACGCGCGGGGGGGGTCGCTGCTGGACCACGTGCGCGCGAAGAAGCGGCTGGGGGAGGCAGAGGCGGCGGCGTTCCTGGTGCAGACCGTGTCGGCGCTGGCCTACTGCCACGACAGCGAGGTGCGGGGCGGCTGCCGAGCGGGAGTGGGGGAGGCGGGCGCGGAGAGGGGGCCAAGGCACCGCCGCATTCCTTTTGCCTCGGCCGTGTTGCACCGCCACTCCCCACGCCCCCTAAGCCACCCCGGCCCCCCCCCACCCCCCCACCCCCCCACCCCTCCCACCCCAGGTTGTCCACCGCGACGTCAAGTTGGAGAACATCCTGCTGG
Source organism: Raphidocelis subcapitata (assembly GCA_003203535.1). NCBI lineage: Eukaryota > Viridiplantae > Chlorophyta > Chlorophyceae > Sphaeropleales > Selenastraceae > Raphidocelis > Raphidocelis subcapitata. The sequence goes on from BDRX01000005.1 coordinate 69,567, forward strand.
ACGGGTCGGGTGCCATAAAGGTAATCGACTTTGGCCTCGCGGCGTTCTTCACGCCCGGCCGCCGCCTGCGCGTGCACTGCGGCAGCCCCAGCTACGCGGCGCCGGAGATCGTGGCGCGCCGCTCCTACGAGGGGCCCCCCGTCGACGTCTGGAGCCTCGGCGTGGTGCTGTTTGCCATGGTGGCGGGGTTCCTGCCGTTCCACTCGCCCACGGGCAACAAGCAGGTGCGCTTTCGGGAGGGAGTTTAGGCCCTGACCCCCGGCGCAAGTCCCGTGATAGGACCCAGACCCCTGGCGCGGCATCAAGACCCCAGCAGTGCGCCCCAAAACCACCCACCGACCGCAACGCACCGCGCCGTCCCATAAACACCCCCCAGGAGCTGTGCCAGAAGATCCTGGCGGGCACCTACAACACCCCCGAGTGGCTGTCCCCCGGCGTGCGCGACCTGCTGGGCCGCATGCTGTGCCTCGACCCCGAGCGCCGCGCCACGCTGGGCGAGGTGGCCGGCCACGCGTGGTGCCGCGCCGCCGCGCCGGCGTGGGTGCCGCCCCCCAGCGTTTACGCGGTGACGGTCGAGTCAGGGACGGGTGCGCGCGCGCGCGGGGGGGGGGGCGTGTGGCGGCGGTCACCCGCAGCAGGGAGCGCTGCACTACTGGCCAGCATGGCGGCCTGGGCCAGTGCCAGCGCACTGCCACTCAGTGCAGCCGATGAGACTGCAGGCCCGGCCCCCCTGGTGCAGCCCCCACCTGATGCGGCGGCTTTACTGAACTTGCGCCCCCCCCCCGGCTGCGCCCAACGAGCAGGGGCTGTGTCAGCGGACGAGGCCGTGCTCGCAGAGCTGGAGGCGCACGGCTACAGCCGCGCCTCGACGCTGCGCCACCTCGCCAACGGCGACGCCAACTACGCAGTGGCCTCCTACTGCCTGCTGGCCGAGGCGCTTGCCGAGGCGGGGCACAAGGCCGCGCCCGCACCGCAGCCGGCATGGGCCGCGGCGCAGACCGCGGCGGAGCTGGCGCGCGGCGGCGGCAGCGCGGTCGGCGGGGCGCGGCGGCCAGCGGCGGCGGCGGCAGCGGCAGCGGGCGAATCGGCAGGGGCCGCGAGGCCAGGCACTGCCGGCGGCGGCGCCCTCGGGCAGGGGCCGGCAGTGGCCGTCGCGGCGTTTTGAACCTCCCCTCCCCCCCCTGGTGATTCCGCCCAGCCCTGGTCAGCTCTGTCTTCGTGGCAGGTTTACTTCCTATTCAGGTTCCTCACTGACATCAGTCTGCTGTGACCTCCGCTCTTCAGCTCGTTTCTGCCTCTGACAAATCCTCTGTTGCCGTCGTCATGTTTTGCAGTGTTTTGCACTCTGGGCTGGCCAGTGGGCCTGCAGTCCAGCGCGCGCTGCGCGGACCGCGGCGGCAGCCCGCCCAGGGGCCTGCGGGTCACGCCCCTAACGCCACGGGGGCCTGTCTTAGACCTGTGTAAAGGTCTTGAAGCTGCCCGTACCGCCGAGCCGAGCCCGCAGGGCCCCCTAATCATTAGGCGTGGCGACGCCCAGCCTGGCGAGCTGCCGCTGGCCAGCCGCTGGCCAACGCCGCTGCCTGGAGACACGCCGTGCCCAATGCCAGGCCCCAGTCGGCAACTCCACATGAGCCATCTCCGAAGCGGGAGGATGGGCCCCGCGCCATGAACTTTGGCTTTGAAAAAAAGCGGGGCTCCGCCAAGGCGCTCGCCGACCTGCAGCGGCAGCACAGAAACGCACGCCGTCAAGTGGAAGAGCTGCAAAATCAAGTCCAGGTAACCCGGCACAACATCGTGCCAGCGCACCGACCGCCGCGCCCGTGGCGGGCTGCCGCGAACCCGCAGAACGTCGCACTGCTGCGCGCGCGCATTCGCTCACAGGAGCTGAGGGCCAAGGAGGCGGCGCTTGAGCTGGTGGCCGCCACCCTGGAGGAGCTGGCCGAGGTCACGGCGCCCCTGCTGGACGCGGCCACCGCTGCCAGCGCGGCTGCCAGCGCGGCTGGGGGCGACGGCGGCAGCGGCGCGGGCGGTGACGCTTGGGGCCCGGACCCAGGCCTGGTGCGCACGGTGGTGTCCATCCTGCGGGAGCGGCTGCAAACGCTGCCGCTGGAAAAAGGCTCGAGCACCGGGGCCGGCAGCGGCAGCGGCAGCGGCAGCGGCGAGGCACCCCCGCCCGCGGGCAGCGCGGGCGCAGGGCCTGTGGCCTGCCCAGCGCTTGAGCGCGCGCCGTACCCCCGGCAGCCGCGCCCTCGACCAGGCTGGGCGGCGCATCTGATGCTGGAGGGGGAGGGCGGCCCCGCCGGCGCGCTGCAGCGGCTGCGGCAGTCGAAGCCGGAGGACGTGTCGAGGGCGCGGGGGGACATCATCCGCGCAGCCGCCATGGACGTACTCCAGTGAGCAGCGGCCCCCCTGGGGGGGCGGCGGCGCACCGCGCCCGATCCCGGCGGGCTCTCCCCCCCGGGCAAAGGCGCAACACCCACAGCGCCGCCGATGCACCGCGGCCCACCATCCCCGGCCGCTACCCAACCCCCGCCTTGCGTCACAGCGCTGCCTGCGCCCTCCCCCGCCTCGCCTCGCCCGCGTGCAGCATGCGCGCCGGAGGGCCGACCGCCGCGGTCGCCGAGGCGCGCCTGTCCGAGGCGTTTGACCGCAGCATCGCGCTGCTGGTGGCCATGCTGGCGGCCAACCCTGCGGGCTACGCGCGCGCCTTGGCGCTGCGCATGGACACGTGCCGCCCGCTGGAGGCTGTGATGGACATCGGGCAGTGCAGGGCCGCGGTGCGCGAAATGGGGCTGAGCGAGCAGCAGGTGGGTGGGCCGGGCGCAGGCGCAGGCGGGAGGGGGGGGGGGCGGCGGAAGCGCTGAAGCCCGCCTCGAACTCCCACGCCCCTCGCCATTCAGATGAACTCACATGTGCACGCGCGTGCGCGCACACGACACACGCACCTGAGACGCCTGCCGCGCATTGCCTCCCGCCCCCCCCCCAAAGGGCCGGGTCACGACCGCCATCCACTCGTGGTGTGAGGGCATCCAGTCCCACATCGCCGCCCGCCGCACCGAGCTGCTGGAAAAACAGCGCCAGGCCTCCTGCAGCACCGACGAGGCGCTCGAGGCGGTGGCGGAGCTGGAGCTGGGGCAGGTGCTGATGGCTTGGGGAGCCGTGGCGGCGTCGTGCGCGCTGTACGCCAAAGTCCTCACGCCCACACAGGTGGGGGGGAAGGGGTGCTGCAGCCGCAACGTGGCCCCTGTAAGGCGCTTGTGGGGGATGCCGGCACCGCCGCAGGGCCGCTACCAAGGCCTGCCTGGCTGCCGCGCCGCTAAATCCACACCCCCACACCCCCACAAACCGTTGTGCCTCCCACCCGGCACCCACCCCGGCCCCCCGCCCCCCCGCAGGCAATGGTAGGCGCGTGCGCCATGTACCCGGCATCCCTAACGCTCATGGGCGTCGCGCTGACGGTGGCGCAGGCACCCGACCCCTGACTCCCCGTATCCGCTGCCGCGGCAGCAGAGGGCTGGCGCGCCTGCTGCCACGCAGGCCTGCTGGCCTTGAGCGGTGCCCTGATAGCCCCAACCTCCAACCCTCCCGCTCCCTCCCGCTTTGGGGCGCTACGCGCCGCAGGGCTGCAACCATTAATGGAAAGATATCGGTTTGGATCGCGGCACGCTTTGTTCTATCCTCTCTGGTTCTGCGGGGCCCCCACCAGGCCTCAAATCGCTGAGCCTTTCGCACCTTTGCAAACGTGGCTGCGGCCGCGGTGCCGGCGCCGCTGCGTCAAAACCCTTTATTAGCTCGGCAGATGCTATACACACGGCCGCCTTGTTTTGTTGCGTGTGCGGGGCATCTGCTTCGACATCCCGAACCCTCTGATCAAGCTTGTTCCAAAACTGCGCTGCTCACTCGCGCTGCTTTTCGCCGTACCTGGCTGCTGCCTGCCAAACTCCACCACCCAAACCCTTTGGCTGGCCGCCGACGGTCGAACATGGTCTCCACCGAAATATCCTGCCACGGGCCGCCGAGGATTGAACAGCAGCCGCTGCACGCCCATTCAGAGCGCACTGCTGTATTCCGGCGCCCACCTGGCAGGTGCGCCGGCGCCCCGCGCTTTCGCCCTCGATCGCGGCAACCCACGCCCATGCCGCGCCCACACCGGCTCTCTCTCACGTGGCAGGCGCCACCAACGACTCATGAAAATGTACCAAGCGGGGGTAAACACGCTGAGCTACCGCTCAGTCGGCGACAGATGGCGAGCGCCGAGCAGCCGCCGCCAGGCCGCCGCGCCGCGCAGCTCGGGCGGATGGCGCGGTGCCGCGGTGCCGCACCGATCCCGTACGTGAGTCCGATCGCTTTCTAGTCGAGCTTCGCGTTTTTCCTGCTGCAATTCGTGACCCGCACCAGCTTGTCGCGCGCTGTTGTGCACAAGGAGACCACGAGACCCTGCCGCGGAGCATATTTGCGGACAGGCTCGATGCTGGGGCGTGAGGAGCTTGCGGTCTCGTCTTCGAGGCAGCAGGCTCGCTCCGCAGCGCGAGCGGCCGGCGCCGCTGCGGCACCGCAGCGCGCGCGCCCGCCGCGCGCGCGCCCGCTTCGCTGCAGGTGTGTTGCGCGTTTGACGCTCCGATGTGCTTGCCGGGCGAGGCAGGAGCTGTCTTGTCGTGTCTTGTGCCCCAGCAGCAGGGTTTGGCTGCTCCAGTGCGCCGCTTGCCGCCCGTCCCCCGACCTGCAGCCACGACTCGCAAGGCGGGGGCGCTGCCCAGAATCGGGGACTGCCCCGCGGCGTGTCGCCGCTGCGGAGTACCAGCGCGGCGCGCGCGTTGGCCGTCCGCTGCAGGCCTGCGCACGCCAGCAGCGGCGACCGCGGCGGGAGCAGCAGCAGCAGCAGCGGCAACGGCAGCAGCAGCAGCAGCAGCAGCAGCAGCAGCGGCAACGGCAACGGCAGCAGCAGCCCCCAAAGCAGCAGCAGCAGCAGCAGCAGCGCAGGGACCGCTACACAGAGCGACAAGGTTGGCAGCAACGCCCCCAGAGCGCAGCCCGATGCGGCCAAGGGCACGGCAGGTGTCGGCGGCAACGGCGCGCCGCCGGGTGACGGGGCGCCCGCAGAAGCCTCGCCCACCGCGGCTCCGGCCACGGTCGCAGCAGCTGCCGAGGCGGTTGCACCGGCCCCGGTCGCCCGCCGCTCCTCCTGGCTGGACCCCTTGGACAGAGAGATCCTGGGAATTGCGCTGCCAATGCTGTGAGGGGGGGGGGGACATGCAGCGCGCAGTTTTTCGGGGGGTTGCGCATGCAACGCGCCGCCATGCGCGCTCTCAGCAGCTGCAGTGAGGCCGGCCCGCGCTGCTTCAGTTGGCATTTGGCAACCCCCCATCCACGCCCGCATGCGCTTGCCTCTGCCGCACCCACCTGCCTAGGGCCACCTTGGCTGCAGAGCCGTGCGCAGCCCTCGTGGACACAGCCTTCATGGGTGAGGGGGACTTTGGCTCAGAGCTTCTCAGAAGCTGGGTTGGAGCTTAATAACGTGGCTTTGGAGCCTTGGGATCCAGGCTGGGGGCTGCTTAAACGTTGCACTGGTCTGCATGGGGCTTGGCCAGGATCCCTGCCCCGCACCCTGCGCCCACGCGAAAAAGCCTTGCAACCATCCCTCGCCCCGCCAACCGCCAAATCCCCCAGGCCGCCTGGGCGCGGCGCAGCTGGCCGGCGTTGGCGTGGCGCTGTCTGTGTACAACACGGTCGCAAAACTGGTGCAGGTGCCGCTGCTGTCCATCGCCACGACAAACGTCGCTGCCGCGCGCGGCGCGGCGCTCGCCGCAGAGGCGGACGCGGCAAAGCGGCGGGAAGAGGGGTGCGGCGGGGGCGGGGGCGGCAACGGCCCCGCCACGGGCGGCGTCGGCGGTGGCGGCGGTGGCGCAGGGCCGCGCGAGGCGGAGGCGGTTTCGGCCGCGGCCTCGGCGGCGCTGCTCGTCGCGGCCGCGGTGGGCGTCGCCGTGGGCGCGCTGCTGGCCGCGGGCGCCCCCGTGCTGGCGGACGTTTGGGGCATCGGGCCGGGCTCGCCGCTGCGGGGCCCCGCGCTGGACTTTCTCACGCTGCGCGCGCTGGGGGCACCCGTCAGCACCGTCCTCCTCGTCGGGCAGGTGGGGAGGGGGTGTTGACCTGGGTGGAGGCGCATCGAGGGCCGCCATTGCCGCTGCTGCTGCTGCTGCTGCTGCTGCTGCTGCTGCTGCTGCTGCTGCTGCTGCTGCTGCTGCTGCTGCTGCTGCTGCTGCTGCTGCTGCTGCTGCAGCGTGCCTCTGAAAGCGCGTGCCCGCTGACCCGCGTGGTTGGGCCGTCACGCGCCGCGGCCCGCATCGCTACGTTGCTGCAACCTCTGCCCCTCTACTGGGGGGCGCCGCTCCGCGCGCCGCCGCAGGGCTGCTTCAGGGGCCTCCAGGACACGCGCACCCCTTTCTTTGCAACGCTGGCGGTCAACGCGCTCAACATAGGCACGGCGGCAGGGGCGCGGTGGCGGGCGGGAGCTGCTGTGATACTTGGGGGCCAAAGGGGCCTGCCAGCGCACCCAATCCGGCCGCCGCCGCCGCAGGAAGGCCACAGCGCGCCGCACTCACAAACCGCGCGCCGCATGCTCCCCCCCCCGCGCCCCCTCCCTCCCCAACCGCCAGCCCTCGACTACTACCTTATATTCGTGGTCGGCCTGGGCGTGCGCGGCGCCGCGGTGGCGACGGTGCTGGCCCAGGTGGGGGGGCGGGGGTGCGCGCTTGGAGGCGAGGGGGGCCGCCGGCTCCCTGGGTTCGGGACTGGGACGGCTTCCGTCTTTCGGCGCTGCCCTGCTCTTTTGGGCAAGCCTGTTGCAGGGCAAGCTTCGTCGCTCGCACGTTGCCCCGCACCGCCGTTAGATTGAGGGGTTTGTTCTTACAGGCAAGGGCCGATGACAAAATGCATGCTTTCTCAGCAGGCAGGACAGTAGCGCAGCAGCGCTGAAAGCACGCGCAGCGGCGCGGCATTGTTGCGGGGGTTCAGAATTGCACAGCAGCGGGGCGCCCGCGTGCGACGGCAGCTAGCGCCGCTGCGCGGGGCCGCTGAGGGAGCTGCAGCGGTGGGGGGTACAGAGATTGGGTGTGCCAGCTGGGCTACCAACAAAATGGACGTGCGTGCAGGTAAACAGGTAGGTGGGGCTGGAGGCCCTCGGCAATAGCAGTCTAAAACGCTCGGCTGGGGGGCTGCCCCTGAAAAGCTGGGAGCTGGCCGCGCCCCTCGCCGCCGTCAGTGGCGGGCGCAGGCCACGGCCGCGCCAAACATCCTGTGCCTGTGCAGCACGATGCTGTCCACCCGCGCCTTGGCCGCCGGCGGCGACGCCTCGCGCTGCGCATAGGCCGCAAACGGCGACACGAGCGGCCCGCGCGGCGCTGCCGCTGCGTCCTCGCTGACGCTCGGAGTCCGGCTGGCGGCGCGCGCCGGCTGCTGCTTGCGGGCGCGCAGCAGGGAGCGCAGCGTCGCGATGAATTTGCTCGCCATTGAGGGCTGCTTCGGGCTGCTGGGGCGGGCGGGGGGGGGCTGGGGGCGCCTGCTGCTTTGGGCTGGTCCGCGAGTACGTGATATGGCGGCGATTGGGTCCGAAAAGGTAGGCGGTCTGTTTTGGAAAGGTAGCGGCTTGCGGGATGATTATGGTGGGCCGCGGGGGCGGGGCGGCTTGAAGAGTGGCGCAAAAGTGTAACCGCGCGCGCGCCGCTCACGGCCGGCAGCAGCCGCGTGGGACCTCTCGCCCCTCACGCCCTAACCAGGCACCTCATCAAACCGGACACACATGCGCAATGACGAGACCCAGATTGTCCAGGTGGTTTCATCCAGCCTGCGCTGCCCTTGGTAACAACACATTGCAGGTGAATCAAGCTCACCAAAACCCCGCCCTTGCTCGCCCCTGCCCCTCCCGCGCAGCTGCTGCCGTGTGCGTGGCTGCTGCACCGCCTCGGCCGCCGCTGCGAGCTGCGCCCCGCCAATGCCGCGACGCTGGCAAGCCTCGCCAAGCTGCTGGCGCCGACGGGTGGGTGCGCGGCCTGGTTTGGTGCGCAGGCGGTGCCGCCGCCCGACTGCTTCAAATTGAAGTGCGCACGGCCACCCCAACCCCGCTCAACCCCCGTGCCCCAACCCTCGCGCCCCAAACCCCACGCCCCAACCCCGCGCGCCCCAACCCCGCGCGCCCCAACCCCCCGCGCGCCCCAACCCCCCGCGCGCGCAGGCTACCTGGCGCTGCGCACCGTCTCCATAGCGGGCGCGTACGCCGTCGCCACCGCCCTCACCGCCCGCGCCGGCGCCAGCGCCGCGGCGGCGCACCAGATCGCGACGCAGGTGTGGCTCGCGTCCTCCCTCCTCTCCGACGCGCTGGCCGTAGCGGCGCAGTCCCTCGTCGCGCGCAACCTCGCGGCGGGCCGCCTGCCCGAGGCGCGCGCGGTGGTGAACCGCACCGTGCGCATGGCCGTTGCGCTGGGCTGCGCGATGGCGGGCGCGCTCGCGCTGGGGCGCGACGCAGTGCCGCGCGCCTTCACATCCGACCCCGCGGTGCTCGCCCTCGTGTCGGGCGGCGTGTGGGGCGCGGTCGTCGCGACGCAGCCGCTCAACTCGGCGGCGTTTGCCTGGGACGGCGTGCTCTTTGGGGCGGGGGGCTTCCGCTACGCGTGCATAGCGATGGCCGCGGCCTGCGCGCCGGCCGTGGCGCTCATGGCGGCGACCGCGGGGGGCGGCGGCGCAGCCGCGCCGGCTGTAGCGCTCGCGGGCGTGTGGGCGGGGCTGGCCGTGGTGATGGCGGGGCGGTGGCTGTCGATCGCCGCGCCCTACGCCGCGCGCACGGGGCCTTTCGCGCCGCTGTTTGCTGACAAGGCGGCAGCGGCAGCGGCGAAGAAGTAGGCAGCGGTGGTGCCGGAATGTTTCAATGTTCTTTACCCTTTTCTTTTCCATTCGCAAAAGGCGGCGGGAATTGGCAACGGAATGCAAGTAACAATTTGGAGTACAGTTTCTTCAAAGAACACATAACCATCACCCGCGCCGGCCTGCGCCTACTGCCATGGCACTGCGCCCTCGCCGCTGCTGGCCAGTAGCCCTCACGGCTTCTTGTCTTTGCCTCTGCCTCCGCCGCCGCCGCCCCCGCTCGCCCCCGCGCGCGCCGTCGCGGCCAGCGACGACAGGTCCAGCCCCGCCTCCCCCTCCAGCAGCCGCAGCGCGTGCGGGTCCCTCATGAGCGCATGCAGCGCGTCGTTCACCGCCGCCGCCGCCGCCGAGGCGGGCGCCTTTGCGGCGCGCAGCCCCAGGCGCTCCACCAGCCAGAGGTTGGTCTGGACCGGCAGCAACGCGTCCACGCGCAGGGGAGGGCGGGGCGCGTCGCCGGGGGGGGCGGGCTGCTGCTGCTGCTCTTTTGACGGGGGTGGCTCATTATGCCGCTGCTCCCGCTGCTCCTGCTGCCGCGTTTCCTGCTGCTTTTGCTGCTGCTGGCTGCCGCCGTCCCTTCCGCCGCCGCCGCCGTCGCTGCTGCCGCCGCGCACGAGCGTGCCCAGAAGCGGCCGCCGCTGCATCCACCACGCCAGCGCCTCGCCGTCCCGCTGGGACACCACCACCGCGGGAATCCCGGGCTCGCGGCCGGTGCCGTCGCCCGCCATTGACAGCAGGCCGCCGCCCTCAAAGAGGTTGACCACCACCACCGCCGCCGCGCCAGCCTCTTGCAGGGCCAGCGCCTTGTCAACGAAGGAGCAGCCGCCGCGCACCGCAAGCGCGATCGCGCCGCGCAGCGCCGCCGCGTTGCGCGGCGGCGAGCAGCCGTCGGGAGGGTCGGGGCGGGCGAGGCGCAGCGCGGGGAGCGCGCGCGCGCGGCCGCAGGGCGCGGCACGCGCGTCGCCGGCGTTGAGCGCCGCCTCTGGCAGCCAGGAGCCGGGGGCGTCGGGCGCGCAGGGGTCGTAGCCCGTGCAGGCCAACGCATCCGCGGCGTCTGCGGCGAGAAGCGGCTCCCGCTGCTGCCGCTGCTGCTGCTGCTGCTGCTCCTGCTGCTGCTCCGGTTCCCCCGCCTGCTGCTGCTTCCCCTCCTGCTGCTGCTGCTGCTGCTGCTGGGCAGGCGGCGCGACCACCGCCGCCTGCGGGGCCTGCGCCGCATGCCGCGCGAAAAGCTCCTCGCAGCGTGCCGCGCTGGGGCATCGCCCCGCCGGCCCCGCCGCCGGAGGCCACGCAGGCGGGCAGCGCGGCGGCTGCGCCCACGCGCGCGCCGCCGGCGCGGCGAGCCGCCGCAGGCAGCGCGCCCCGACGCGCGGCGCGCGGGGCCCGAACGCCGCCGTGGCCGCGTCGATGCGCAGCGTGGCGGGGCCGTCCTCAGACTCCACAGCCACCAGCAGCGTGTGGGGCAGGGGGTCTGCCGGCTCCTCCCCCTCCTCCTCAAACGGCTCCTGCCCCCCTCCCCTGCTGAGCTGCAGCACCACCGCCCCCGCCGGCAGGCCGTGCGCGGCGTCCAGCGCGCCCAGCGGCCGCACCGACCCGCACCGCACCGCCGGCGGGCCGCGTCCCCGCCAGGGCGCGGTGACCTCCACGCTGCAGACCGCGGCCGCCAGCACGGCGCCGCGGCCGTCGCGCGCGTCGCGGCCGCCGCTGCCGCCGAACGCGAGGCGCGAGAGCCGCTCCGCGGCGGGCGGCGCCGCGGCCGCCGCCATGGCCTCCGTTACCACGATGCACGCCTCGCAGCGCCGCCGCGCCAGGCGGCGCGCGTCGGCGGCGTGGCCCGCCAGGCCGACCAGAGGCAGCGCCGCCTGCAGCCGCCGCCGGGACGCGAGCAGCTCGGCGGGCGTTGCGCGGGCGCACAGGCGGCGGCAGGCCTCCGGCACCGCCCGGCCGGCCCCTGGCGCTGCTGCTGCTGCGGCAGGCCGCGCCGCGGTCGCGTTGACCGCCGCGCCGCCCCCCTCGGCCGCTGCCGCTGCGGCTCCCAATCCCGCCGCGCCGGTCGCATTGGCGGGCCGGCAGCCGTCAGCAGCCGCCGCCTCTGCCGCTGCCGCCGCCCCTGGCCCGGCCGCGCCCTCCTCGCCGCTGCTGCTGGGTGCGTCGCCGCCCCCCGCGCCCTCGGCCTCCCCCTCACCCTCCTCCAACGCGCTGAGCTCGTCCCGCCCAGCCGGGGCCGCCCAGCAGCCGCCGCTCGCAGCTCCACCGCCGCCGCCGCCGCCGCCGCCGGCGTCGCAGCCGCCCTCGCTGCCGTCGTCGTCGGGCCCCGGCAGCACCGGCAGCAGGTGGCCCTCCGTGGACAGGACGAACCAGTCTGGCAGCGCGGCGGCGCCGTCGCTGAATGTGAGGAAGAGGTAGCGCGCCGTCTCCGAAAGGAAGTACGACTCCATCAGGTCCTCCCGCTCGCCTGGGGGGGTTGGGGGGGGGTTGTTTGTTGGGGGGTGCTCGTTTTGGCTGTGTGTGTGTGGAGGGGGGATTTGAGCGGCGCGCGATCGGGGCAAAAGAGGCCCCGTCAGCAGGGCTGCTGGGTTGACGTCGTTGGCGGCAGCGGGCCACACTGCAGGCGCGCCTACCACCACCGCCGGCGCCCGCAGCCCCGCCGCACCCGCACGTACAAGCCTCCCCCTAAGCAAAGCCCCCCCCACCCGTTGCGACGCTTGCGATGGCGGCGTAGCCGCAGCGCGCGCGCGCGGGGCGCAGCGCCTCGAGCATGCCCGCCGCCACCCCCAGGTAGGAGGGCTCCCCCGTGAGCGCGTGCAGCATGAAGGTGGACTCGGCATGCTCGGGACGGAGGTTGTAGCCGCCGTCAGAGGGGGAAAACCCCGACAGGTCAAAGGCAAAGAGCTCGGGCAGCCAGCCGAAGGCGCGCCACGCGGCGGTGTAGTTGGAGTGAAGCGCCCGCGCGTCCTGCTCCTGCCCCGCCAGCGCCTGCGTGGCGGGCCAGAAAGCGCCGAGGGACGACACAAACGGCCGCGCCAGCCGTCCCGTGTGCATCTGCACGTCGAGCAGGAAGGACGCCGCCACGCGGGGCCCGCCGACGGGCGCGGGCAGGCGCATCGCGGCCATCGCCGAGGCGTAGAGCTCGGCAAAGGCGGCCAGGTGGGAGCGGCGGCCGGTCATCAGGTAGGCCTGCGGGGGGGGGGGGTTGTTTTTGGGGGGGAGAGTGGGGCAGCCGGGTTGTTGAGGGGAGCCGGCAGGCGCGCGTTTCAGGGGGCGCGGCCTTTATCCGCACCCTGCAAATGCCCCGCGCCAAGCCGGCACGGCCATGAGGAGCCCAACTCCAGGGTACCCAAGCCCCTCCAAACAGCAAGCAAGTCCCCAAAACAGGGCAAAACAGGTCAAAACGGGGCGAAACAGGGCAATCCCCCCCAACCCGCCCCCCACCTTTAGCAGGTATTCGTAGTAGCTGTCGCCCGCGGGCCCAATGGTCGCATCCGCCCCCACCCACGCGCCGCTGCCCGTCGCGAGGTGCGACCCCACCAGCCCCAGCGGCGAGCGGCGGCGGTAAATGGCGTCGGCGGCGGCCTGGGCGCGCCGCAGGTATGTGGCGTTGCCGGTGAGCGCGCTGAGCGCGCCAAACTCGAGCAGCAGCGTGCCGGCGCAGGCGGTGCAGGTGGAGTTGTCGCGCGGCCGCACAGTGCCCTGCGCGCGCGGCAGCGACGGGGAGGGGGGGGAAGGGGGCCGGCGGCGGTGTGATGCCTCATCGCCAGCGCGGGGGCTTGGCAGACCGCGGGGGCCGGCGGCTTTGAGGCGCGGGCGGCGGGGGCCTCACAGAAGAACACCCCCCGTCCGCAACGGACGGCCCGCGGGCGGCCCTGGCGCCCCGCCGCGCCCCCCCCCCCGCGCACCCGCTTGAGGTTGACAAACGCCGCCGGCAGCCCCGTGGGCGTTTTGAACGCGGGCATCAGCCGGTCAGCCAGGTCAACCGCCAGGGCCAACAGCTGCCCCTTGTAACCGCCCGGCACCAGGCCGGGGTTGCGCGCCGCCAGGAAGTGGGCGCTGACGAGGCCTCCCAGGGCGCGGATGCTTACCTCAAACACGTGCACCTGGGGGGGGCGGGGCGGGGAGCAAATCGGCGGTGATGTGGGGGCGCGGTCGGCTGCAGCATGCGCCCAGAGCGAACGCAAACGTGAGCAGGCGGCGCGCTGCTGCCTGCCGTGCTGTTGCCGCCCTGTCCACACATCCACAAGCGGCCCGGGTCCCAACGGGACTGCCGCCAGCGCAAACGCGCCACGACGCCTCGCCCTCCCCAAAGCGCAGCAGCAGCTGCCCCCCCCCTCTGTGACCCACCTCCTCGTCGATCGCCCCAAAGTCCACCACCCCCACCAGCCGCCCCACCGCGTCCCCAAACTCCGCGCCGCGCCCCAGCACAACGAGCGCGTCCAGCGCGTCGATCAGGGTCAGCGCCATGCCGCCCTGCCAGTCCGCGCCGCCGCAGGACAGCGGCAGCAGGTTGTCGCGTGGAAAGGCGTGCCGCATGTAGCACGCGAGCCCAAAGTCAAACGCCTCGCCCGCCTCGTCCCTCAGGCGCTGCAGGTCGGCGCGGCCGAGGGTGCGGTGGCGGCGCCACACGGTGCGCGCCAGCTGCGGCCCCGTCGTGGGCTGGGGGTGGGGCGGGCGCGGGGGGCGGGGGGGCGCTCGAATGCGGGGGGGCGGCGGCGCCCGCCCGCCGCGCTGCCGCTGGCCCGTCCTGCCCGCGCGTATGACGAGTGCAAGGCAGCTGCTCGGGGACGGCGTCGCGGCGCAGGGCCCACCTTGGCCGGCTTTTTCGCGGCCGCGCCGCCCGCGACGGCCAGAAGCAGCAGCAGCAGCACCGCCGGCGCCGCTGCGGCGCGCCTGCCGCGCTGTCTCCGGGGCAACGCTGCCCCCCATGCGGAGTGGATGGGCCACGGCAGATCCCATTGCACCTCCGGCATCAGGGGCGAGCCCCCTGGCGTGCCCGTGGGTGTGATCAGAACATTTTTGAGCGCTTGGCGCGGTCGAGCGCTGTGCCTGCTCTTCACGCGGGTTATTGCATTCTTGACTTGGAGTTCTAATCCCCGGTAAGATGTGCTTGCGCAGCGCGCCGCCCAAGTGCCGCCGTCGAGTGCCGCCGACCGCGAAACTCGGGCGCGGGGCTGGTCAACCAGCCACCACCTATCCGCCTCTGCCGCTGGTTACACGCAGCGCTCGCTGGCAGGGCGGAAAAATACGGGAGGGGTGCAGGCAGTCCGTACGAGGGCCAGACCTATGTGTGGGGGAAAACGTGTCGTGTCTGCTGGTAGCAGCGGGGGCGGGGAGGGCGCATCCTAACGGCCCGCAGGCCCGCCACCTCCGCTCTTCCTGATTAAAAAATAGGGGGCTTGGTTTGGTCGAGTGTGGTGTGTGTCGAAGAAGGCGCCTGGCAAAGGAAGCGCCCGGGGCGGGCACGGGGTTCGTCCTCGGCCGGCCGGCGGCGCGCGCCTCGTGCGGCCCTTTGGTGCGGCCGCGGCTTTGGGGAAAGGCACTGGGAGGGGGAGGGGCGGCGCGCCCCGCTCGATTCCCTGTAAAGGTGTGGTAATACGGCCTGAGCGGGCAAGCAATCGTGCGGGCAAGCACACCGCGGCTGCGCCAGCAGCCGCCGCAGGCCGCCCTGTCGAGTGGTGCTGCAGCGCAGTGTGTGGGGAGGGCCTGGCATTCCGCAGTATAGGGCGCCGAGCTGTTGGTGCCGCGCGCGCTTATGGGAGGAGGTCAGTGTGTCGAAAGGCCTAGTAAAGGCCTAGGGGGTGGAAGCACAGTCCGCCGCGGCGCGTGCCGAGGCGCGTGCTGTCCGAGGCACGCGCGCGCCGAGGCATGCAGCACGCACGCCGCGTGCTGCACTAGCATTCTTGGTTTGGGCAAAGCCAAGGGCCCATTGTCAAAGGGTGTGCGTGTGTGTCTGAGTGGCGGGCCGTTGCTAGTACAGAAATACAGGTGCAACGCAGCGCCAAAGGAGGGGTGTCAGTCAAGACTAAACTGGGCAGCCCACAAGCGCGGCGCCGCAAACCACGAGGCCCCCAGCAGGCCACAGGCTCGCCTGCCAGGCGACCCGCGTCACATTGCGACGGGCTGCAGGGCCCCGCTGGGGCGGGCAGGGGCGGAAGAGCTGGCGCCTCGGCACCGGCACCTAAACACACTGTGGGCAATACGCTATCCGCCGCAAGCGTCGTCTTGACTGATTGAGTGCTGCCCACAAGGCCAAAGCGCATGAGCCGCGTGCGAGGACGCGCTTGTGTTTGTCTGTGTGTGCGCGCCACGCATGCGTGTTGGGTGGGCAACGGAAAAGCACTTCGGAAGGGGGGAGTCGGCGCCGAAAGCTCGCCCTGGCGCGCGCGCACTGCGCGCCAGGGACGCTAAGCCCAACCACAGGGCTGGAGGTCGGCAAACGAAAAACGCGCGTGCCACAGGGGATTGCGGCAGCCCGGGGGGTTGGTGGTTTTGACATATGCGTTCGCGGGTGTCAGGTGTGCAGCGCCGTCGCGGCGTGCAAAGCGCTCTGGGGTCAAAGGGTCAAAGGGGGGCGGGCGTGGCCTCCGCCAGCCTCTTCCGTGTTGGTTTGGGTGGGCGGGGGCGCCCGACCCTCACGCAAGCTCGGCGTGCCACTCGTGCAGGATCCCAAACCGAAACGCGCCGCACTGCCAGTCCTCGCCGCCGCCCGCGGACGGCCGGGCGCCGCCCGGCGACGGCAGCGGGTCGGGCAGCGACGGGCGGCGCGCGAGCGCGCCGGGCGCGGCCGGCGGCCCAGGGGGTGCGACCGCGGCCGGGCGGGCCGCCAGCTTGTAAGCAGGCGGCGAGCCCTGCCGCGGCGGCGGCGGCGGAGGCTGCTGCGGCTGCTGCTGCTCCCCGTCTTCGTACCCCGTGTTGCGCCGCGCCGCCGGCGCCAGCAGGCCGAGCTCGCAGGGCGGTGCCATCACCGCCATCGCCAGCGGCGCCTGGTCCGCACCGCGCAGCGGCAGGCAGGACTTGGGCAGCCCCGGCTGGCCGCACGGCGGCGGCGGCGGGATGGGGGCGGCCGGCTGCGGGTTTGCGGGCGCGTCGCACATCGGCAGCTGCTGCTGGGGGGCCTGCTGCGCGCGCTGCGGCCCCTCGTTCTGGTGCTGCCCAGAGTCGGAAGACTGCCGAGGCGGCGGGGGCGGCGGGGGCGGCGGCGGAGGGGCGCCGACGCCCGCGCGCACGCCGCCGGGCCGCCCCGGGGGCGGGGGCGGGGGCGGCGGCGGCGGCGGCGGCTGGTAGGGCGCGTGTGCGTGAAGGTATGGCGGCATGGTGCCGGGCTGCAGCGCGATGAGGGGCTGCATGCCGCAGGCCTCCAGGGGCAGGGCCACCGCCGCCGCCTGCGGTGGCAGCTGCCCCAGCTGGCCGCGCATGCCCGGCCGCGCGCACGCGGCCATCTGGCGCGCCGCGGCGCCGCCCTTCCCGTGCTTGGGCTGCGGCGCCGCGGCCGCGGCGGGGTCCTGCGCCGCGGCGAGCGCCGCCTGCAGGCTCGCCAGCAGGCCGCCGAGGCGGCGCGCCTCGGCCTGCCACGCGCAGGCCTCGGACCAGTTTTGGTGGTTGCGCTCGTTGAGGAACTTGACCTCGCGCGCGTACTCGGCCTCGCGGCGCAGCAGGTCGCTGCACAGCGCGCGCACCTGCGGGAGGGGACGGGGGCGGGGGTGGGGCGCGGGGCGCGAGGTGGGGGTGGGGGGGCGCCAGGGGGGGGAGCTGGTTGCAGAGCACAGGGATGTCCCTCCTTTCCGGAGGCACTCAGAGCAAAAGAGAGCTGCAGCCGAGCCAGCGACAAAGCGGGGCCGCGCCCACCTGCTCAGCGTCCGACGGAATGGCCGCCGACGCCGGCTGCGACGGCCCGCCCGCGCCCGGCGCGGCCGCCTGCCACGCCGCCGCCGGCACCGCGCAGGGCGGTATGCCCAGCTGGCGCGTGACTATGAGGTACTGCCGCGCCAGCTGCTGGTACTCGGACTGGGACTCGCACGCGTGGCGCGCCGCAACGCCAGCCAGCGCGTGGAGCCAGCCCACGGCCGCGCCCGCGCCCGCGCTCGCGCCAGAGGCGGCGCCGCCGGCGCCCTCCTGCTGCACCAGGCGCCGGACCTCCGCAGCCTCCTCCGCGGGCAGCCGCCCGCACTGCTCGCCGCTGCGGGCTCTGGCAAACGCCTCGGCGCAGTCGGCGCCGCAGTCTGTGCCCCCGCCGCAGCTGCCGTCGGCGGCCGTCGTGTCGCACGCGCAGCGCCGCGCGGCGCGCAGCAGCAGCGACCGCTGGCGCAGCAGCTCAGCGAGTCCGGCCTGCGCCGCCTCGACTGCCTGCTGCAGCTCGGCCTGGCGGGCCGCGGTCTTGTCCTGTTGCCGCCGGATGACGGGGCTCCCGTCCGGGGCATCGTCGGCAGCGGCTGCAGCCTGATGCTGCTGGGGTTGGTGGAGGTAGTGCTGCTGCTGCTGCTGCGGCGGCTGTTGCTGCTGCTGCTGCTGCTGGCGCGGGTGCGCCATGTGCGAGCGCTGCTGTTGCGGCTGCTGCTGCGCCGGGTGCCTTTGGTGCTGCTGCGGCCCCGCCTGCCGCCTGCCGCCGCCCTGCAGGGGGGAGCCGCCCTGCGCGGGTGCGCCGACCTGGCTGGCCAGCTGCGCCCGCTGGCGCGCGCCGCCGCCGGCTTGCCGCTGCGCGCTGCCGGGCAGCCATTCCGGCGCCGCTGCGTTCAGGGTGAGCGGGTCTTTGTGCAGCGCCACGGCGCGCTCCGCGGCGTCTGCGGTCAAGGTGTCGCGTGCGGCGGGCCCGCCGCCATCGCTGCCCTCGACGCTGCCCGCCTCACTGTGCTGCGGCGCGGAGGCCTGGTCGGTCTGGCGGCCCCCCGTCGGCGAGAACGCGTCGAGGCTGTCAGGCAGCAGCGCCGCCGCGTGCTGCACGCTGAGGCTCAGGGCCGGGCGCCGCAGCATGGCGTCGGCGCCGTCGCTGCGGCAGCAGCGGCGGTGGCGGTGGCGTTGTTGATCGGGCGCGCGAGCGGTCCGTGGATTCGACCAAGGGCCCGAGCAGTCACCGGGGCGTCCTTACTGGCCGAAGGGCTCGGGCGCGCGGCCCAGGGCCCAGCTCACCGCTGCCCGCTGCTGCCCGCGTGCGGCAGCTCCCTCACGGACGGCGCCGGAATCGATCGACCTAGGATCGAGAAGGTTTCACTGGCTGCTTGGGACACCGCAAAACCGGCTCGGTCGGGGCCGCTGTTGCGGCTGGTCAAACGCGCGCCTTTTGCCCTGACAGTACTACGCCTCGTTTTAAAACAAACTAATAATTGGAGCAGAGGCTGCTGGGAGAAGGAGGGTCCCACCGCAGCTGCCCCCACGGCTGCTCGGCAGATTGGGCGCGGCCCGGGCGCGGCGGCGCCTTGGTGGCGCCGCTTGGCGCGCGGCGGGCGGGCAGTTTTGAGCGGTCAGCTTTGGGCGCCTGCGCATCCGAGACTCTGCTCTACGTTCTGGGTCCCTAGCTCCAAGGCTGTCCAACTTGCCGTGCGTGGGGCCCAAACGCACGCAGTGCAGCTCCACTCGAGGGGTTACAACACGCCTGCAGGAGAGGGGGCCACCGCCACACAGCGGGGAGACGGTGGGGAGGGTGTGGGGGGTTACACATGGGCTTTCAAATCACAACTGGCGAGGTGAGGAAGGCCGCTGCCAGCCAGCGGCTGCGGCTCGCGAGTGGGACAGAGGGCGGCAGGCAGGGTGCATGGCAAGGGACGCGCGGGCACACAATCAAGCCTGGGCCCAGCCTGGACAGGGTGGAGGTGCGCTAAGAATCCTGGGGTGAGGGAGGGGCAGCGCACGCACAGTGCTGCTACAGCAGCAGGATGCGAGGGCGCACACAAATGGGGCGGGAGAAAACGGGCCAGGAGGATGAGTCAAGACCGCTTTATGGCGCTGACTGCTTGATAACCGGCTGCCACGCAAAAATGGTGCCGTGCAACAACCACTAACAGAAAAGACGCATTGAAAGCATGCCACCGGAACGGTGGTGGCACCCCCCTGGTGCCTTGAGGGGAGCTAGCCTTGAGGGCGCGCGGCACCCTGGCATGCGCACCACCGCCTGGGATCCGCAGAGTGCGGCGCACGCCGCTGCGGCGGCTGTGCTACACGCGTTGCAAACAGCGGATGCAAATAGAAGCGGCCTTCAAGCCTGCCGGACACTTCTAACCCTGGGCTGCCCACTCAGCAGGAGCCCCGCCCCCGCCCCCGCCGGCGACCGCGCTGAAGGGGCTGGACCCCAGCTGCTGCGGGTGCTGCTCCGCAGCCCCCGGCGCGGCGGCGTGGGCAGCGCCGGGCTTGCCGCTGCTGAACGCTTCAGCTGCTGGGGGCTGCGTTGGCTGCTGCGGCTGATCCGGCGGAGGGCGCTGGCGACCCCGCTGCTGCTGGCCAAAGTGCGCAGATGCCTGCATCGCCGCCACCTGCTCGACCGCGGCAGCCGCAGCCAACGCTGCCTGCATGTGAGCATCGTCAAACAGGGGACTGGCAGCGGCAGGCACCGCCAGCGCCGCGGGACCCGGCCCCCACCGTGCTGCGACCGCCGCTGCAACCAACCTGGCTGCAGCAGCCTCCTGCAGACGCTCATGATGTTCCTGCTGCAGCTGCTGTTCCTGCTGCTGCTGCTGTTCCTGCTGCTGCAGCTGCTGCTGCTCCTGCTGCTGCTCCTGCAACTGCAGCTGCTGCTCCTGGTGGTGCAGCTGGGCTACCATGGAGGCGGCCAGCTGCGCCGCCTGTGAGTGTGCAGACTCGAGCTGCTGCTGCATGGCGGCGGCGGCCGCGGCGGCAGCCATGTGATCCTGCTGCACGCCGTGGGCGTGGGGCCCCGCTGGTGCCCCCGCAGGCTCGCCGCCCGCCATGGCCGCAGGCGCCCACTCACTCGCCAGCGAAGGCAGCGACGACAGCGCGCCGCTTGAGGGGGCGCGCTGAATCAGCAACTGCGGCGCCGGCTGTGGGGCCGGGTGAGGCGGCAGCCCTGGTGGCAGCAGGCCTGGCAGCGACGACGCCCCACTGGCCGCGGTGGCCAGGCTGCCCGTGCGAGCGCCGCCGGAGCCCCCAGAGCCAGCCGTCGACGGCGGCGCCGCCACTGGCGCAGGCTGCGGCGCCGGTTGCGGCGCGAGCTGGGGCGCGTACGAGCCAAACAGCGGCAGCGGCGGCAGTTGAGGAGCGGCCGCGTATGCGGGCAGCAGAGGTGCTACCGCCTGCAGCAGCGCGCTTGTGTGCTGGAATTGCTGCTGCATGAATTGCTGGTGCGCGGCCATTGCGGCGCTTTGCTCCATCTCAGCGCTAATCATCGCCAGGCCCTCCCTGACCTGCCTCAAGCGCCGCAGCTGCTGCTCCTGCCCCTGTTCCTGCTGCTGATGCTGGTACAGCGCACCAATCTGCTCATGCGCCTGCTGCTGCGCCTGCTGCTGCGCCTGCTGATGAGCCAGCAGCTGCGCCTCCCGAGCCCGCCGTGCCTGCTCGGCCAGAGCCGCAGCCGCGGCCGCAGCTTGCTGCTGGTAAGCCGCCATCTGGACGCTGAGCTGTATCTGCTGCTGCTGCTGCTGCTGCTGCTGCTGCTGCTGCTGCTGCTGCTGCACCTGCTGCTGCTGCTGCTGCTGCTGCTGCTGCTGCTGCTGCTGCTGCTGCTGCTGCTGCTGCTGCTGCTGCTGCTGCTGCTGTTGCTGCTGCGCCGCTTCAGCGGCAGCCGCCACCCGCTTCTCTTTGAGCATCTGGGCGTACCGTGCTGCCACACCCTGCATCACCTGACCGGTCTGCGCTGCCGCGGCCGCCGCAGCCGCACGCTCCGGGGCTGGGCCGCCGCCGCCGGCCGCCGCCGCGTCCTCGGCCGCCGTGGCTGCGTTGTGGAAAAAGCGCGCCAGCAGCTCGACCGGCGCGCGGCCCGTGTCCCTCAGCGCCGCGGTCGCCTCGGCGTCGTCGCCGTGGAAGCCCAGCAGCCGGTGCACGGCGCGCATGGTGGCGGTCGCGTTGCGGCCGTCCTCTGTGGCTGGAACGAGCGTGGCCAGCATGCGCGCTGCGAGCGCACTAGCAGCCCCGGCGCCAGCTCCCGAGCGCGGCGGCAGGGGGCTTGTGACCCCGGCGCGCTCCTCAAGCGTCCGGACCGACTGAAGCGCCACAGGCGGCTCGAGCGGCGTGGTGGTGCTGGGGCCTGCTGCCGGCGACTGCACGTGCGGCGCTGCGCCCCTGGGCCGGGAAACTATGCTGGAGGCTGGCAGCCCCCTCGGCAGGTTGGCAAGCGCCGCAAGCACTGCCGCCGAGGCCGCCGACGGCGGCTGAGCGTCCGCGCCCTCCTGATGCCCGGGGAGGGGGCGCCCCTCCTGCCACGCGTCCCCGCCGGCGCCGCGTGGGCTACGGTCCTCGACGACTGCGGCGGCCGCCGCACCGCCGTGCTCGGGCGGGGCTCGCGGCGTGTCGTCTGCGGCAGTGGCAGAGGCCGAGGACGCCGCCAGCGACGCCGGGGCCGACGCGGATGCGGATGCGGATGCGGGGGCGGGCGCGGGCGCTGCGCTGCGTACGAGCGCCGCAGCAATGGTCGCCGCAGCCTCAGGCGACAGCCGCTGCGAAACCGTAGCCTCGGCGACCGCCTGCAGCGCGCTGGACAGCGCCGCGGCCTGCCCCGGGTGCTCGCCCGGTGCAGATGGCGGGGCCGACGGCAGGTGCAGCAGCGGCTCTGCTGCGGCCGCGCGGGCGCCGTCATCTGCCGGTGCTGCCGCCTCGACGCACCCGGCGTCCTGCTTGGCTGCGCCGGTGTGCTGCGGCGCCAGGAGGAGCGGCGCGGCTGCGGCGTCTGGCGGCAAGCGGGCGGCGGCGTCAGCCGCGCCGGCGGGGGCCGAAGCCGAACGGCCCACTGCCGTCGCGCAGGCGTGGCGCGGGCTGCTGCCTGCCGCTGGCGAACCAAGCTCGACAGCCGCCGCCGACAGGGCCGCTCCCTCCTCCGCCATGCCGCGGGGCGCCCGCCCGAGGGCCGCGGCGTGTGGGCAGACCGGCGGCGCACGGCGGACGCGGCGCGGGCGGCTGATCTGGCGGGGCGCGGTGCGAGCGGAGGCGCACGATCAGATGCAAGCAGCGGCTTCCCTGGCTGCCTCCGGCAGCGTCTTGGGCAACGGGGCGCAGCGAGACACGGCCCTGGCACCGTGCCCCGGGCTGGCGGGCTCCGCGCTCACCTGCACGTATGTGGCTTGCCGAATCACTTAGAATCCAGCGCCGTGTTGATCGCGACCGCTGCTGGCTGTCCTGGGCGGCACAGCGCGTGGTTTGGGGCGGGGCTTGTGGAGGAGCGGGCCGCGCTGGCGACCGCTTTGAATAGAGAACGGCGGACTAAGAATCTGATGTCGCGGCGATCCAGGTGCGCCGCTTTGTCGAGGGCCGACGGCGGTCGGCAGCACGGCGGTCATCAGCGGCCGCCGCGCAGTCCGAATTCCCCCGAGCCCAGCTCGAGCCCCCGCCAGCTCTGCCCGGGCTCCGCCCTGCCAGCTGCGTGCAGCTGCATGCCGCGCCTCAAAGGGCGGCGGGGCGGCGGTGGGGCCCCCCCGCCGGCGCCGCGGCGGGCCTGCAAACGTGGTCAGCGCGGATGGTCAACGCGCGGGCCCCCCGCCCGCGCGGCTCGCGATTCAGCTGCCCTGCCGCGCATCGCAGTGGTGGCGACGGCGGCGCGCCCCAGCAGCGTTTGCGCGTGGCGGGCGTTCGCTGCTCGCCCGCCGCGGGCGCGCGGCCGGGCGCGCGGCGGGCGCGCAGCCGGCGCTGCTGCAGCACGCGGACGCGCCCAAGAGGCCCGTCGCGGGGGGTGGAATGCACTCCGGCCCCCGTCCGTTGGACTTGTCCCGGGCAATAGCGTCCCATACGCGCGTCCCATAGCCCCTCAGGCGCCGATCTTGCTGCCCCGCGGAGATCCCTTGTCCCGCGAGCGACCCCTGCCCCGCGGCATCCGCGGCCGGCCGCTGCGCCAATTGGCCCGCGGCTACCAGTGCGCGCCATTGAGGCCGTTGTGGGGGGCCGCGGAGCGGTCGGGCTCACCCCAGCTGGGGCGGTCGTCCAGCTAGCAGGCCCCGCGGGCCGTCGAACGACCGGCGCACGGGCCACGCCAGGATGTTTCCGGGGACCCTGAGCGACCGGGACCTGCAGGTGCCCAACCTGCTGCCGCCCACCACGCTCACGGGCCTGCTCCTCGGCGGCAGCGGCAGCGGCCACTTTGTGCACGCGCCCGCCGCGGGGCGCCCGCTGCGCGAGCCCTACGGCCACCGCCTGGGCAGCGCCGGCCCCGGCCGCCGCGTGCCCACCGCCAGCGGCCGGGCGCCGGGCAGCGATGCGGGCAGCGGCGCGAGCGGGTGGCTGCGCGGCCCGACGCCGCTGGGCGGCGCGTCGTGGCGCGCCCGCCTCGGGGGCATCATTTTCGGCGCCGGCGCGGGCGCCGCGGGCGGCGGGGCGTTCTGCCCGCCTGCCAAGGCGGACCTGCTGCGCCTCTGGCCCTTCCCCGGCCGCCGCAAGAAGGGTGAGCAGCCGGCGGGCGTCGGGGGTCCCGGGGGGCGCGGGCCTGCTTCGCCACCGGCAGCGGGGTGGCAGCGGGCTGGCGGGCACGCCTGGCCGCTGCCTGGCCGCCGCTGCCCCGTTCCTGCCCTGCCCTCCGGCCCCCCCAATCCCTCCCCCCATCCCTGTCCCAACCCCTCCCCCCCAGCTGGCCGCAAGACCCAGAAGACCATTCTCATAATGATGAGCAACACGGGCGGCGGCCACAAGGCCAGCGCGGAGGCGCTGCAGCAGGCGTTCCGGGAGGAGTACGGGGACAAGTACAGGGTGGGTGTCAAGGGGGGTGGGGGGCTGGGGGGTGGGGTGGGGTGGGGGGAAGAACGGGGCACGGGGCACGCGGCTCGAGCTCCTGCTTTCAACTGCCAGACCCGCTACCGTCCCTGCTGCCAACACCGCAACCGCCCTCTCCCCCCCCCACCAACCACCAACCCCTCGACCCCTCGACCCCTCAACCCCCCCCCTAAAGGTGCTGATCGTGGACATGTGGAAGGAGCACACGCCCTCCCCCTTCAACCGCCTGTGCGACAGCTACTCATTCCTGGTCAAGCACGGCGTGCTGTGGCGCCTCACCTACGGCATGATGCAGCCGCGCCTCATCCACGGGCCCTACTTCTCCGCCGTCCAGGCCTTTGTGGCGCGCCAGCTGTCGTGCGCGTTTGACGCCTACGACCCCGACCTGGTGGTGTCGGTGCACCCGCTGATGCAGCACATACCCGTGCGCGTGCTGGCCGCGCGCGCCGCCGAGACGGGCGCGCCGCCGCCGCCGTTTGCCACGGTCGTCACCGACTTCACCACCTGCCACAACACCTGGTTCTACCCCGGGGTGACCCGCTGCTTTGTGCCCACCGACTACTGCCGCAACCTGGCCGTGGCCATGGGCGTGGCGGCCGACAAGATCGTGACCCACGGCCTGCCCATCCGGCCCATCTTCAGCAAGCGGCTGCCCTCCAAGAGCGCGCTGCGCAGCAAGCTGGTGGGGTGCTTTTGGGGAAGGGTGTTTGTGGGGTTTTGGAGGGGTGGGTGAGCGCATGTGTGGAGGGGCGCCAAACTGACACCGAGGGGCGTTGGACGCAGCCGGGGCGCGTCCCCCAGGCTGTGCCCTTGAGCACGCGCGCTTGGAGCGGGCCGCTGCCGCCGTCCCCCCCTCAAAGCCGCTGGCAGCAGGACAAAACTCACCCCGCCCCGCCGCTCCCCCCCCCAAAACAACCAAAAAACCCCACCAGGGCATGAAGAAGGACCCCCCCGCGATCCTGCTGGTCGGCGGCGGCGAGGGCATGGGCGCGCTGGAGGCGACGGTGCGCGAGCTGGACGCGCGGCTGGGGGGCGCGGCGCAGGTCGCGGTGATCTGCGGCCGCAACCGCCGCCTGCTGGAGCGGCTGCGCGCGACGGTGTGGCCGGGCGGCACGCACGTGGCGGCCGTGGGTTTCGTGGACAACGTGCACGAGTGGATGGCCGCGGCGGACACGATCATCACCAAGGCGGGGCCGGGCACCATCGCAGAGGCGCTCATCAGCGGCCTGCCCATCCTGCTCAACGGCAACGTGCCCTGCCAGGTGCGCGGGGTGGGCGCCCGCTCCGCGCCATCGCACTGCCCGCTCCGCGCTTGCGCACCGCGGTCCAGCCCGCCAGACACGGCCCCCCGTCGGCTGGTCTCCCTCAGCCGCGGGCCCCCAACGCGCCCGCCCTCCCAACGCACCCCCTCCCCTCCCCAAAACGCGCCCTCACAACCCGCACCCGCACCCAACCCCCCCAACCCCCCCCCAGGAGGAGGGCAACATCCCGTACGTCGTGGACAACGGCGTGGGCGCGTTTGAGACCGACCCCGCGCGCATAGCGGACATCGTCGCGGCCTGGCTGGACCCCGCCAACCGCGCAGAGTTTGACGCGATGAGCCGGCGCGCGCGGGCGCTGGGGCGGCCGCGGGCGGTCTACAACATCGCGCGCGACCTGGCGGCGATCACGGAGGAGGGCGCGGCCGCGCGCGCCGAGGCGGCGGCGGCGGGCGGCGGCAAGGCGGGGGGGCGGGCCGCGGCGGCGCCGGCGCTGGTCATGGCGTGATGGGGGGCCGCTGGCGCGGCGCGGCGCCGCGCGGAGGGGGCTGGGGTCGGGGGCTTGGCAATGCCGCCCCCGACGGGGCGGTGGTTGGGCCCGCGGGCCGGCGGTTTTGGGGGCGCCCGGGGGGGGGGGCGCGCGTCGCGCATGCACGGCGCGCGCGCGCCACCCCCTGGCGCTGCGAGCCGGCGGCGGAGCCGATTGCAATTCCTTTTTTTTCGCCCCATATTTATCGCGCGGCGGCGCGGCGGCCCCCAATCGAGGCCCCCAGCCGCTGCCGCCGCGGCGCGTGAGTGTGTCAAGAGTGCGTCCAAGTTCCACTGTGAATGTGTCTGTAAAACCAATGTTTGCCTGTCCGCCGCTCTCAGGATGCCGTTGCTTTTGCAGCGGCAGCGTTCAGGTGCCGGGGGTGGGCGCAAAAGGGGGCGGCGCAGGTTGGCGAGCGCGCTCGCCACCAAGCTCGCTACCGTACACACTGCGCCCAGTCGCTTGACCCCGCGTTTGACCCACAGCAACTCAGCAGCGGACCGAGGCCTTTGCTTGCTCCAAAAATTGGCCTCGACTTACAGAAACGCTTTGCGGGTGCTCAGCACCGCAAACGAACGTGCGCGCTGCGGCTGCTGTTTCGCCCGGGCTGCACGCTGGGCGGGCCGGCGACCTGCGGGAGGCAACGACGCCGAAGCCATCCCTAATCGTGGATTTGAGCTCTTGAAACCAGGTGCGGGGGCTGCCACAGCCACCAGGTCTCGGTGCGGCGACGGCGCCGCCGCTGCTGCCGTCGCTCGCTGCTGCTGCAGCCGGGCCCCTGACACAAGCCCGCGATTGCGGCGCCTTTCCAACACCAGGCTGGCACCTGGAGGTCACGTCGGCAAGCCCTGCGTTGGCTGCCCCCTGTTTCATCAGGGCCGATGCAGCCGTTTCAGCAGCAGCAGCAGCAGCTGAGCGCGCCCCCCCACCAGCCGGCTGCCTGGGCGAACCCGGCCGGCGGCCACACGACCACGACGGTGGCCGTGGGCCCCCCCGCGGTGGCGCGGCCGTACGAGACACTGCTGGCCAGCAGCGCGCGGCAAGCGCCTCCCGCCGGCGGCCCCATGGCGGCGGTGCAGCCGTCGTGGGCGGCGCCAGGGCTGTGGAACGCACCCAACCCCGCGCCGCTGGGCGCGCCTGAGGCCGCCCCGCAGCCGTGGGGCGGCCCTGCCGCAGCCCCCGCGCCCTTCACCGCGGCGGCGGCCGCGCCGCAGCAGTGGTCCGGCCCTGTGTCAGCAGCCCTGCCAGCGGCCGCACCCAGCGCGGCGGCAGGGGAGGCGCCCGCCGCTTCGCCGCGCGTGAAGCCCCTGAGCCTCACAGACCTGCAGCGGCCCTCCCCCAGCCGCGGTGGCAGCGCGGCGGGGACGCCGCGCTCCCGCCTGGGTGCCGCTGTCCCTCCCACCGGCGGTGCTCAGCTGCAGGGGCCCACACAGCAGCAGCAGCAGCAGCAGCAGCAGCAGCAGCAGCAGCAGCAGCAGCAGCAGCAGCAGCAGCAGCAGCAGCAGCAGCAGCAGCAGCAGCAAGCCCAATCACCGATGGGGCCGTCGCGGCAGACATCAGTCGCCTCGAGACGCTGCTTTGATGCTGCCGCGCTTGCCAGCAGCGCCAGTGTCGCCGCCGCTGCGCGCAGCCCCCTCGGCACCGCGCCGGCCACCCCGCGGGGTGCGGGCGTGCTCGCTGCTCAGGTGGAGCGCAAGGCACGCGGCCCGCCGCCTGCAGGCTGGGCACTCGCCGGCCTGGCCGCGCCTGCAGCCACGGCATCCACACCCGGCACCCCAAAGGGGGCGGGCCGGGCACAGCGGCAGCAGCAGCAGCCGCAGTCAACGCCACCGCAGAAGGCGGCGCCGCAACCGCCTGTGCAGCCAAACCAGCAGCTGCCCCAGCAGACGACCCAGCAGCAGCGGCAGCAGCAGCGACTTCAGCAGCCGCAGGCGGCTGCGGCCGACGCCGAAGCGGAGGCCGCCATGACTGTGAGCGTGGAGGCTCTGCAGCAGCGTGTCGCCAGGCTCAAGGCCAGCTTTGGCGAGGTGTTTGATGCCGCCAGCGCCCCATCAGCGGAGCAGGGGACGCAAGACCAGCAGCAGCAGCAGCAGCAGCAGCAGCGGCAGCGCTCAGCGCCGGGCCGCAAACTCGACAACAATGCAGGGCCAAGCGGGCTGTGCAGCCCACAGGCGTTCAGCAGCAACGAGGATGCCGAGGCGCGCGCGCGGCCCACGCCCCCGCAGCCACACGCGCGCGCTGGCGCACCGCGGCCGGCGGCGCATCCCGGGAGCGAGCCCTCGAGCGACACGTGTTCGGATGCGGGCCGCGGCGCTGCCCCGCCGGCGGCAGTGGGCTCAGGCCCCGGCCTGCCCAAGTCTGCGCGCCGCAAGCTGGGCATGGCTGCTTGTCTCGCTGTCCACAGCCTCGACGCGGGCTCAGACGCCGACGCCGACGCCGAGCCGCGCATCAAGGCCGATTGGGGCGGCGCCGGCAGAGGGGGGCACGGCGCTGCGACGGCTGAGCAAGTTGAGGCGGCGGCCTCCGAGGCGAGGCGCGCGGAGGCGCGGCGGTTTGGGGTGCAGCTGGCGGAGCTGCAGCAGCAGAACGACGCGCTGGTGCGCGTGCTGGACCGGGAGCGGCGGCGCGGCAGCGCAGCGGCGGCAAAGGTGCGCGCCGGCGGGTTGCACGGCTGAATTTTGTAGCGGCGGGTGGGCGCCGGGTGCGCACGTCCGCCTGCTGTGCGCTCCCTCATAACGGCGTGGGCTCCTGCCACACGCGGGCATCCTCCAAGCTCCAATAACACGACCGGCCCTTTACCACTCCACCCCCCAAATCCCACGCCCAGGTGTCGGAGCTGCAGGCCAGCCTGGCGGAGGCGCAGGTGGGCCAGCAGCTGGCGCTGACCGAGCTGCGCCGCGAAAACGCAGAGCTGCGCGCCCGCGTGCGGCAGCTGCAGTCGGGGGCCGGTGGCTACGAGGAGGTCTTCAAAGCATACGAGGAGGAGCTGCGCCGCCGCCAGGCCGCGACGGCAGAGGCGGAGGCGGCCAACGCCAGCCTCGCGCGGGAGCTGGCCGCAGCGGAGCTCGCAGCTGCCGCTGGCGGCAGGGGCTGCGCCGCTGCTGCCGGCGGCGGCGGCCTGGGGGTCGACGAGGGAGAGTCCGCGGACGCCGCCGCGGTGGCCGCTGCCGTGGCCGAGGCGCGCTCGCGCAGCGCGAGCCCCGAGCGCGCGCCGCGCGCGGGCAGCCCCGGGCGCGACGCCAGCCCGGGCCGCGGCGGCGGCCGCGCGCTGCGCGCCAACATGCGGTGCCTCGAGGCGCGCGCGGCGGCGCTTGAGGCGGAGGCTTCGGCGCTGCAGCGGCGCGTCCTTTCGCTGCTGCGCTTCAAGCACGCGTTCGAGTCGGCGCGCGACCGCCTGGAGCGCTCCGAGGCGGCGGCCGCGGCGGAGCGCCGCTCGGCCTCGGCGGCGGCGGCGCGCGCCGAGGCGGCCCAGGAGCGCGCGCGCGCGCTGGAGGCGCGCGCCTCCGAGCTGCAGGGGGAGCGGGACGAGCTCGAGCGCGCGCGCGGCGCGATGGCGGGGCAGCTCGAGGCCTTTGGCGTGCAGCTGGCAGAGCTCAAGCGCAACACGCGCGCGCAGCAGCTGCTCGCGGGCACCGCCGCGCCGGTGCTGCCGCCGCCATCGCAACCCCCCTCGGCGGCGGCGGCGGGCGCGCGCGCCAAGGCGGCGGCGGCGGTGGCGGCTGCCCAGGGGGCTGCCGGGCCCGCGCCGCCGCGGGGCGGGTCGCCCGCCCCGTTTGACGGCGCGAGCAACGCGCTGGCGCGGCTGATGGGGGAGATCCAGCGCGGCCTCGAGGACCGGGGGCGGTTCGAGGCCCAAAGGGACGCGCTGCTGGAGATGGTGACGGGGCGCCGGCGGTAGCGGGGCGCTTTGCGCCGCGCGCCGCGCCGGCGGCCGCTGGGACGGGGGCTAACCTCATCCAGCGATGGGGTTACCGCCGCCCGCCACGCACCTGCACTGCTGGAGCCGCCGAGCGCAACTTTGGGACGCGCCAGCTGATCACACCGCAGATGTGGCTGTCTGAACTGCATTCAACAACCCAACCTGTAATTTCGTCGCGTTTCTGGAGTGCTGCGCCCAACCCCGCCTGGACTCATCCGAGCACGGGGTTTGGTCCGGGGCCGCCGCACTACAGCAGCGCCGCCCATTGGATTTCCGGGGTTCCCGACGGCCGCGCGATTGAGCCGCGATTGCTTTCAAACCCTCCATAAGCCTTGAAAGATCGCGGGCGCTCCCAAATTCCCCACGCCCGCCCTGGCTGCAGCCTTGACCGCGAACGATCCCCCGCGCGGGCGTGACAGCTACGAGCATGGAACCGGTCGGAAACTGAATTAAACGGCGTTTAGCGACGTTTTAGCAGCCATGGGACACGCGGGCCGCGGGTTGGCGCAGCATGAGCGCGCCCGGGGGCTCCGCCTGGCGTTCATGCTGTGGCTCGTGATGTCGGGTAAGGCAGAGCGCGGATGGTGTTAAACCTCGTTTAGAGGCTAATGGGGCGTCGCGGAGGCGGGGGGAAGCCCCTGGCCAGGGCCGCACTGCCCCGCGCCTGTTGCTGCTGCTGCAGCCGGCCGCGCAAGCCCAGCTGCTGACCCCGCCGCCCCTCCCCCGCGCCCCCGGCCCAGGCGGCCCCGCGCCGGCGGCCGCCCAGACCGGCCCGCCGCTGATGAGTCAGGTCGGCGACGTGCTGCTGACGATGACGTCGGCGGTGGAGACCCTGAAGGACCTGCGCAACGTGACCGCCACGGCCGCCACCGCGCTGCGCGGCCGCGGCACCACGCGCCTCGTCAGCGAGCCCGGCCCCATCAACACCGATCCCTTCTCGGTCCGCGTGCTGCGCGTGACCACCTCGGGCGGCCCCCAGTATGCTTGGAACGCGATCACCGAGGCGGCGGCGCCAAACACCACGGTCAGCGCGGCGCAGATGACGCGGGTGCGGTTCGTGACCAAGTACGCCCGCAACATGACCGCGTTTGAGCCTTACCTCATCCACGGCCAGGTGGAGCTGAGGAACCTGCTGCCAGACCCCATCAAGCTCGAGGTGGGTGGGCGGACGGGAGTGTGTGGCGGCTGGACACGGCTTTTGTTGGTGTTGAGCAGCGGCAGTGGCGGTAGTAGTGGTGCCAGCAGCAGCGGCAGCGGCAGGAGTGACCAGCAGCAGCTAAAAAATTTGGCAGCGGAGATGCAGCAGGTTGAATGGCAGCAGCGCGCCGGAATGCAGCGGCAGCGGCGCGCTTGCCGGCCGCCACCCAGCCCTGGGAGCCGAGGAAGCCCTGCGAGCGCCTGCACGCTCGCGACGAGGCTGCCAACCCAAACCCCGGCCAACCCCACAGGGCCCCGTCAAGGTGCTTGTCTCCATGAAGCGCCCCCCCGGCGTCACCACGGGCCCCGAGGTTATGTCCACCGACTACACCGCCGCGTGCGGGCGGGTCTACCCCATCACCGTGCCCGCCCGCAAGCGCAGCGGCACGGCCGGCATCCTGCGCTGCACCTTTGACGCGGAGCTGCCGCAGGCGGTGCAGATGATGCAGGCCGCCGAGGCGGCGATGGCGGCGGCGGTCGCGGAGATCCCCCCGCTGCCGCTCGCGCCGCTGCCGCCGACGCTCACCGAAGTGGACATCAACCAGCTGGTGCTCGGCGACGGCCTCGACGTGGACCTCCCCGCCTCGGGCGCGCCCCCTGCCTCGGACGCGCCGCTAACCTCGGACGCGGCCGCCAACGCCACCGATCCGGCGATCGGCGGCGGCGGCTCCGCCTCGGCGGCGCCGGGCAACGCCACCGAGGCGGCCGAGCCCCGCATTGACGTCACCGTGGTGCCGCCGCCGGTGTCCAACGCCACCTCCCCGGCGGCGGAGCCGGCAGCAGGCAACAGCACCGAGGCGGCTGCGCCTGCTGCGGCCAACAGCACCGAGGCGGCTGTGCCGGCTGCGGCCAACAGCACTGAGGCGGCTGCGCCGGCTGTGGCCAACTCGACTGCCACGCCTGCCGGCGGCGCTGCGCCGGCTGCTGAGCAGCTGCTGCCCGAGTCTGCGCCGGACGCCGCCAATGGCACCGCGCCGGCGCCTTCCAGCGGCGCCGCCGCTCCTGCCGAGGCCAAGCCTTCCGCGGGGGCCAGCGCGCCCGCCGAGGCAGCCACAAACGTGACCACCGAGGCGGTTGCGAACGTCACCGCTCCGGCCGCCCCGGCTGCCTCCAAGCTGCTGCCGGAGTCTGCCCGGGCCCCCCTCGACACCGCAGCGCCGGCCACGGCCGCGCCGGCAAACGTGACCATTGGCGTGACGCTCGCGCCCGCCAACGCCTCGAGCGCCGGCTCCGAGCCCACCACGCCGGCTGGGCTGGACGTGGCAGTCGTCACCCTGTCGCCCTCTGGTGCCGACGGCGTCACCCGCACCATCATCGTCGCCCCCGCCGCCGCCAACGTCACCGTCGACGTCACCCCCGCCGCAGCTGACGTGGCTGTGGTCAAGTTTGCGGATACCAACGTGACTCAGACCATGGTGGTGGCGCCCGTCGCCGCCAACGTGACCGTGGACGCACCAAAGGACGCGGTCGTGCTGCAGGTCGCCACCCCCGTCGAGCCCGCCGCCGAGCCCAAGGCGGCCGCACCGGCCGCCGAGGCCGGCAGCCCCAAGGCCGACAACGCCACTGCAGCCGGCGCTGCGGCCGGCTCGCCCAAGGACGAGGCCAGCAGCGGCGCCAAGCCTTCTGGGGCTGCTGAGGCTGCTGCGCCGGCGCCGACGGCCGAGGCAAAGGCTGCTCCCGCACCGGCGGCAGAGGCAGAGGCTGTGCCTGTCGTCGTCGACGAGGCCAAGAACTCGGCCGCTGCAGTGACGCCGGCGCCCGCCAACACCACCGCCCCCGTCGCTGGCGACGCCCCATCTGCCACCGACGCCAAGCCCACCGCGGTGGAGCCCGCGCCTGCGGCCAGCGCAGGCGCGCGCCGCAAGGCCAAGGCCGTCCCGCTCAACGCCGCCAACCTGCTGAGCCGCGACGCCGTTGCGGCCGCTGCCCTCAAGGGCCGCCTGGAGAGCGAGGACGAGTACGCCTCCCCCGTTGCACTCGAGACGCCCAGCAGCAGCGGCAACAGCACGGGCGGCCGCCGCCGCGAGGGCGGCCGCCGCCGCCGCGAGGCCGCCGCGCGTGAGGCCGCCGCGCGCGAGGCCGCCGCGCTGAAGGCCGCCGCGCAAGACGCTGCTGCGCAAGAGGCCGCCCCCGCCGTGGACGCCGCGCTTGCGGCCGAGCTTGCGGCCACCGACGCCGCCGCGGCCGCCGCCGCCGACGCCGCCGACGCCGCGCTCGCCGCGCCGATGGACGTTGGCAGCCGCATCTCCCCCGCCTTTGCGCAGCCCGACATGGTCTACGCCGCCGCCGTCGACGCCGCGGCCGCCAAGGTGGAGCCCCTGGTGCCCGACGTGTCGGTGGCCGTCCAGGCGCAGCCCACCGTCGCCAGCGCGTCGCCCGGCTCGCCGCTGCCGCCGCAGGCGGTGTCCCCGCCGTACCGCGCGCTGTTCAGCATCCCCGAGCGCGCGTGCGTGGTCGTGTCCGAGGCGCTGTCCGGCCCCATGGCAAAGTACCTCATTCCCTCCCTCTCCAGCATCCCCGGCATCCGCACCGTCTGCGGCCCCTCCGCGGTCACCACCTACGACGCCACCCTCGGCGGCTTTGACGCCTCGGCCTGCGGCAGCAACATGCTCTCCGGCAGCGCGGGCCCCGGCGCGACGGCGGCGACCATCATGCTCAACATCATCGGCTGCAACCACACGCGCATCGCGCGGCCCGACATTTCGATCACCAAGCTCAGCGTGGTGCGCGTGACCAACGCGACGTGGGAGGCCGAGGCCGCGGTCGCGCCGGTGCCGCTGTCCGCGGCAAAGGCGGCGGCCGAGGCGGCGGCGGGGGTGGCGCGCGACATCGAGGGCAGCCTGCAGCTGCCGGCGGGCGGCGTCGCGGCCGCCAAGTACTCGATTGCGCTCATCAAGACCGCCGCGGGGCAGCCGATCAACAAGCTAAAGGTGGGGGGAGGGAGCGTCCTGCCGTCAGGGGCTGGTCCGGGTGGCGCGGGGGTTTTGCTGGCTGCGGGGAAGTGTTGGCCTGCTCGTCGCTGCCCCCAGGAGCCAGGCCCGGCTGAGGCATTGGGCTGGTGCCGCACTCATGGCTGTCGGCTTGGCGGCCTCCGCACCCTACCACATGCGCGCAACCCTTAAACGAATGCCCTCCCCCCCCAAACCAAACCAGGGCGAGGTATCCATAACCACCAACTCGCTGATGCCAGACGTGCTGTCCGCAGTCCGCCTTGCCATCCGCGCCGCCGACGGCACCACCACGTTCCACGAGGTCAAGTGCCCCCCCGCGGTGCTCATCAACGCGCGGTGCGGCTTCGAAATCCCTTTCCCCGCCGGCGGCTCCGGCACGGTGCAGGCGCAGCTGCGCACCTTCACGTCCCGCACCTATGACGTCACCAGCGGCACCCCCAAGGCCTTCAACTTCGAGACCGCAAACCCCATCCGCCTCGGCGAGTGCGTCACCGTGGAGCGCGCCCACGTAGGCAAGTCCTCCCTCGGCCCCGGCGTGGCCAAGGCGCGGCCGCTGGTCGACCTGGTGACGGGCGTGGACGCGCTGCTGGGCGCGGTCGCGCTAAACCTCACCCGCTACGGCCTGCCCGCGCCCTCGGTGGGGCAGCTGCTGGGCATCCGCACCGGCCTCGCGCCCGGCCGGCGGCTCTCGCAAGCCGCCGCCCCCGACGGCGCCGCGGCCCAGGCCGCGGCGGACGCCGCCGCAGAGTCGGCCCTCAGCACAGACGCTGTGGTGGCGGCGGCCGCGGTCGGCGGCGGCGCCGACGACGGCGACACGGTCACTTTTTCGGAGGGCGACGACGGCGCGGCCGCGCCGTTCAGCCCCGCGTCCGTCATCGCGCTGCTGCCCTACCTCCACCCCATCAAGATCATCGCCGGCACCGCGCCGCCCGCGCCCGGCGCGCGCGCGCCGCTGACGGTGTGCCAGAGCGACAACATCACCTGGACGGAGCAGTTTGGCGGCGCGCCCGTGGAGGCGTGCGGGGAGCTGTACCAGGCGCTGTCCACGCTGTCCTTCTCGCCAAACGGCACCGCCGCCGGCGCGCAGCCGCCGATCAAGTTCAACTCCTCGCTGCCCGTGGTGGTGTCCAACTGCGAGGTCAAGCCGGGCGTGAAGCTGCTGACCGTGCGCAGCAGCGCGACCAACACCACGCGCTGGGCCGTCGCCGCGGTGTCGGGCGACCGCGGCGCGGGGCTGGCCGCGCCCATCCCCGGCCGGCAGCTGTCGATGCGCTACGCCGTGGCCTACAACCGCACCTTTTCCCTCTCGGACTTCACCCTCGAGCCGGCGCTGCTGCTGCTCAACCCCTTTGCCAAGCCCATCACGCTCAACGGCGTGTACGCGACGGTCAAGATCCCGGGCGCCAAGGACATCGTGACGCGCCTCAACTGCACGGGCGCCACCGCGGCCGGCGAGCTGACGCTGCCCGCCGCGCCGCTGGGCTCCGCCGCGCCCGTGCCCGTCGGCTGCGTCGGCAACGTGCGCCTGCCGGGGCCGTCGGCCGGCACCATCTCCGTCGCCACCGTCAGCGCGGGCGGCAACGTCACCAGCGCGCCCGCGCCGTTCAACATCACGCGCCGCATCGACCAGATCGTGCAGCCCCCGCCCGCCGCGCGCTGCGTGCGCGTGACGGGAGCGTTCGACAAGGTCACCACCACCCACGAGGCCGCGCCCACGACGCCCGTGGGGACGGTGGGCATGATGCCGCGCCCCAACCAGCAGCTGTGCGAGCCCGCCAAGTTTGTGTTCGAGGCAAAGTTCGGGCCCTTTGACAACAACGACCCCCTGGGCTGCGCCCACTACCTGGTGAGTCAGGGCATTTCTTTATTGAGAAAGGGGGGCGGGCTGCACAAAGCATGTGCGCGCAGCTTCCAGGATTCTTAAGGTGGCTGCTCTGGGGATTACATAGGCCTGTTTGCCGCCTGCTGCAAACCCCAAAACAAGCAAGCCCTAACCACGCATCCCCTCCATCAAACATCACCAGGCGCGCTATGTGGCGGGCATCGTGGGCTCCAAGTCGGTGGCCACAGCGGCAACGCCCATCAAAGTCGGCGCATGCGGCGCCAAAATCGGCCACGCGCCGGCCGCGGCCAGGCCGCTGACGACCGCCCCGCACCCGCCGGCCGCGGCGCCGCTGGCGCCCAAGACCGCGGCGCCGCTGACGCCCAAGACCGCGGCGCCGCTGGCACCCAAGGCCGCGCTGCCATCCCTGCCGGCCAAGCCGGCGCTGCCGGCCCTGCCGGCCAAGCCGGTGGCGTCTGCCCCCACCCCCAACCCGGTCACCGTGCACTTTGCGCCCAAGGCCGTGCAGGAGCCCTTTGGGCCCAAGCCCTCCATCGCCGCCCCCACAAGGCCCGCGCAGCAGCCGACGCCGGCGCCCGCCGTGGCAAAGCCCGTGCAGGTGGTCATCCCCCCGCCGGCGGTGGCCAAGCCCGTGCCCGCGCCGACGCCGGTGCCTACCGTGGCCAAACCCACGCCGCAGCCAGCACCGGCGGTCGCCCGGCCCGCGCCTGCGCCTGCGCCGGCTGTGGCCCAGCCTGCGCCGGTGGCCACCCCTGCGCAGCCGGTTGCCAGGCCTGCGCCGCAGCCCGCGCGGGCCGTCGCCCAGCCTGTGCCAGCGCCTGCGCCGGCTGTGGCCCAGCCCGCTCCGTTGAACACCTTCGGGCGGCCGGTTGCCAGGCCCGCGCCACAGCCCGCGCCGGCCGTGGCCCAGCCTGCGCCTGTGCCGGCCGTGGCTCGGCCTGCGCCGACCCCGGCAGCGCACCCTGTCACCAGGCCGATGCCGGCCCCCGCGCCGGCCCCGGCCCCGGCCCCGGCCCCGGCCCCGGCCGTGGCCACGCCAGTGCCCGTCCAGGCGGCTCCCAGGCCCGCGCCCGCGCCCGCGGCGCGGCCGGCGGCCGGCGTCGTGCCCGCGCTGACTCTGGCATCCGCCCGCGCGGTCAACGTCACCCGGCGGTACACCTGGTCCGTTGACCGGTCCCTGTCACCGGCCGGCCCGCTCTCCATCGACGCGGGGAGGCAGCAGTACGTCACCGTAGTCACCACCTTCCGCCGCGCGCCGGCGCCGCTGTCGTCCGTCGAGCACCGCGCGTCCGGCGGCATCGACATGACCAACCCCAGCGAGCAGCGCCTGGCCGTGAGCGCGGTGCGCGCGCTGCTGTCGCGCCCCGGCGCGCCCAACGTGACGCTGCCGGCGGTGTGCGGCGGCTCGCGGGGCCCCTTCACCATCGCGCCGCGCGAGACGCTGCACTGCACCTTTGACGCAGCGGTCGGGGACACGCGCCCCGCGTTCGTCCGCGCCGTCGCGCTGCTGACCGACGGCCGCGCCGCCATCAGCGCGTCGGGCGCGCCGCTGGCGTTCTCGCGCGCCGCCGCGGGCGCCGAGGGCGAGTGCGCGCTGGCGACGGACGACTTCACCCTCCAGCGCGCGCCCTCGCTGGCGGTGGCCAACCCCCCGGTGCTCGCGACTGCGGCGCCCCGCTGGTCGGGCGAGCGCGCGCCCAGCGCCAAGCTGCGGCAGCCGCCGCTGCAGCTCTGCGGCAGCCGGGAGTTCCGCGCGACCCTGCAGCTGGGGCCCTTCTCGACGCGCGGCTGCGGCGCGTACGCCTACGGCGGCCCCCCGGTGGTGCGGCCGACCAGCGGCGTGCAGGGGGAGGCGCTCGCGGCCGGGCGCCCGCTGGAGGTGATCGTGGGCGGCTGCTGAGCGGCCGCCGCCCGGCCCGCCGGATGGCGCGCCGTTGCGCGCCGCGCCGCGTCGCGGCGGCGCGCGGAGAGGCGGGCCGGAGGGAACCGCGCCATCGTCGGGTCAAACAACGCAAACCCGCCCCAGTCAAACTCCCCGCCGTTCGAGGCGCAAGGCGTGTGGAGTGATTGACGCACATCGCTAATTTCTGAGCGCGAAAACCCGTGCTCCCGACCTGTCCCGCTCGATGCCATTGTACCGCCGCCGCGCGCCGCGACGGCCGCGCAGCAAAACGCCAGCCATGCGCGCTGGCCGTGGCGGCGTGCGGCGGCGCCCCCGTTTCTCCGCTGTCCTTTTGCCTTGGCACGCCTTTCAAAACTGCTTTCGGATGCTTCATATATAACTGTCTTTTAAGTAACAAACTTCCTACGCGCTCCGGGAAGGGTCGCGAGGCTGGGCGGCGCGCCGGGCGTTCGTGCAGCCTGGAGCGTGCAGCAGCACCGGCAGCTACCGTACTCCCGCCGCCACCCTGCAGCAGCACCGCACCGTCCATCCGATCACATCGTAGCTATTCGTACTCGCGTTCTTTCCTGCCCGCGATCGGAGAACGCGCGAATCGTTGGACTTTTGGGGGGCCTTCGGGTGGCCCAGGTCCTGCCCGCGGCCCAGCTCAGCTCGCGGCAAGGCAGGACTCGCAGGAGGCCGAGCCTGCGGCCGGCCGCTGCAGGGTAGGGCGCGGCACGCCCCGCAGCGCAGCGCAGCGCGGCGCGGCGCGCGCAGCAGGCGCAGCGGCGCCCCGCCCGCCGCGCCCCCCAGGATGGGCAAGCCGCAGCCCGGCAGCGTCATCGGCGCTCTGCGCCGGCTTGACGCCTTTCCGAAGGTCAACGAGGACTTCTTTCAGGTGGGCGGGGCAGGCGATCAGGGCCGGCTGGGGTGCTGGGCTGCGGGGGCGGCAGCCCAGCAGTGCCGGCCGGCCCGCATGCACGCACGCCCGCACGCTCAAAGCTCGCCGGCGCTGCGCCCCGCCGCAGAAAACCACATCTGGCGGTGTGATCACGGTGGTGGCGTACAGCTTCATGCTGCTGCTGTTCCTGTCAGAAACACGTGAGTCCAGGGGGGGGGGGATCGGCCCGGCTGGCACGCGCCTGGCCGGCCGATCGCGGCTGGCTCTGCCATGGGAAGACCTGCAGGCTGCAGGCGGCGCCCCTAAAGTCCCCCCCCCCCAACCTCGACGCACCGGCCGCAGGTCTGTACCTGGGAGTCCACCGCAGCCACGAGCTGGTCGTGGACAGCAGCAGGGGGGAGACGATAGCAATAGACGTGAGCAGGGGGGCCGGCAAGGGGGGGGACGGCATCCCAGTCCTGGAAGTATCCCAGTCCCGGGGTTGGCACGGATGTCAACTTCCAATGGACCATTGATGCCCCTTTCTACTGGCCTTGCAACTTCTCACTGCCTGGGCTTGAACCCGGTTGCTGCCCTCCGTAGCCGCAAACCCGCCCGGCTCGCTGCCCACCCCGTGCCGCCCCCCCCCCCCCCCCCCCCAGCTGGATGTCGTGTTCCCGCGCATGCCGTGTGCGTGGCTGTCCCTCGATGCGATGGACGTGTCGGGGGAGCTGCACCTGGACGTGGTGCGCAGCCAACGGGGGTTGGGGGGCCGCCGAGGCAGGGCTTTGGGGGCCGGCGGGGCGGCGCCTTTGCGGCTGGGCGCAGCGCTGGCGCAGCGCTGGCGCTTTCATCGCCGCAGCTGGGAGTCGGGGAGCAGCCGCCGCCGCGCCCCTCCCACCCCGCCCTCCTGACTCCCCATCCGCGCTGCCGCCTGCTAAACCGCCGCCGCCCGCTTTTCCACCCCCCGCCCAGGACCACGACGTGTACAAGCAGCGGCTCGCCTCAAACGGGGCCCCCATAGCGCAGGCGGAGCGCCACGTGCTCACGCCGCCCTCAAAGGAGCCCCTGCCCGCAGCCGCCAACGGCACCGGCGCCGCCGCCGCCGCCGGCGCGGCCGCGGCCGGCGGCGGCGCGGCGGGGGCAGGGGCGGGGTCTGCTGCGGCGGCGTGCGGGTCTTGCTACGGCGCTGAGTCGTCGGAGCAGCCGTGCTGCAACACCTGCGACGAGGTGCGGGCCGCGGCGCCAGGGCAGGGCGCCTGGGCGGGCCGCCACAGCCGCCTCGGCTGCATGCTGGCCAGGCGCAGGCCGTTGAGCTTGCCAGCCCGCAGCGATCCACCTCAGCCCCGCTCCCCCCCCCCCCCCCAAAAAACCCGGCGCAGCTACCAGCAGGGCTCCGTCCACATCCACGACATGAGCCCCTTTGAGTCAAAGACCCTCGACTTTGCCCACAAGATCAACCGCCTCAGCTTCGGGCCCCACTACCCGGGGCACGTCAACCCGCTGGACGGCGCGAGCTCGGGCGGCGTGGCGGGGGGTGGGGGTGGCAAAGTGGGGATGTACCAATACTTCCTCAAGGTGGGGGGTGGTGGTTTGGGGGGTTGGGAAGGGCAGAGGGGGGTGGAGGTGGCGGTGGCGCGCCTTCCTCAGCTGGGGTCACGCGGCCGGCAGGCGGCTGTTTTGGGGCTCTCTCCGCCGTGGCCCGCCACGGCCGGGTGCCCCGCCCAGCCCCGGCGCCCCACCAACCCCCTGTTCAACCCCCTCCCCCTCCCCCCCCAGGTTGTCCCCACCCTGTACGTGGCCACCTCCAACGCCAGCGTGGCGTCCAACCAGTACAGCGTGACGGAGCACTTCCGGGAGACGCCGCCGCTGGGGGGCTCGCCCACCACCTCCACGCGCACGCTGCCGGGGCTCTTCTTCTTCTACGACCGTGGGTGGACGGGGGGGGGG
>BDRX01000005.1:125159-250743 GCA_003203535.1 Raphidocelis subcapitata
GTTTGGGGGGCCGCGCGTTTGGGGGGAGCGGCGGTGGGTTGGGAGGAGGAAGGGGCTTCGGAGGCACCCTGGCCGCCGCGGCGTGCGAGCGAGCGCTGCGCAGCGCGAGCCGTGCGGGTGCGGCGGACAGGGGCGCGCGGGCGCAGCCCGCGCGGAACAGGCGCCGTCAAGGGCGCCCCGCCCCCGCCCCCAAACCGCCCCACCCCCAGGCGCCCGCGCACCTTGCCCGCGCCGCCCGCGCCGCCGGGCTCGAGCCGCGCCACCGAGTCGCCGCGCGCCTCTGCGGTCAGCAGCTCCGCCAGTATCTCGCAGCTGCCGTGGGCCTGGTGCACCATGCGGTTTATCTCATCCAGCAGGGACTCGCGCTCGGCGGCCAGGGCGGCTGGGGGGGGCGCATTGGGGGGTGGCGTGGGGCGTGTTTGGGGGCTGGGCCGCGGCGCGCCGCGCGGCTGTGGGTGTGTTGAGTGCGGCGCGCGCACAATCCTTCATGAGCCCAACAGCCCGCTTTCGGTTCGGCGCACAACCACAGGCCACCGAAAGCCCGCCGCGGGTCGTCCGAGGCCGTCCCCTCCCCCCGCGCGCCACCCACCCGGATCACGCAGCACCGGCGCCGGCGCGGTGCCGCCGGGCGCGCCCGCGTCGAAGCCCGGCATGCCGCCGCCCATGGACACCGCCCCCATGGGCGCCACCGGGCCGCCGGGGCCGTAGCCCGAGTAGATGGGCCGCGCAAAGGGCGTGGACGCGACCTGCCTGAACGCGTCCTGCCCCATCTGGCCGTAGTCCCGCAGCATCTCCATGGCCGCCTGCTTGGCGCGCGCGGCCTGGGGGGAGGAATAGCTGGGGCGCGCGGCGACGCGCGCGACGTCCTGCGGGCAGGGGGTTTGGGGGGGGGGGCGCAGGCGCGCGTCAGGGGCCGCCGACTGTGCTTCTGGGCCGCTGCGATGCGGGCGGCGGGGCGCAACCAGACGCCGCATGCGTCGCTCCCACCCCCAACAAACGCGTAAAATCCCACCCCCACTCGAACCCCACTACCACCACCACATCCAACCCCCCCACCCACCCACCATGAGGAGGTCCATCGTGTAGGGCCCCACCGCGGGCCCCGCCTCCCGCAGCACCTTGGCCGTCAGCACCACGGCCAGGAACTGCTTCTGGGGGTGGTCCATGTTGAGGCGCTTGCGCAGGCACGACACGGCGTCCTGGGGGGCGAGGGGCGGGGGCGCGGCTCAGGCCCCGCTGCGGCGCGCGCTGCGGGGCCGCGGCCCGTCATGCAACGCGCGGGGGGCGGTGCGCCGGCCGCGCCGTTGCCCGCGCCAGCGGCGGCACCGCGGCCGCGATGGCGGCACCCCCCTGCTGCGCACTGCTGCGCACAAAGTGGGCCGTTTCCCCAACGCACCGCTGCGGCCATGGGCGTGCCCCGCTCCTCATTGATCATGTGAACGATCTGGGAGGGGGGTCGGGGCAGGGTTGTGCGTCGCATGCGGGCAAAGGCAAGCCTGCAACTGCCATGCAGATGCCATGCACCGCGCTCCCCGGGGCGCCGCACCGGCAGGCTGTTTGCTGCGCGCATGGAGTCGCCCGCGCGCGCGCCCGCATGCCGGCGCGACTGCGCGGCAGCCCCCATGCGGCGCAGCCGGCGCGCGCCGACCCACCTGCTGATTGAGCATCTCGTTGGGGTAGTCGATCTGCCGCGTCGTGGCCTGCCGGCACAGCTCGTAAAGCGACTCCCCAAAGATGGGGTTGTGGAACGCAGGCCGGCCCTGGGAACGCGGCGCGCGACGGCGTGGGCGTGGGCAGCAGCGCGTGATCGCCCCGCTTTCCCTGCTGCAAGCACTGCCTGCGGGGGCCTGTCGCTTGCGCTCCGCGCCGCAGCGCCACCCGCCGCCCGCGGCGCTGCAGCGCCGACGCCACCCCCGACGCCACGCCACGCACGCGCTCCGCGCCGCGCTCAAGCCACACGGGCGCTGCGGAGGTGCGCCAGGCCGCTCGAATCCGGTACCCTCTCACCGCGAACAGCTTTTTGAGGGCCTTTGCCATGCTGCGACTGTTGCCGGGCGCACGGGATCACGCCCCAGAGCCCCAGAGCTGCCCTTCACGCAGCTGCTGCACCTCGAATGCACGTCAACGGCCCCGCTGTCGCAACTATCGTTGTGGGGATGCCCGCGGGTCGGGCCCGCTGCACAGCGACCGCGATCTGGAAGGCAAAATAACGAAGCCGGTGCTTCGGCAGTGGGTTTTTGCTATTTTTGCGCCCTGGGCTGAGAGAGTGGCTTGATGCACGGCGGCGGCGGCGCCTGGCGGGCTGTGAAGCTGCTCGTCGTCGCTGGGCGTGATGCGAAGCCGCTCGGCGGTCAAGGTGCGCTTCTGGCTCTTTGCCGCACCCGTATTGGAGTGGATTTACACGAGTGGGGGATGCACAAAGGGGGGGCGCATGCAAGGCGTGTGTGTGTGGGAACACCAAGTGGCAGTGGCAAAAAACACAGGCAGTGCGCGACAGCACGCGCAGAACGCGGCCACGCTTGGCCACGCTATTCAGACGTTGAGGCCGCAGCACGGATGTGATTCCCCGGTACAACGGCTCTTGGAGCTCAACACGAGCTCATGGGGTGTGCTGTGCGATTGTGCGAACACACCGCGCGTCTGGAATACCAAACGATGTGACAGCGCCGCCATAGGCACGCAGCTCGGGGCCTGTGCGGGCGTGCATACTAGCCCAGCGCGCTGCCGAGGCGGCGGCTGGGCATCAAGTTTGGGGGTGGGGCTGCTTTGGACTGGGGGATAGCGCCGCCGCAAGCGGCCTGGGACTTGTGCAGGCGTGCATACTAGCCCAGCGCGCTGCCGAGGCGGCGGCTGGGCATCAAGTTTTTTTGGGGGGGCTGCTTGGACTGGGGAATAGGGCCGCCGCAAGCGGCCTGGGACTCGTGCGGGCGTGCATGCACTAGCCCAGCGCGCTGCCGAGGCGGCGGCTGGGCATCAAGTTTTTTTGGGGGGGCTGCTTGGACTGGGGGATAGGGCCGCCGCAAGCGACCTGGGACTCGTGCAGGCGTGCATGCACTAGCCCAGCGCGCTGCCGAGGCGGCGGCTGGGCGTCGAAGCAAAAACGCAGGCAGCGCGCGTCAGTGCGCAGAACGCGGCCCTGCTTGGCCACGCTTTCAGAGGCTTTGGTTGTCGCAAATGCAACGTGGTCATGCTTGGCAAAGCTAGTCAGTGGCTGAGACCGCAGCAAATGCAGCTCCTGGATCGCAACTCCATCCTGCAGATCACGGCAACAAGCAGCCTTCCGAGCACTTGAGTCCAGTCGAACAGCACGCCTGGCTGTTGGGGCAGCAGTAACCATTGTCTCCGCTGCCACAGGGGTGTTCGCCAATCCAACAGCACAGCGGAGGAGCCGTCCAATAATCACCCGGGCGTGCACAGTACGCTGTGTCGTAGCACGCCCAGTTGCCGCAGCAGATCATGTGGTCAGCAGGGGAGATGCACTCCCCAGGTGCCACGACGGTGGGGCCGTAACTGTAGTGGGTTTTTTGGGTTTTTTTATTGCGCTCAACCAGCTGCCCCATTTTGTGCAATTGACGGTTTGCCTGATGTCAAGCCGCTTCGAAAACTGAAAGCAGCTGGCGCCGCACTGCACGCAGCCCCGCCCCCACAGCCCCCCCTCGCTCCGATCAAAGCCCACCTGCAGCACTGGGCTCCGCGCGCCTCGTCGCAGCAGAGCGCAAAGCCGCTGCCGGGGTGCCCGCACCGCTTGGTGCCACGGTAGGGGCAGTAGCAAGCCTCTTTGAAGTTGGGGTTGACGATGCGCCGCGCTTCATCCGAGTAGTAGGTGGGGCTGCCCCGCACGCAGTGGCCCGACGCGGGCTGCGCCGTCCCTTCGGCGTCGGCAAAGATGTCGGTGCAGCACTCGTTGCTGGATGCGCAGTCGAGGAACTCGTATTCCGCATCAGGGAAGGTCGACCAGGAGCACGGGCTGCGGGCGCGGGGTAACGCAGCGGCTGCATCGAGCGCCGCGG
This sequence comes from Raphidocelis subcapitata, assembly GCA_003203535.1. Taxonomy (NCBI): domain Eukaryota; kingdom Viridiplantae; phylum Chlorophyta; class Chlorophyceae; order Sphaeropleales; family Selenastraceae; genus Raphidocelis; species Raphidocelis subcapitata. The sequence goes on from BDRX01000005.1 coordinate 129,170, forward strand.
CTGTGAAGGCTCAAAACTGCGAAGCAACTGCGAAGTTCCCGATCGCGCCGGTCACCCCCTTCGCGCCCGTTCTATATTGCCTTCACAGTCGCGGACATGCTGGGTGATGGGCGCAGGGAGCTGCCCGCTGGATGCAGCGATTGCGCCCTGAGGGCGGCGGTCAACGGCCCTGGGACCGCCCTTTGGCAACGTTGGGTTCGACCCGACTGGCCGCTTTGCACACTCGCGGCACCGAGGGGCGAGCAGGTGCCGAAAACCGGCGGGCGTCGGGCCCTGCAGCTGCGGTTACTGTGGTGGGCGTGTGTTTATTGGCCCGGTGCGTTGCCCTGATCGGCTCGTCGCAAACGCGCTGCGCGTTGGGGGGAGGAGGGAGGTGTGCTGGTCGCGGCGCTGCCGCGTCAATACCGGTACCTGCAAAGAGCTGCCTACAAAGCGCACATAACGCGCAGCGGCAGGGGCGCGCGCGGACCGCGCGCGCCATGCGCCTGCCGCCGTCAGTTGGAGGGGCGGATGTACAGCGCGGGCATCTGGCCGCGCAGCTCGCTGCGGTGCGTTCGGTTTTGGGGTTGGGCCGGTCAGCGATGCGTCCCCGCTGGGGCGCTCTCGCCAATGCCCTTGGCGGAGGCGTCCTTCGTCGCCTACTCGCCTACTTGCCTCGCCCCGCGCCCCCCCACCCCGCTCCCGCCACCCCTCACTTTGTCCCGTTGGCGCTCTCCCAGCAGAGCACGCTGATGCGCACGCCCCCCGCCACCAGCACCGGCAGGCAGTCCTCCCCCACGAAGGAGTCCGACCCCTTTGCCAGCAGCGACAGCAGGTAGGTGGAGCCGGGGAGCAGGGGGATGGGGTCGTAGAGGTCCAGCCGCGCCTCCTGGGGTGGTTTGTTTGGGGTGGGGGGTTTGGGTGGTGTGGGGCCTTGGGGCGGGTTCAGGAGGGGGCTTGAGAGGGGCGGTTGGTGCCATGGGGAAGCGGGTGAGGAGGGCAACTGGGGTGTGGCACAAGCCCAGGCGCGCCGCCAGTGAAGGTGCAAGGCCAAGGGTTGTTGCGCCCCGCGTTTGGAACCGACGCCGGATGCGGGCCAGCGCAGCTCCGGCCCATCGCACGGCCCAACAGCGGCTGCCGCCGCGCACCCACCGGGCCATCTGCACGGGTGACCGTGCGAGTGCCGCCGCCCAGTGTTGCCAGCGTTTTTTCAAAGTCGTCGTTGTCCACCGCGTACACCTGCACCTCAGCCGTGTACCTGGGTTTGGGGAGTTTTGGGGTGTGTGGGTTTTTGGAGGGAGGGGGAAAGGGAGGGTTGGTGGGGTTGCTCTGTCAAGGCCAAAGGCGCTTGGTCAACCGACGGCAGTGCCAAGGTGTTGGCTTGCCGCAAAGGCAGCGCCGCGGCCCCTCCTGCGCCACGCCGCCCCCGCACCCGCCGTGCGTGCCGCAGAGGCCGATGCCGAGCAGCTGGCAGGGGCCGTCCACCCGCACCACGATCTCGTCGCTGCCGCCCTCATACACCCTGCAGGGGAGGGGCGCGGGGGGCGGCGGCCGGGGGGCGGTCTCGCTAAGGCTGCGAAGCGCACCACCCGCACTAGCCTCTGGGAGGGGCTGGCCCCTCTGGCGGCACTCGGCGCGGCCGCGGGGTCGTAACTCGCGGCGTGGCCCCCCCCCCACCCCCCCGCCAGCCGCGCCCGCCGCGGCTGCGCCCTCCGCGGCCGCAGCGCCCGCCGCGCCCCGCGCACCAGTGCGCGTCCTCCTCGATGCAGGCCGCGCGCGCGGCGCGGATGCGCGACCAGGGGAAGCGGTCGATGGCCGCCGTCAGCCCCGACAGGCCGTAGAACTCGGCCTTTGGGGGGTGGGGGATTGCGGGAGCGGCTGTGCAGCCGGCTGGCGGGCAACGCGCTGCCGCCCTGGGCGTTGGCGCCTGGGGCAAAGCGGAGACTGGACAGCACTGACAGGCCACCTGCAGCTGGCAGGGAACCATCCTAAACCTCCGTTGAAATTTAAAACCTCCCCAAAACCGAGCCGAAGCCATCCCCCCTGGACTCCTAGATCAGCCCCCCCCCCACCTCTGCGCGCAGCTCCAGCAGGTATTTGTAGTCGGTGCCGTCTGGGGGGTAGGCCAGCTGCCGGGTGCGCAGGAAGTTGAGGACTGCGCGGCGGCCGGGGTGTTTGGGGTTGGGTTTGGGTTGGGGTTGAGGTTGTAGGGTGGGGGTGGGAGAAGATGGGGGAGGCGCTGTTCAGCCACCACGCGCCGACACCCGCTGAGTGCCCCACCACAGGCGGACATGAATCACACTCGCTGAGGACCACCCACGCTCACGCGAAAGCAACACCAACCGCACGCGCAAGCGCGCCCGCCCGACCGCGCCGCAGCCGCGCCGCACCGTCTGCAAAGTGGCGGCCGTCGCGGTCGATGAAGATGGAGCCGTCCTGCGCGCGCTGCAGCTCGTGGCGGCCGCTGAACATCGCGTTGAACAGCGACGGCGCCGGCGAGTTGCGCAGCGTGGAGACGGTGGTGGTGAACCGCTGGCCGCCCACGTTGAGCGTCAGCTGCTCGCTGTCGCACAGCACCTGCGCGCGCGCGCATGGCCGCGGCGGCGGCGTTTGGGGTGCTGCGTTTCTGCGTCCTGCGCTCTGCGGCCTCCGGCCCTTTGCTGCTGGGCAGCCGCTGGGCCCCGCGCATGTGCGCAAGCACGCGCATGCGCGCCATGCGCAGGCATGCGGCTGGAAGAGGGGCGCAGGGGGGCGCTTGGATGCGTGCATGCAAGCGCGCGCATGCAAGCGCGCGCGCGCGCCCACCTGCGCTACGCGGCTGCGCTCAGACTCGAGGGCGCGGCGCTCCGCGCCCAGCGCGGCGCGCTCCCGCGCGAGGCTCTCGCGCTCCGCGCTGGCCGCGCCCACCAGGCCCTCCAGCAGGCCCTGCAGGTTGCCCACCCCGGCCTTGAACGCGGTCAGGGACAGGCCCAGCGCGTCGCCCTGCCCGCTGGCCTCGCCCTTGGAGCGCCACGCCGCGGCGTTGACACTGCCCGCGGCGCCGCCCGCGGCGCCGCCCGCGCCCGCACTGCCCCCGGCGCCGCCCCCGGCGCCGGCGCCGGCGCCGGCGCCCGCGGCCCCCGCGCTGGTGCTCGCGCCGCCCGCGTCTGCCATCACCGCGTCGCCCGGCGCGCCCGCGGCACCGGCACCCGCGGCCTCTGCGGCGTCGCTGCGCGCGCGCTTGCCGGCGTCGTCGAGCATCCCGCCGCCCGAGGGCGGGGACTTCGGCCGCCTTTTCAGCGCTTCTGCCGTAGCTTGCGGGGCCGGAATGGGATGCGGTCAGCGCGCTGCGAACGCTGTTCTAGATCACAGCGCCTGTTGCGGTACATTTACGGTGCGTATTTGAAGGGTGACGAAGCCGAACAACATGCGCCTTGTACCGCCCGAAAGACGGAGCCCCCGGAAGCGGGGTCGGCACGCTTGCTCAAGTTCAACCCCGCCCCACCCTCGCCCTCTTTTCAGTTCGTCGCCGAGGTGGCCTAAGGTGCGTTGCAGCAGTGCAGCAGGCGGAGCAGACCCGCAGGGCCTGCTGCCTGTGAGTGCTGGGGGAGCAGCCTCCAGCACGCGCTGGAGCGGCCCCAGCCGCCCGCAAAGGGCGCATTAAGCAGTGCTCAAAGCGTGGAACAGCACCAGACCCGCGTTGGAGGCCGGCCCACCGGCCCCACACCGCGGCGGCGAGGCCTCTGCTCGAGTTCGCAGCCAGAGCAGGGCCAGGGCTGCCGGGAAATGCAGCAACAGAGGAGGGCAGGCGTGCCGCGGCTCAGCGCCGCTGCGGCGGTCCGTGGGGCCGCGCGCGGCGCGCCGCCGCTGCCGCCGCCGCCGCTGCCGCGCGCACCTGCTGCGCCAAACGCGAGCCCGCTCTGCACGCGCGCCCTCCGCCCCGCAACGCAGGGGGAACCGCGGCAGTCACGATGGCGATCACCAAGCCCGCCAAGGGGGCTGCGGCCAAGAAGAAGGCCCTGACCTTTGTGGTCGACTGCAGGTGCGCAGCGGCGAGGGGTGAGGGGATGGAGACGGCCGCGATCAGCACCGGCAGCGGCACGGCGGGCTTTCGCTGGCGTAAGCAACGGCGTTTGGCGCCACGAGCCGCGGCGGCCCGCAAGGCTGGCGCGGCGCAGAGCGGCAGCAGCAGCAGCGCGCGCTGCCGCCGCCGAGCAGCCACAGGAGGAGCAGCCGCAGCAGCAGCGCGCAGGCCGCCGGCCGGCGCCGCCGCCGTGCCAGGCAGTGGGGCCGGCAGTGCTGCATAGAACCGATCGGCGGTCGCCCCCGAGCCCAAACCCCCGCTGGGCCGCCCCCCTCCCCCCCCGAACCGCAGCAAGCCCGTTGGGGACTCGATCATGGAGATCGCCTCCTTTGAGAAGTTCCTGGCCGACAAGATCAAGGTCAACGGCAAGGCCGGCGTGCTGGGCGACGCGGTCAAGGTCACCCACGACAAGAGCCGGGTGACGGTGACGAGCGAGGCGCACATGAGCAAGCGGTACGTAAAGTACCTGACCAAGAAGTTCCTCAAGAAGCACAACGTGCGCGACTGGCTGCGCGTCATCGCCAGCAACAAGGACCGCTCCGTCTACGAGCTGCGCTACTTCAACATCGCCGAGAACGAGGCGGAGGACGACGAGTAGGGGGCTGGAGGGGCACGCGCCCCGCGCCCCGCGCCCCGCGCTCGGCGCCCGGGCGCTCGGCGGCAGCAGCAGCAGCTTTGGGGGAGGCGTGTAACCGCGCCGAACCCGAACCGGGCCCGCCCAGGCAGCTGCGGGGGTTTTTGAGGGGGCTGGCAAACGGGAAGGTTGCTCGTTGCGCGAGGCCGCCGCAGGGGGTGCTCCGCGCATCCCGGACGCAGGGGCGCGGGTCGTAGGCTGTTTGAGCGCCGTGCCGCAAGCCACAGTGCGCGATCGCCGGGCGCGAGACGCTGCGCGGCGGGCGGAATTGCGCAGGATTGTGCGCCACGCCGGCGTGGGCGCCGGCGGCGGCTGCGCAGGCGCCGTCGCGGCACAGCTTTACCGCGAGCGCGCCGCCTCAGGACCATTTCTCGTTGCTCGTACAACGCATCTAGGCCACTCGCGCGCGCCTGGTTGCCCGGGCCAGCGAGAAAGGGCGTCTCCCCCAGCGCGCGGGGCGCGCACAGCCCGCCCAAGGTCCCAGACGGCCGCAAAGCAGCAGCCATGCCGACCTACAACTTCAAGAGCATCCAGGTGGTGCCGCCGGCGAAGGACTTCATCGACATCGTCCTCAGCAAGACGCAGCGGCAGACGCCCACCGTCGTGCACAATGGCTGGCAAATCACGCGCATCAGGTCGTTCTACATGCGCAAGGTGAGGGCCGCCCGCGCCCCACGCCGGCCGCGGCGGGCCGCCGGCGCCGCCGCCGCCGCCGCCGCCGCTCCAGCGCAGCCGCCGTCTCGCCGCTCGCGAGCCCGTGCGCCGCGGCGGTCATACGGCTGCGCGCGCCTGCGGCAGCAGCAACCCTCCCGCCAGGCGGCCCACGCAGCGCCTCCCCCCCGCCCCGCCCGACCGCCGCGCCGCCGCGCGCTCCGCCCGCCCCGCCCCGCCCTGCCCCCCCCAGGTCAAGCACACCCAGACGACGTGGCACGACAAGCTGACCCAGATCCTGGACGACTTCCCCAAGGTGGAGGACATCCACCCTTTTTACGGCGACCTGCTCAACGTGCTGTACGACAGGTGGGCGGCGCTTGGGGCGGCGCAGCATGGGGAGGCGCATGGCATGGCGCGGCTGGGCGCAGCTGGGTGTGGCAGGGCGCGGCTGTGTGCGGGCGGGTGTGCAGTGGCTTGGCATGCCAGTGGCGGGTGGCGCGTGCCATTCGAGCCCCTAGCATGCCCGCAGCTGCTTGGCAGGGCCCACCTGCCGCCCCTCAACCCACCCACCCCGCTGCGGCCCACCCCCACCCCCGCTGCGGCGCCTCTACCCCCTCCCAGGGACCACTACAAGCTGGCGCTGGGGCAGCTCAACACGGCGCGCAACCTGATAGACAAGCTGGCACAGGGTGGGCCGAGAGAGGGGGGGGACAGAGTCGCGGCGGCTGGCGGTGCTGCCGGCTGCGGCGCAACGGCAGCGGGATGTGGGCGGGCTGCCGGGCGCTGCAGCGGAAGCCCTCTCTACGACCCCCACCCACAACACCCTTCAACCCCACCTGACCCCGCAACCCCCAACCCCAACACCCTTCAACCCCCCCCCCCCCCAGACTACATCCGCCTCGTGAAGTACGGCGACTCACTGTACCGCTGCAAGGAGCTCAAGCGCGCCGCGCTGGGGCGCATGTGCACGCTGATGAAGAAGCAGGACGCGAGCCTCAAGTACCTGGAGCAGGTGGGTTGAGGGGGGGGGGGTTGGGTGTGTTTGGGGTTTCAAGGGGAGGGTCGCGAGGGTTGAGGGGAGCGCGGAGGGAGCCGGCAGGCGCGGCGGCATGCGGCGCGCCGATCGGCGCACGCCTCCGTGCCCACTGGCAACCCCTGCAAACCCTGCCCCAAGCCCCCAACAACACCCCCCCACCCCCCCCCCCCCCAAAAAAAACCACCGCCCACCCCCCCAGGTGCGCCAGCACATGAGCCGCCTCCCCTCCATCGACCCCGCGGGCCGCTCCCTGCTGCTGTGCGGCTACCCCAACGTGGGCAAGTCCTCGCTGATGAACCGGCTCACGCGCGCGGACGTGGAGGTGCAGCCCTACGCGTTCACGACAAAGGCGCTGTACGTGGGGCACCTGGACTACAAGTACCTGCGCTGGCAGGTGGGGGGGCGGTTGTGGGGGGGGGGTAGCGGCTGCTGGGCGGTTTTGGTGTGTCGGGCGCTGGCAGGTGGGGCACCTGGACTATAAGTACCTGCGCTGGCAGGTGGGTGTGGGGGGTTTGGGTGGTATACTGCCTGCTGGGCGGTTTTGTATCGGTCGAAGGGGGCGCTTTTTTAGCGGCTGCTGGGCGGTTTTGTTTCAGCCGTCGGGCGCTGGCAGGTGGGTGCGGTTGTGGGGGGATTCTTTAGCTGGGCGGCTTTGGTGCGCTTCCATTCTGATCGGATCATCCGCCCGGCTTGGAGCGCCCCACCACGCTCCCCAGGTTGGAACAACCCAGGGCCGGCCCAAATCGTCCGCAACAGAGCCACGCGACCGACGCCGCCCCTCCCCCCCCCCAAACAAACCCCCCGCAGGTGCTGGACACCCCCGGCATCCTGGACCGCCCCCTTGAGGAGCGCAACACCATCGAGATGCAGTCCGTCACCGCGCTGGCGCACCTGCGCGCGTCGGTGCTCTACCTGGTGGACGTGAGCGAGCAGTGCGGGTACACGCTGGCGCAGCAGGTGGGGGGGGGGTGTTTGGGGGTGGGGTTTGGGGTGCGCCGGCATAGTAAGAGGGTTTGCGACGGGCCGCGGCGGCGGCAGTCTGTGCCCGCCTGCGCAGTGCGCCTCGCGCCCCTTTAGCTCTGGCCCACGCGGCCTGCCCAACCTCCCCAACCCCCCAACCCTCCCAACCCCACCGACCCCACCTCCCCCCCAGGCCGCGCTGTTCCACTCCATCAAGCCCCTGTTCACGGGCAAGCCCGTCATCGTGGTGGCCAACAAGGTGGACGCGCGCCCGCTGGACAACCTGGGGCCGGAGGAGCAGGCGCTCATGCAGGCGCGCGCGCTGGGGGGGGGTGGTGGTTGGGGGGAGGGGGTGCGGTGGGGCTGCTGTGAGCGTTGCTTTGGCCTGCTGCTGCAGGGAGGGTCTGGTGCGTACGGCTTTCGCGCGAACCGGCCTGCTTTTTTGCGCCTTTGAGCCCAGCTGTCTGAGGCACCGCCGCACCCACGCACATCCACAAACCGCCCCCACTTCTCCCACCCCTCACCTCCTTCCATCAAACACCCCCCACCCATCCACCCATCCCAAACCCCAGGGCATGGCGTCCGAGGCGGCGCGCGCGAGCGGCGCGGACCCCGCGGACTGCCTCATGTCGATGTCTGCGCTGTCAGAGACGGGCATAGCGGAGGTCAAAACCGCCGCCTGCGAGCGGCTGCTGGCGCACAGGGTGGAGGCAAAGGTGGGGGGGGGGGGCTTGGAAGGGGAGGGGTTTGAACCGGGGCCCGAAGCCAGGCGCCACCATCCTGCCCTCCTGCCCCCCTCTGCAAACGCGCCTCGCGCCCCCCTGCAAACACCCCTCACCCGCCTTTGCAAACGCCCCTCGCCCCCACCCACCCAAACAAACCCCACCCACGCCCAGGTCGCGGGCAAGCGCATCACCGACGTGCTCAACCGCATGCACGTCGCCCTCCCAAAGCCCCGCGCCGGCGCCGCCAAGCCCCGCCCCCCCGTCATCCCGCCCGGCGTGGCCGAGGCGCGCGCGCGGCGGGACGCCGGCGAGAAGCGGCGGACGGAGCGGGACGCCCAGGAGGAGGCGGGGGGCGCGGGCGTTTACAGCGCCGACATGCGCAAGCAGTACGACCTAAAGGACCCCGCGTGGCGGTGGGTCTGGGGGGTTGGGGCTGCGTTTTACGGAGGGGGTTGGGGGGTAGAGGGGCGGCGGCGCCCGCTTGCGGGGGGTTCTGGTTGGCGCGCAACGGGGGGTTGCTGGGCCGCGAGCGCCGTGTGGTTCCTCCCACCCTGAAGCCAGCCCCAACCCCAACCCTAAACCCCCACTAAACCCACCCTAAACCCCCCACTCACACCCCAACCCTCAACCCAAACCCCACACCCCCCCTAAACCCCCAAACCCCAGCTACGACATCATGCCGGAGATCTTTGAGGGCCACAACATCGCGGACTTTGTTGACCCAGACATTGACGCAAAGCTGGCAGAGCTGGAGAGGGAGGTGCGCCCTGGGGGGGTGGGGGGGTGGGGGAGGGGTCCAGGCAGCTGTTCTGCCTTCCGCGCCCTTTTTCGGTCGTTTTTTCGCGGGGTGGGGGGGGAGAGGCCGAGGCTTCCGTTCAGCAGGCCCTTGCTTGAAGGGGCTTGTCGGGGATGCTCGCAGGGGGGTCGCTGTTGCGGTTGGGCCGGGGTTTGCCGGGTCGCGGCTTGCTCGTCGCCTATGCGGCGGCGGTTTGCGGCGGTTGATCCTGCGGTGTTTTTTTTCGGTTGGTGGGGGGCGGCACGATAGGCCTGTTGACTTGCATGCTCTACCGATGGCGCCGCACCCCAGACTGTTCCCCCCTGCAAACCCCCAACCCCCCTAACCGCCCCAATCGCCCCAACCCCTACCCCCCAAACCCCAGCCACCCCCAAGAAGCCTCAACCCTCAAAACCCCCAAACCTTATAACCCCCACCCCCCAACCACCCCCACCCCACCCTCAACCCCCACCCCCAGGAGGAGGAGCTGGCCGCGGCCCACGACGCCGAGATGGCCGCGCTGGCGGAGGGCGTGGAGGAGCTGGGGTCCGACGAGGAGGCCGACCTCGCCGCCATCCGAAAGAAGAAGAAGGAGCTGGTGACGGCGCACCGCATCAGAAAGGCGGCCGCGGGGAACCGGCCGGTCATGCCGGCGAAGCACGGGTCCCGGGGGGACAAGACGGTGGGCCGCATGCGCGAGAGCCTCGGCGCGCTGGGCATCGACACGTCCGCCGCCGAGGCGCGGCTGCGGTCGGAGAGCCGCGGCCGCAAGCGCGCGCGCTCGGCGGCGCGCGGCGGCGAGGGCGGGGACTCGGAGATGGCCGACGCCGACGGCGGCGCCGCCGGCGGCGCGCCCGCGAAGAAGCGCGTGCACAGCAGCAAGAGCCGCAGCATGAGCCGCGGTCGCGCGCTGTCGACGGCGCCGCCGACGCCGTCGAGCGGGCTCAAGGACGCGGCGCAGCGCAACAAGGCGGTCAAGATGGCGGACCGCGGGCAGCGGCTGCGCAACAAGGCGGCGCGCGCCGGCGAGGGCGACCGCGTGATCCAGACCAAGATGCCGAAGCACCTGTTCAGCGGGAAGCGGGGGATGGGGAAGACGGACAGGCGGTAGCGGGCTTGGGGGGCCGCCGCAGCGTGGCTGCCCCGCGCATTTGTGTTGGGTGGTGCGGGCCCGCTGGTCGGGTACCCCCGGAGCGGGGCGTGTCGTCGGTTCCCTCTGGTTTTGCGTCGTCGTCGTCACTCTCTGCCTTGCCCTCTCCCCTTTTGCTTTTACCGCTCCCGCTGTGTAAACCAGTTGCCGGCGAGTTACCGAGACAAGGCACTGCTGGGGCGTCGCGCGCATGGCGGCATCACTGCATCAGCAAGGGCGGGGTGGGCGCGTCGGCGGCTCCCAACAACCTAAAGCAGCTGCGCAGGGGTGCTGCGGCGCGGCCGGCTCCCGCCCCCACACTAGCCCCCCAGCCCCGCCAAGCCTTGCCAAGCCCTGCCAAGCCCCGCAAAGCCCCCGCAGCCAGGTTGTGCTTTACAGTGAGTGCGCAGGACACCGCAATTTGGTCGGCGCGCCAACGCGGCGCGCGGCTCCAAATGGCGCACGGCAGGGGCGTCGGCCAACGGCCCCTGGCCGGGCGGCGGCCGCGGCCCGCCGCAAGTCGATTGGGGCGGGGCGCGCGGCGCAGGCCGGCGGGGGGAGGGGCCTAGCCCCTGCTGCGAATTAGGTTCCCATCTGTTTGGGGCCTTGTTGCCGCGGCGCGCGAAAAGTGCGGGCGTGTGTCTCTGGTTGCTTGTGCGCGTGCGATGCGTGCCGTGGGCTGGTTTGGGGGGAGCCCGCGGGCGCGCCCCTTGTACCTTCTACGGCTGCCGGGGCACGGCCCCGGGGGCGCGGGGCCCAAGCGGCACGCGAAACCGCCGCCGCCGCCGCCGCCGCCGCCGCGCGTGCCGTGCGCGCGTCGGCGGCCGCGTTTTTGGGGTTTCGGGGCTGCGGGCTGTTTCGTGCGGGGTCTCCTGCGCGCAGAATATGGGGCGGTGTAGTGCGGATGGGGTTCACGGCTTTCGGTGTGACGGGGGCGGGTGACACTTTGGGGGCGGGTGACACTTTGCATGCGGGGCACAGCTGCTGGGAGGGACAACGTGTGTGGCGGGGCGTGCGCGCGCGCGCTCGCAGCAAGCGCGGCGGAGCCCCGGCCCGGCCGGGTGACAACGGTTGCGACAACGCTTTCGAACCGAGGGGGAGGGCGTGGGTGGCATGCTGGCACGCGGCGCGCCAATAAAAGACGCAGGGAAAATAAAGGAGGGGGCAGTCGGCGAGGCGCTTTCGGCGGGGCGGGCCTCGGCGCGCGGGGCGCCGCCGCCCCCGTCCCGCGGTGGCGCGGGCGGGGGGCGCCCGTCCCGGCGCGCGGGGTCGGGGGCCGATTCAAGAATGCCGGGAGGGGCGTGCAAAGGCGGGCGGGGGGGCGCGACACGATTGGTGAGCGTATGCGCGGCCGCATGCCGCGTGGACGCCCTGAGCGCGCGCTGGGCGGGGCGGGGCGGGGGGGCCGCGGCGGCCGCGGGATCAATGGGGCGCCCCGCGCGAGGCGGGCCGGGGGCCGGGCGCCGGGGGAGGGTTGGCGGGCCGCCTCCAGGCGGGCGGCTCGCGGGGGCGGGGGCGCGCCCTGTGTGTGCCGCGGATCAATCGGCGCGGGCGGCGCTATATACACGCGGGCCTCTGGGTGCGGCGCGCGGTTTCGGCGAGTTCAGTTTTTGGGGGCTCGGGCTATGGTACATGAAGCGGGGGCACCTCTGTCTGTCTCTTCTGCGCGCGTCTGTCCTGCTGCCGGCCGGGGGGGTTGCGCCCGGCCTCGGCCGCCGCGCCAGGGGCGGGCGGCCGCCCGGCGCCGGGCTGGGCGGGGCGCCCTCAGATCACGAGTCCCGGCATCAGATCACGTAATCCAGCAGGAACCCGATCTGGTCCATGTCCTCCGAGGGGTCCGACGACACCGCGCGCTTTATGATGCGCGCCGGCACGCCCACCGCGACGCTGTGGGGCTCCAGGTCGGTCACGACCACGCTGCCCGCGCCCACCTTGGCGCCCGGCCCCAGCGTCACCGGGCCCAGCACGGTGACGCCCGCGCCGAGCAGCACGCCGTGCCCGACCTGCGGGTGGCGCGTGCCCTTGCCCACGCCGCTGCCGCCGAGGGTGACGTGGTGCAGCATCGACACGTTGTCCCCTATGGACGCGGTCTCCCCGATGACTACGCCGGTGGCGTGGTCCAGCAGGATGCCCCGCCCCAGCCGCGCCGCGGGGTGGATGTCGACGTGGAACGCCTCGCTGATGCGCGACTGCAGCATCAGCGCCAGCGCCTCGCGGCCGTTGAGCCAGAGGTGGTGCGCCACGCGGTGGCTCTGGATGGCCTGGTAGCCCTTGAAGTGCAGCAGCGCCTGGCTGTACTTCTCGCAGGCGGGGTCGCGGTCCAGCACCGCCTCCAGGTCTGCCATGGCCGCGTCGATGATGCCGGGATCTGACGCGTAGACGTCCTCGGTGATCTGCTTGATCTGGGTGGAGAACAGCGTGGGGCCGGAGAGCTTGTTGGCCAGCACGAAGGCCAGCGCCTGCTGCAGGCTGCGGTGCGCGAGGACGGTGCTGTGGAAGAAGCTGGCCAGCACGGGCTCGGCGTCCTTTTTTGGGGGGAGGGGGGTTGGGGGTTGGGGGCGGTTAGTGGTGGGTTTTTGGCGGGGGAAGGGCGTAGCCGCCGCAGCAGTCTGATCGAAGGCGAGCATGCGGCGGGATCTACTAAGCATCGTGTCAGCCGCCGGAGCGGTGCGAGCCCCGCAGCCCGGCCAACACGCAGCACAGCGGTGCGCGCGCGGCCGCGGCCGCGGCGGGGGCGCCACCCACCGCGTCTGCCTTGCTCTCCTCGCGCACGCGCGTCCAGAGCTCCTCCTGTGAGAGGTGGTGCGGCTGCCGCTGCCAGCCTTGCGAGGGGTGGTACGCCTCCCAGGCTGCGGGGTGGGGTGGGGTGAGGGCGGTGCGTTCGGATGGTCAAGCGGCGGTCAACGCGGGGTCGAGCATCAGGCGCGCCGCCGCCGCCGCCGCCGCCGCCGCCGCCGCCGCCGCCGCCGCCGCTGCTGCTGCCGGGAGCCGACGGGGCCGTCGGGCTGCAGGCCCCTTGTGCGCCGCGCTGCCAAAACACCAGCCATGCGTGCAGCTGAACGGGGTAAAACAGCGGGCTCTTGCAACGCGCCGCCGGCAGCAGCTGCGGCGCTCTCGAGCGCTATTGGAAGACCCCCGCCAGACGCCCCCCCCCCACGCACCTGGCGGCGGCACCGCGGGCGCCGACTGCAGCAGCTGGTGCGTCCGCACGGGCGCCTCCGCGTAGGCCATCCGCGCCGCCAGGCTCTGCCGCACCATCTCCAGGTCCTGGGTGGTCAGGTAGGAGCGCGCCGGCGCCGACGGCGCAGGCGCGAGCACCGCCGCCTGGGGCAGCGGCCCCCGGGCTGTGCCTGCGGAGAGTGCGTGCCAATGGCGCGTTCAATGAGGACGCTGCCGGCGTCGCGATCGCGCGGGCCGCCCGCGGCGGTCGTTGTGTGAGATGGGGTCATGCTTGACCAGCGCGCCCCGGCGCGCCCTCCAAACCCACCTCTCCGAGCTGCCGCGGCGGCTGCTTGTTGACCCTGAGGCCTGACTTCAGCGCGCGGCCTCACTGAGGAGGCCGCTGGCCGCGCCGGCCGCATGGTCGGTGGGGCCCGCTTGACGTTGCAGCGGCCGCGACGCGGGCTTGCGCACTCCGCACTCTGGCTCTAAACGTTTTTCCAACCAGATACAAGGCGGCTGCACGCGCTCCACGCCCCGCTGTGCCGAGCTGGGGCCGCGAGCTGCTGCTGCTGCGCCTCGATGCTGCAGCTGCAGACAACCGTTATGACACTGCGCGGCCGAAAACGGTCCGCAAATAAATTCGGGGATCGAGCCGCAAGACCGCGCCTTTCTGCGCCCTCACACTTCGCCGCCCCGGCCGTCGCCCGACGCCGCTGCCCAGCTGCTCGGCACTACGAACCTGGCGACCGCGGCCGCGAGTAGCTCCCCGGAGCGGAGCCTTCCCAAATGCACCCTTTTGTGCTGCAGCGCGATCCGCGGCGGTGTGGCCTTTGGCGGCTGGCGACAAAGTGGCGGCTGGGCGGCTGGCGGCTGGCGGCTGGCGGCGACAGCTGGTGCCGCCGGCAGCGCCCTCCAGCCCCCGCCGAGCGCGCCATTCGGCGCGCCCGCCACCCGCGCAGATGCTGCGCGGTCGCACCCCTCGTCACGCCCACAGCGCACCGCCCCAGCAGGGCCCGTCTCAATCCTCTCGGTGCGTTCACACTTCAGTGACTTCACAGTTCAAGTTGTTACGGCAGCACAAAGCCGGCGGCCAACGCGGATGCAGCTTTGCCAACACAAACTAGCGTTCATAGCGCGGGCTCGATGTGGCTTCAAGAAACTTGGTGCGGTGGCGGCAGGCGCGCGTGGGATCGCGCGCCACCCGCCGCCAGGAGGTTTGACCGAGTGCCGCGGGCCCCGCCTGCTTGGATCCATGCCATGCCGCGGTTCTTCAGGCAATCCTCAGTCGCTGGTCTGTTGAAGCCTCGGCGTGTGGGCAGGCGCAGGACGCGGGGCGACAGAGCCGTCAAACTCCGACTCCCGCGCGGAAGGCCCGAATACAACGCGCAGAGGGCGCACATAGCAGGCGTTATTGAATAGGAGATCGGCGGAGGCGAAATCAGGCACTGTAGCGGCGGCAACGAGTCGGCAGCGGCCGCAGCGACGCGCCATGCTGGGCGGCGGCAGGGTGCGCAGGGCAGACCGGCGCGTGCATGCCCTGCTTTGCGCGCATGGCAGGCCCCAACATGCGCATGCGTCTGCAGCAGAGCATGCAAACGTGGCCACGTGCCCGCTCGCACCGCAGGACGGGGCGGGGCGGCCCTCCTCTTCGTCAGCGCGCGCGCGCCCGCCGTCGACGCAAGGCCGCGCGGCCCCGCCGGCGCAGCAGCAGCAGCCGGGCAGGCGCGCGTCGGGGGCCGGCGGCGGCGAGGGCGATGGCGGCGAGAGCGGCGCGGCGGCGGGGCCCGTGCCGCAGCAGCAGCTGCCGCCCCCGGCGGAGGTCAGCGAGGACTCCCTCCTCAGCCGGCTGCAGCTCCTGGACTACGAAAGGGACTTTTGCCGGCGCAAGTGAGTGCGCGATGCGCATGCGCCTTGGTGCATGCGCCTTGGCGCATGCGGCATGCGGCGTGCGTCACGCAACGTGCTCGCGCGCACTCACTATAGTACTCGCTGGCTGCGACAACCCCCATGCGCCCACCTGCCTCACCCTCCCCGCAAGAACGCAAGAACCCAAACCCGCGCGCACTCACCCCCCTTTCAGGAAGCCGCGCCGCCGGCCGTTCTCGCCGGGCTACTTCTCCGCGCCGCTCCGCGCCGCCGGCGCGGCCGCCAACGAGCAGTTCTTCTCCTTCACGGCCCTGGCCGCCTGGCTGCTGCAGGCGGCCGGCGCGCGTGTAGCCAACCCGAAGGAATTCGACGACCCAAACGCCACACTCGCGGGCCTGCTGTCCGCCGCGCGCACGCTCGGCGGCGCGCCCGCCGCCGCGGCCGCCGCCGCGACGCCCGCGCGGCTGGCGGCGGGGTGGGGCCCTGAGGTGTGCGCGCTGCTGGACGCGATCGCCGGCGCGGCGCTGGCGGCAAAGGGGTTTGCCTTTGGAGCCCTAGCGTACGCTCCAGACAGGTGGGGACCCGTGCTGGCAGTGCCCAGCAGAAATGACTGCCGCAGGAGCGCGGCCGCAAAGCGCCCCGCCGCCCTCACCGCTGGCTGGGAAATAGTTCATTGACAGAGCCTGCTGAAACCAACCAACCTGCGCACTCCCCCAAAACCCGCAACCCCCCGCAACCGCTGGTGGGCAGCTACCCCGAGGATGGCGGCGAGGAGGACGACGCCGCGGGCGCGGTGGACCTGGGGGAGCTCGTGGCCGCGGGGGGCGCGGGGCTGGAGGGGGGCGTCGGGGGGGACGGGGAGGGCGGCGGCAAGGAGGAGGAGGAGGAGGAGGACTACTCGCGCGTGGCGCTGGGGCCGGCCGCCGCGGCAAAGGCCCCCCCCGCGGCGGGCGCGCCGGGCGGGCCCGGCGGCGGCGGCGCCGCCGCCGCGGGGGGCGGGGCGGCGGCGGGCGCCGCGGCGGCGGCGGCTGGGGAGCGGCGGGTCCTTTCCTCCAGCGTGGACCCCGTGGCCTGGCGGCTCGAGGTGGAGCGCGTCGCGCCGCGTCTGCGGCTCGCGCTGCCCCCCGACGCCCGCGACTGGCGGCAGCACCTCGACGCCGCCGCGGCCGCGGCGGCCGCCCTCGCGGCCGGCTGGCCCGACGCGGCCGCCGCGCTGGGCCGGCTCGCCGCTGACGCGGCCGGCGCGCTGGAGCGCGTCGCGGCGCGCGAGGCGGCGCTCAACGACGCCGCGGCGGACGCGCTGGCCGGCTACGCCGCGGCGCGCGCGGCGGCGGCGGAAGCCCAGGAGGAGGCCGCCGCGCTGGCCGACGCCGTCGCCGCGCGCGACGCCGAGCTGCACCGCACCGCCGCCGCGCTGGCCGAGGCCAAGGCCGCCGCGGAGGAGCGCGGCAGCAGCCTCGCGGACGCGTCGCCGCTGGTGCGGGTCAAGTCGGCCATCGCGGCGCTGAGGCGGGAGCTCGGCGGCATGGAGGTGCGCATCGGCGTGGTCGGCCACACGCTGAGCCAGCTGTCGCTGCAGGACAAGCAGGCGCTCGCGCGGGACGTGGCGGCGCGCGCGGCGGGGGGCGGCGGCGGCGGCGGCGCGGCGGGCAAGCGCGCGTCGAGGGCGGGGTGAGGCGGGAGCGCGGGGCGGCTGCGTGCTTGGCGCGTGCTTGGCACGCTGGCCCCAGCTGCTGCTGGCCCCGATTGATGCGAGTAAGCGGCCAGTAGGCGGGTGGGATCGCTTACAGGCCAGGTGTTCAACACAAGAAGAGGGGGCCGCAGGGTCAATGTGCGGGGCGGTAAGAACAGCGCCACACGCCAGCCACGCCGCGGGCCCCCCTGGCCCCGCGCCGCCAGAGCGCAGGGCCGGTGGCGAGCGGCCTCGCGCATACGCGCACATGCGCGCGCACGCGCATGCGCGCATGCGAGCCCGCCACACCACCGCCGCTGCCGCCCCGTCACCAGCTGATGTCCCCGCGCCGCTGCTCTGCGGCGTCCTTGGCCGCGCGCGACGCCAGGGCGCTCTGTCAGGACCGGGTGTTGTTTTGTTTTGGGGGGGGGAGGAGGGCAGTGCTTGGCGGGGAAGAAGTGGTTGTGGCGCCCCGGCGCAGCGCGGCGCGTGTCCCCCGCAAGCCCGCTGGTGAGCCGACCAACCCCCTTCCCCCAGTGCCCCCAAAGCCCCAAAGCCCAAAGCCCCGGCCGCACCTTGCAGTCGCGCGCGAGGGGCGCCAGGAAATTCGTCTCCCAAGCCGCAATGTGCGGCCCCAGCGCCGTCGCGCGCCACACGTCCTCCTTGGCGGCGCCCCCCTCCGCCTCGGCCGCGCGCGCCTCGGACAGCAGCGGGCCCAGCTCGGGCACGGCGTCCGGGTCAAACTCCCAAATTGACTCGACGTCCAGCGGCACGCACACGCGGCCGGTTTTGGGGTGCACGCAGAAGGGCGCCTGGCGGGGGGTTGGGGGCGGGCGGCAGCGGGTGGGGGGGGTGGGGGGTGGGGTGCCGTGGGGCGGAGGCGCTGCGCGCGCGGCGGCGGCGGCGGCGACGGCAGGGCCGTGTGCAAGCACGGCGGGCCCCGCGGTCAAAGCCGCGAGGAAGGCGGGCACGCGTGCACCTCGCAAAACTATGAGTCAAACTCGAGTCAAACGCCCCCCTCGAGTCAGACACCCCTCGCTCCACACCTTGAGCAGATGGTTCATCTTCTTTGTCACCTCCACGTCGAGCCGCGGGTAGGCGTGGGCAAACACCGCGTCGGCCAGGCCGCGGGCCAGCGCGGCCGCGCGGCCGCGGTTGCCGGCGCGGCGCAGCTGGTTGGCCTGGCGGCGGGTGGGTGGGTGGGTGGATGGGTGGGCGGGGCGGTGCCGGGCGCGCGCTGGTTGTGAGGGGGGGCGCTGGGCACGCAGCCCAAGCTGGGGCGCGCGCTTGCGCGTGTGGGGGATGGCGGTTGCGCGGGCCTGCCTGCCTCCACGTCCTCCACCAGCCCATCCCGCCTCGGCCCCCCTCCCTCACCCCCAGGCGGCGCCCCTTAAAAACCCCCCACCTCCCACCAAACCCCCCCACCTTTGCCTCCACCTCCTCCACGAGCTCGTCCCACCGCCGGACGCTCACGCAGGGGCCGCCGCCGCCGCGCCCGCCGCGCGCGCCGCCGCCTGGGGGTGAGGTAAGGAGAGCGAGGCGGGATGGGCGCACCGCCGCGCACCGCCGTGGGCGCTGAATGCACCACTCCAATCCCAAAACCCCACTCCCCGCCGCGACCCCCCCGGCAAGTCCCGACCCACCCGCCGCCCAGCTGCGCCTGAGCCCCTCTGTCAGCTCCTCATCCGGGATGTAGCGCAGCAGCTTGGCGGCCGCGTCGCCAGAGGGGTCGTCCAGAAGCGCCTGCTGCGGCAGGATGTGCTGCGGTTTGGGTGGGGGGGAGAGGGTTTGGGGGGGAGGTTTTGAGGGGGCAGAGGGGATTGCAACGAAGGGGTGGTGGTGCTTCGCGTTGGAGGGGGAATGGGGTCTAGGTTTAGCTTTTTTGGGGGAGAAGGGGGGAGGTGTTGGGAAACCCCCACGCAATGGCAGCCCCCGGCAAGGGCGGGGCAGCAGGGGCAGGGGAGCAGGCGGGCAGCAGAGCCCAGCGCCGCAGAGGCGGGCGCGCGCGGCGGCGCCGGCGGCGATGCGGGCCCCTACCTCGCGCCACGCCGTGGTGAGGGCTGAATAGGCGCGCTCCAGGGAGGGGTGCCTGGGGGGGTTGTTTGGGGTTTTGGGGGGCCGGGTGTTTCGGTTTTTGGGGGTGGGGGTGGGGATTGGTGGGGGAGGGAGGGTGGTGGAGGGGCGGCGCCGCACGCGACAGCCAGCAAAGCCAGGGTGCTCCCGTTGGGCAGACGGCCAACCAAACCCCAGCCAGCCAGCCAGCCAGCCAGCCAGCCAGCCTGCCCTGACAGAAGCCCTCCAAAGCAGGCCGCCCGCCCCTGCAAAGCAGCAGCCTCGTTGGGCCGCGCAGGCGCCACAGGCCGCGGCCTGAGCCTGAGCCACGCCAAACACCCACCAGCCACCCACCCACCCAGCCAGCCAGCCAGCCACACACACCACCAAGTTGCTGAGCAGTAGAACAAAAAACACCCCCCCCCAGGTCGTCCTTCCCCCCAGCGTGCCCGCCACCCTGGCCTACATGCACGAGAACGGGGCCTACCTGCTGAGCAACGGGGCGCTGCTGGTGCTGTGGCTGGGGCGCAGCGCGGACCCGGGGCTGGTCGCGCAGGTGTGTTTGTGCGTGTTTCGTGCGTGTTGTGTGTTTGGAGGCTGTGTGTGCTTGTGTGTTTGGAGGGTGCGTTTGTGTGTGTTTGGAGGGCGCGTTTGCATGTGGAAGGTGCTCAGCAGGCTCTGTTTTGCTGTGTGATTCGCAACGACCGCAGCGCGCCGCCACGTCGCCATTGCATGCGGCCCCCCCCTAAAGCACCCCCCCCCCCCCCGCCCCCCCCCCCCCCCCCCCCCCCCCCCCCGCCCCCCCCCCCCCCCCCCCCCCCCCGCCCCCCCCCCCCCCCCCCCGCCCCCAGCTCCTGGGCCCCGCCGCCAACGAGCCCGGCGCCGACGTCAGCGCGCTGCCCCTCGAGCCCCCCCGCGACGGCTCCCCCCTGTCCCAGCGCCTCTGCGCGCTGCTCGCCGCGCTGCGCGCCGACCGCGCCGCGATGCAGCCCGCGTTTGCGGTGCGGCAGGGCACGCCGGCCGAGGCGGTGGCGGTGCCGCTGCTCGTGGAGGACCGGTCTGCGGGGCAGATGGGCTACTCGGACTTTTTGGTGGCCGTGCTCAAGCAGGTCATGAGCAAGTGAGGCCGGGGCGCCGGGGCGCGCCTGCGGAAGCGGCCGGTGGCGGAGGCCGGCCCTCGGCGCGGAGGCCGGCCCGTGCCGCAGAGGCGCCCCGTGCAGGAGGGGGAGAGCGCGCGCCGCCGCTGCCGCGGCCGCGGTGCCGCTTGGCTGCAAGGGCGCCGCGGCGAGCGAGGAGAGCGGCGCGCGCGCGCGGGCACGCCGGCGCGCGCACCCGCGCGCAATCGGTTCCCGCAACGGGCGAGGGCGAGCGGGGCGCGCGCACGCGAGCGGCGGGCAGTGGAGGAGACTGTGCATGTAAAAAGCCGATACCCTGGCAGTTTCTGGTTGGCTTGGGAAGCGGGCTCGGGGGTCGGTGGGAGCAGGGGGTGGCCACGTGGAATCCAAACTTGTCCAAACACGCTCTGTGGGAGGGGCTCATGCGGCACTCATCACCCCACAGCCTGCTATGCCCCTGCACAGCCGCCCAGTATCGTGCAGTCAGCCGCGGGATGCTGGACAGCCGCAGCGGCGGCGGCAGCCGACGGCCGCCAGCACCGCGCGCCCAGGTGCGGCAGGCGCGCTCCTGTTCGTCCCTCTTGCACACCCAGCAGAGCCAGCTCACCTCCACTAGCGAGCACTGGCAGCAAGCGCAGCGCAGCCAGTCGAATAAGGGATTGTAAATCCCGAGAATACTATTGGCGCCGGCTGCGGCCACTCATCAAGCGGGCGCGCTCGGGGGACTGCCACCGGCCAGCGCTGGCTGGTCTGCCGAGTATCTGCCGGGCCCAGCGCCCTCTTCCGGCCTTGCCGGCCGTCGCATTAGACCCCATTAGACCCCCTCGTCACTATACGGGCCTCCCAGCGCGCCCCGGCGCCGCCGCCGCGGGGACGCTCGCGCCGCGCCCCCGCGCCGCGCCGCCTCGCGCGCCCAGGCGGCAGGCCGGGCCGCGGCCAGACAACGAGCGCGTAGCTGCGGCAGCACAGGTGTGGTGGCAGCAAAGCGTGTACGGCGGGCAATGGATGCCGCCGATGCACCGCAGCACGGGGCGGCCGCGCGCGGCGATGCCGCGATGCAACGTCGCCGCCGCCGCTAGGGCAGAGCCGCGCCCGGCAGCGCCGCCCCCCTCCAACCTGCTTGACAGCGCACAAGCTGCACCGTCCACCCCAAAGGCACCGCAAGCATGGGGCGCATGCACTGCCGCACCCATCTGCGGGTTGTATAAACCGTGGCGTTTTTGCTGCCGCTTTTTTCACAGAACGGTCGCTGCGATCGGCCTGCCGGCTCTGCCTTGGCCACGTTGACCCACACGCGCCGCACAAGCTGCCATTGCCAAAACCCTGCACACCAACCGGCGACGGCCGCGGCGAAACAGGTGCAAGCGTGCGAGGTCGTGCTGGGCGGCAGCAGCGCCATCAGCTGCTGCCGTGAGCGGGGGGCCGGGGCCTGCTCGTTGCAGCGCGTGACGATGGCGGGGCGCGGGTGGGGCGGCCCGCCGCCGCCGCCGCCGTTGCGATTGCAGTATTTGCTCCCCTTCGCGCCGCGCTTGAGCGGCCCATTGCACCGCTGGCCGCCGTTGGCGTCGCCACTGCTGCAGTCGTCGTTGCCGCCGCGAAAGCCAACCGTCAGCTGTTCATTGTGGCAATGTGCTGTGCGCTGTTGCCGTATTGCGCGCCAAGCCGCCAACCGTGCGCAGGCAAGGCGTACAGCCCCTTCCCTTCTTTCCTCCCAAACCAATTAGCCTGAGCCTTTGTTACCCACAAACAAACAACGCCCCCCCTGTTGCCAGCTAGAAACAAAAGACGCCGTCAGCTGTCAGCTGTGCACAGCCGCGCTCGACAGCCGGCCTAACGAGCCTGCAGCGACACGCGGCGCCGTTCTCCTTAGGTCATTGTCCCCATCATTCATGACCCCAGCGCCTGCCGCAGCTACGCGCTCGCTGTCTGGCCGCGGCCCGGCCTGCCGCCTGGGCGGGCGAGGCGGCGCGGCGCGGGGGCGCGGCGCGAGCGTCCCCGCGGCGGCGGCGCCGGGAGGCCCGTACAGTGACGAGGGGGTCTAATGGGCGCGCTGTGACGGCTGGCAAGGCCGGAAGAGGGCGCTGGGCCCGGCAGATACTCGGCAGATCGCCAGCGCTGGCCGGTGGCAGTCACCCGAGCGCGCGCCCGCTTGATGACTGGCCGCGGCCGGCGCCAGACGAATTCTCGGGGATTTGCAATCCCGTATTCGGCTGGCTGCGCTGCGCTCGCTGCCTGCGCTCGCTAGTGGAGGTGAGCTGGCTCTGCTGGGTGTGCAAGGGACGAACAGGAGCGGCTGCAGCCGCCGCTGCGGCTGTCCAGCATCCCGCGGCTGACTGCACGATACTGGGCGGCTGTGCAGGGGCATAGCAGGCTGTGGGGTGATGAGTGCCGCATGAGCCCCTCCCACAGAGCGTGTTTGGACAAGTTTGGATTCCACGTGGCCACCCCCTGCTCCCACCGACCCCCGAGCCCGCTTCCCAAGCCAACCAGAAACTGCCAGGGTATCGGCTTTTTACATGCACAGTCTCCTCCACTGCCCGCCGCTCGCGTGCACGCGCCCCGCCCGCCCTCGCCCGTTGCTGGGTGTGCAAATGGCAAAAATGCCACAACCCGGGTTCGAACCAGGGACCTTACGATCTTCAGTCGTACGCTCTTCCAAACTGAGCTATTGCGGCGAATTTTTATGGACGGGACAACCACGGCCTCCGGAAGTTCAGTTGATGCAATCACAGAACATGTCAAAATCATAAAGCAAAACAGGTTTTCGGAAATTAGATCTAGATTGCTCCTTTACTAGCATATATTGCAGATTTGATTGGTTAATATCGTTATTAATTCGCGGGTGCAACAGCAGCCGACCTTTTGTTACCCAATCTCAGCTCATCCGCAGCTCCTCCCTCCTCTCACCGTAGGTGAGAGGAGGACCGCGAGCGCCGAGCCTGCCCCCTGTGATCTTCAGCCTAACAGGAGATGATCCTCAGCCTAAAAGGTGAGATAAAACTGCCCTAGTTGGTTGCCGGCTCCGACCGCAAGCTGGCGGCCGCGGCGCGCTGGGGTTTGGAGCGTCCAAGGCACGCCGCACCGCCGCAGCGCCGCCGGCGCGACGCACCCGCCCCCATCCGGCGTCGGGTCGCCCTCCGAGCACGTCTTTTCCGTTTCCCGCCGGGACCGTTGTTTGCGCGCTCGTTCCGCGCCCGCTTTCCGGGCGCTCGCGCTCGCGAGCTCAGATCGCAGGCGCTTCGGGAGCGCAGCATTTTCCTCGACGCCCGACACCGTAGGTGCGCGGCGCTGATTCGGAAGCCGGTCGCAGGGGCAGCTGGGGCGCAGGGGCGCAGGGGGCACCGGCGGCGGCGCGCGATCCGCGCCGTGCTTGCTGGCGCCGCCGTCGTCGCTCGCTTTGCCCACCCTTCTGCCCGCCCCGCCCCCTCTGCCCCAGGCCGGTACCAGGCCGGGATGATGCAGCAGCGCTGCCAGACGGTCCACCTGAGCCCCGCCAGCGGCCTGGTGGCGTCGCCCCAGCACCCGCAGCTGCGTGGCCGGGTGCAGTTTTTGCTGCGGCCCACGGCGGCGGCGCTGCAGCAGCGGGCGCGGGCGCGCGCGCAGGCGCGGGCGGGGGCGCAGGCGGCGCGTTCTGCGCCGCAGCAGCCGGGTGCGGCGTCGGCAGCGGAGCCGGCCGCCTCGGCTCCACCCGCGCCACAGCAGCCGCAGCAGCAGCCAGGCGCGCCGCCGCCCCCCGCTGCAGCGGAGCCGTCCGCCTCGGCCCCGACGGCAGCGGAGCCGCCCCGGCGGCCGCCGCAGGCAGAGCCGGCGGCTGAGCCTGCCGCAGCGCCGCCGGGGCCGGCGGCCTCGGCCCCGGCCGGGCCGCACCAGCGGCAGCAGGCCGCAGGCGCCGAACCCCCGCCATCCGCCGCCGCCGCCCCTGCCCACCTCCCGACGCCAACGACGGCCACCCACGAGGGCCGCCGCTGCGTTGTCGACGCCCTCTGCGATGCGGTGGTCGCCTACAACAACCCGGGCAGCCCCAGCCCCAGCGTGCGCGGCACCCTCAACAAAACCTCCGGCGAGGGCATGGTGGTGGAGGCCGACGCCCTTGAGGCGGCCTTCAAGCGGGGCAAGGAGCTGCTCGCCGCCGGCGCCGACCCCGGCGCGCTGTCGCTACACGACGCGGCGTGCGCGCTGCTGGCTGCCTATCTCGGCGGGCCCCTCGGCTGCTTTGGGCGCGCCTGCCAAGACGGCGGCACGCCGCGGCCCGTCGTTGGCGCCGTGCGCGTGTACGACGACGGCGACCTCAAGGCGTGGCACGCGCACGGCAGCGACCGCGCCAGCGACTCAGACCTGGGCTGGCGCCGCTGCCTCCTGCTGCTGCGCGTCGCCGACGACGAGCTCAGCCCCCTGTGCTTCCGCGGCGGCAACCTCAGCATGCCGTGGTGCTTCCTGCAGCCGTTTGCGACGGCTTGCATCAGCGACTCCGTGTCGCAGGGGGAGGGCCTGGACCGCACGCTGGGCGCGCCGGGCGAGTTCCGCACGGCGCGCCTGCGGTGGGAGCACGCCGCCGCGGCCTGCGACCCCGCCACGGGCAAGCTCGTCGGCAGCCGCGGCCGCGCTCTGACCTTTATGGTCTACCTCAACGACAGATTCAACGACGCCCAGCTGCCGCAGCACGTCGCCGAGTGCTGGCGGCACGACGCGCTGGACCCCGAGGCGGCCGAGCTCTGCGCCCGCCTCGAGGCCAGGGTCATCAGCGGCTACACCGGCAAGCCCCGGCCGCAGTGGATCGCGGGCCCCCGCGTTGCGTCCATGACCGCCAAGGTCACTTGGACGGCCAGCAGCAGCCTGGCGGAGCGCCGCGAGGCGGCGGGCGGTGCCGGCGTCAACTCGGCCGTGTCAACCGCCCGCGGCGTGGTGCAGGCCCTCCAGGTGATGGGCGGGGGGTTGGAGGGGGGTTGCTCGAGTCGTTTGGGGGGCCTGCTGGGGGGTTTTTTGTTTGGGGGGGCTGGGCGGTTTTTGGGTGCGCGCGCTGGAGCAAGGTGGGCATTTGTACGGCAGCAAGTCGAGGAACCGTGCAAAACCATTCAAAACCCAAACCCCAAACAAACCAAATGCAGGACTGGAGCGAGCTCAAGCTGCGCGACTGCGACCGCCGCGACCGCTTTCCCACAACGCGCGGGGAGTATGTGCGGGCGGCTGCGGCAGCGGCTCACCAGGAGCTCATGGCGCAGCAGTACAGCGGCCGCTACGTCGCGGCGGGGCGGCGCCGCGAGGTCGGCGCCGCTGGCATTCAGCGCCTGGTCACGTGGCCCCTGCAGACGGTGGACGAGGCCATCCGCCTTGTGCGGGCTCACCCAGAGCCCCCGGCGGGCAGCCACCACCTCCAGCTGGGCGGCACGCGGCTCGCCTTTGAGCTGCAGAGGATTTTGAATTCCAAGCAGATTCAGTCCCTGCGCCGGCGCTGGGCGCGCGACAGGGGGCCCGACGGCAGCTGGGAGGGCATCGGCGGCGGGCGGTGGGCGCTGGCGTGGCTGCACGCCGCCACCGACGACGCCGCGCTGGCCGTCGCGGGCCGCGTCGTCACCGGGGCCGCGGGCTGCAGCCCCGCCACCGCAGCTTTGATAACACTGGCGCGGGTGGCCACGGGTGAGCGCATCGAGGCTTTGGTGCCAGGGGACCCTTGCTGCATGCTGGGCTCTTTCTCCGCTGCTGCGCCCTTGCTTGATGCGGGGGCTGGGCGCTTGCTGCGGGGGCTGGGCGCCTGCTGCGGGGGCTGGGCGCCTGCTGCGCGTGTTGGGCGCTTGCTGCAGGGGCGTGAACCACGCCATGAACCACGCCCCACACAAACTTGCAGGCATCGGGCGCAACGCTCAGTGTGTGGAGTTCGGCCTTCACCCCTACCCGTTCACCCCCAACGAGCTGCTTTTTCTGGCAACAATTGACCTGCCCGCGGCGCGGGAGCTGCAGCGGTTCGACATGCAGGTGACATCCGTCGCTGCAGGTGGGCGTTGTGGTGTTCTAGGGGGCGAGGAGCAAGCAGTGTGTTGAGGCCGAGCACAACGCGGCGGTGCGCATTGCGGCCGCTGCACCAGCCGTAAACATGTTGTGCGTGCGTCGTGCGCCTTTGTCTGCAGCGGCGCTGAGTCGGCGGTTGCCTCAACTTGCCAACACACTCGTGCACACAAAACGAAACCCGCAAACAGCGCACCGCATGAAGCCCGCCGAGCTGCGGCGGGAGCTGGAGGAGAAAGGTGTGACTCTGGAACAGTGGCGGGCGGTGAAGAAAGAGGAAAAGCTGGGGGGGGAGGCAGTAGACGCCGAGGCGGCGGTGGCGCGTCAGAGGCAGCGGGAGGAGGACAAGGTGGCCAAGGCCGAGGCGGCGGCGGCGCGCAAGAGGCAGCGGGAGGAGGACAAGGAGGCCAAGGCCGAGGCGGCGGCGGCGCGCAAGAGGCAGCGGGAGGAGGACAAGGAGGCCAAGGCCGAGGCGGCGGCGGCGCGCAAGAAGCAGGAGGGGGACAAGAAGGCCAAGGCCGAGAGGGCGGCGGCGCACGAGAAGCGGATGGCCGAGTTTGGGACGCTGCTGCGCGCTCTTTTTGACAAGCACATCATGAAGGTGGCCAGCTGAGCGCCTTCGCATTGCATGCGCCTTGTTGCACGCCTTGGCTGTAAATTTCAGTTGCAACGGTTGTCCGCATGGCGCTGGTCGATGGCTTCCTCTCAGCAGCGTCTGGCGGCGTCAGCGCACGCACAAATGGATCAGCACACATGGTCTAGAACGCAGAACGTTGCAAAACGCTGGCGGCCGGGGCTGTTCGCTGCTGCGGGCGCGCTCGGCGGCTGCACGGTCGCCGCCGCCGCCGGCCTTGCGCGGGCGGGGTGCCCCTTGCCCCGCCCCCACGCTGCGGCCGGCTTTGAACCGGGCGCTTTGGAAATAGGTAGCAGAACAGACCATGCAGCCGCCAGACCCACCCAAATATCGCCACACCTACAGCCCAGGGCAAAATCCACAACTGCAGAGGCACACGCGCCAGCCCGGCAACAGCCGAAGACAGGGGGACAGGCGGCGCGGGAAGCGCACTGGCGGCGCGCGCGCAGCACGCGCATGCACGCAGGACGTATCCGCAGCCCACCGCCCCGCAGACCACGGCCGCAGCGCACCAGCCACACGCACGCACCCGCCAACGCACCTCCCAGGCAGCAGGCCAGGCCTCCAGAGGCGCACATAGCCCCAGCCGCAGCGCAAGCGGCAGCAGCGCCGGCGCCAGCCCACCAGACGGCACGCCCGCGACCACCGCCGCCGCAGGCCCCGCCCGAGGACGGGGCAGCCCCAGGCGCACTCCTGAGACAAGCCCGGCCCAAGCACGGCCAGGGAGCGCCCAGGGCGAGAGCCACAGCGAACAGGTTGGCGCAAAGGGGCGCAAGCGGCTCGCCAACGGGACAGGCATCAGGCGCAATAGCACTTAATGACAGTAAAGGAACGAGTGACTAGCCACCCCCCGCCGGGGCGGCACCGAGCCTGGGCACACCCGCCAGCCCGCATCAACGGCAGCCGCCGCGGAGCGCTGCCCGCGCCGGCCCTCCTACTAGCCACAGGCCTGGCCTGCGCATCCCTCAAAGCGCTGCACCACCGGCCAGACCCTACCCGCGCCGCGCTGCGCCCGCCAACAAAGCTGCAATACGGTCAAAACGGTCAAAACGGTCAAACACGGCTGGCCTGCTGTTCTTGTGCTTGTGCTTGGCCAGGAAGGACGCTGGGATTCGAGAGCACGTTGGGATTCGAGACCGAGACCGACCGGCACGTTCCATTACGCTCGGAAAAAAAGGTGCATGGGCTGGAAGGACATGCAAAACCTAACCCGCCGGGCGCGCGAGCGGGCGCTTAAGCATGGAGGTGCCCGGCGCCCGCATTGGCTGATTGTAACGGCTCGCACCGCCGCCGCGGCCGCCGCTCGCACCGCCGCTGCTGCCGCCGCCGCCGCGGCCGCCGCTCGCACCCGCACCGCCGCCGCTGCGAGCTGCACCTCCGTGTGCGGCGCGCAACGCAGCATACTCCTCCTCAATCTGCTGCTTTGCGAGCGCCCCCGCGCGCGCAGCAGCGCGGAGCCGCTCGCACTCGCGCTGCGCCGCGGTCAGGGCCGCCTCCAGCCGGTCCGCGCGCTGCTGCGCCTGCTCGCGCGCCGCGCGCTCGTCGTCCAGCTGGGCCCTCGCGGCGTCCAGCTCCAGCGCCAGCCGCCGCTCGGCCAGCTTCAACGCGGCCTTTTTCACGCCGCCGCTGCCGCCGCCATAGCCGCCATAGCCGTCCCCGCCGCCGCCACCATAGCCGCCGCCGTCCCCGCCGCCGCCCTCCTCTTCCTCCTCGCAGCCGCTGCCCCCAGCGTCCGCCGCCGCTGCCGCCGCGGCCTCCGTGTCGGCCCCGTAGAGCTCCACGTCGCCGTCCCCGCGCGGCAATGCCTCCTCTTCCGCCGCCGCCGCGAGCGCCTCGCGGGCGAGCGCCAGCGAGTCGGCAATCGCGCCGCCGACCCGGCTCGGCTCCAGCGCCCCGCCGTCCGCCTGGACGATCGCTTTGAGGTTGACCAGCGCGGTCACAAACAGCTCGAGGCCCGCGGGGTCCAGGTCGCGCACGGTGACGACGCGCGGCGCCGGCGGCGGCGCGCCACCCACCGCTGCGCCGCCGCCGGCCGCGGTCGCGCCACCGCCGTGAGGCGCCGCGGCCGTGAGGCGCGCCAGGGCCGCGGCCTCGGGGTCGCTGATCAGGGCGCCCCGCATCAGGCTGGCGATGGCGAAGGGGTGGTCCCGCAGCTGCGCGCCGGACGACGTGGCGATGCGCCGCAGCAGGCGCTCGTCCGCGTCCATCACGTGGCACAGCTCGAAAGAGGTCAGCACGACCGCCTTGGCCACCATCGTCCCGGCCGCCGTGCGGGAGGAGCCGCGCACACCCAGCCGCTCGCCCACGGTGCAGTACGGGCCCCGGGGGTCGCAGCCCGGCTCGGGTAGGGGGGCTGGGTGGAAGCCGCCGGGCAGCGAGGCGAGCGTGGCGTTGCGCGGCGCGCGGATGACCAGGCTCAAGACGCGCTCGAGCGAAGCCGCCGGGCAGAAGCGGCCGTGCTTGTCGACGTACACGTCGCTCCAGTCGGGGGGCAGCTCCAGGTCCGCCTCAATGTTCAGGGCGGTGTCGCCGCCGGCCACGCCCTGCAGCTTGATGACAAAGCCCTTGGTGAGGGCGCCAGGGCCCAGCCTTTGCAGGAACATGAGCACGGAGCGGATGGCCTTGGTCAGCATGGCGCCCTCGCCGGCCCGGATCAGATCGTTGATAGCTGACGGCAGCTCTGGGAGGGGTGGTTTGGATTTCGGCCGGGAAAAGTGCGGTGGGCGAGGGCATTTAGTAGTGGGTGCGGCAGGGGCGCTGGGGCGCCGCCGTGCGATCGCCACCGTGCCGCTGCCACCATGCCGCTGCGCTTCTGCGCTTCTGCGCTGCCGCCGTTTCCACCCGAACCCATCGCTCAGGCGCATGCACTCACGCTCGATGGCATCGTCCCGGCCAGAGTCAATGGCGGTCCTCTTGAGGCGCTTCTGCGCCACCTCGGTGGCCATGGCGAGAGCGCCGTGCCCTGAAGTTTTGCGGGGTGCAGGAGGGGTTTGACTTTGAGGCGGCCGCGACCGCCTTGCATGCCGCGCGGCCGTGACCGCCGTGGGCATGCAACGCCCCGCGGCGGGCGTGCAGGCAACACACCAGCAGCGCGCGCGGGCGCCGCTGCTGCGCGCCGCGCCGCGCCGCACCCCTCCCCGATCCCTGCCGCCGCCCCGCCCTTTCCAGTAAGGCGGCCGGGAGGAGCAACTCTACACCGCGCGCGCACCCACCGCGGGGCGGTCTCAATCGCGCAGCAGGGGCGCGGGCCGGGGACGGGAGCTTTGACCGGCTGCCTCGGGCCCTTTGCGGCGCAGGGAGGGTAAAACGAGTCGATTGTAAGCGTCTCCGTTGGGTGGAGCTGCGATCGGGGCCGCCACTGGAGAGAGGGTCGGGCGACGACGCGTGTGCCGCGGCGGGCGTGTCGTGAACCAGTACCGATCGTGGATTAGACGAGTGGATGCACCCATGGGGACCTTAGCAACAGGAAGCATGCCGCCCCTGCGCGCGCCGTTCGCGCTCCCACCGGCGCCGCCTTGGTGGCGGCTGCGCACCGCCAGCAGACGTTCTTGCGCGCCGGCGCAGGCAGCTGCAAGGGGCGGCTGTCCGCCGGCCGCCGCCGCCAGCGCAGGTGCATCGACTGACTTCGAGTTTGAATGACGCCGTTTCTCGTCCTGCGCAGCCCCCCGAACGGCGCCCCGGCCCGCGCTGCGAGCCAGCCGCGCAATCACCGCGCCTCGAGGCCAGGGTGCAGGCCAGCCTCCCAAACAGCGGTCTGCCCTTCCCCAGCCCACAATTACTGCCAGGCATGGTGGAAGCCAAGGCTGCTTGGCTTCCACCAACAGCACGAGGAATCCTCGTGTGGTATTCGTAATGCACGCTGTGGGCAGCTCTGGGGTATTAGTACTGCATGTGCTGGTCCGCGTCGGCATCGACACAGCACTTGTGGGTGAGAGGAGGCCGCAGTGTATATACATATCTCTCCTCTCACTTTGGGGAGAGGAGGAAGAGAGCTCACCCTTGCCGCCTCGTCTCACCCTTGGTGAGATGACAACTGCCCAGCTCTCTGGGACCGGGATAGCTTGCTGTAGTATCTTCGTAGGCAAGTAGGGCGCCCTGCGGCGGCGTTGTGTGGGCCAGGGGTCCGGGGCGGCGCAAAAGATCGGCGGCGCCGACACCCAGCCAAGGCACCCAGCACACCGGCGTTCTGCGGAGCGTGCCCCGCCGCCAGCGTTCTGCAGCGTTCTGCGTTCTGCGTTCTGCGTTCTGCGTTCTGGTAATCCCTGGAGCCGCGTGCTCTTCCGCCGCGCCAGCGATGCGGCGGCTCATGCGGCCCCTCACACCCGCGGGGCCGACACCGCCAAGGCCGCCTGCGGCGCGCGCGGCGGCGCGAGCGGCCTTGTGGGCCGCATGTCTGCTGACCGCACTGCACTGCGCGCCGCCTTGTGAAGTTGGTGGTGGCCGTACAGCAGTTGATTCCGGCGTTCGGCGCCGCTCCTGGACTTGCGCGGCCGCCGCGGCGGAGTTTGACCATGGGGCGGCGGAGGCCAGCGGTCCTCGACGCGCTCAGACCATACGCCGCAAGGTGCAGAAATCGAAATGAGGAGGGACCTCACGATTGTCGTACGCTCTTCCAACTGAGCTATTGCGGCCAATCTGAATGTACCAAATTGAGGGTCAAACATCTCCATAACGATATTCAGGTTTTGGGAAATTTTCGGCCGCGCGCCAGGTGCCCCCGGTGTCACTAGTGCCTCGCTTGCACTGCCCAGCGGCTCGCACCCCCGCCGGTCACGTCGGCCCGCGGTGGACACACTGGCAGCAGGCAGGGTTGCTTCCCCTTCAAGCATGCATGCGGCGCGCGCGCCCCCGCCGCGTGTGCGCTCCCTCCGCGTGCGGCGCGCGTGCGCGTGCGGCGCGCGGCCGCGCGCGGCCGCGCGCGGCCGCGCCCCTCCCGGCGGCGGCGCTCGGTGCCGCCCGCCCGGTGCCGCACCCCAGGACGCCCTAGCCATTGACGTCTTGACGACTAGAACTTTGCATGAATTGCGCAGGAACAATGAGGTGTGGGTGCGGGCACAAAGGTAGCAGCAGGTAGCAGCAGGTAGCATGAGTCGCCTCCTGTCAGGGGCAACGGGCTCCGACGGCCCTGCAGCTCCGGAGCGCCCCAGTTGAGCGCGGCGCCGGCGCCGCCGCCGGCGCCGCCGTCCCGCGCGCGCCTTGGAGGCAGCGCGGGCGCAATCAGTCACTTCCCACCAGTCACCCGCCAAATCCCCGCTTGCTCTTGAGCCGCGCGCCGCCGTGCGCGCTGTGTTGGCTTTCCCTTATCGCATGGACTGTTGTAAAGCGCGTTGCCACAGTGCACAGGGGAACACCGACCAGCCCCGAGCCAGCCAGGGTTGTCCGCTAGGAACCAGCCAGGGCGCAGAGCGCGACCTCCCCCGCTGCGCGCATTAAGCGCCAATTAGCGTGTTAGCAACGCTGAGTGGCTTGCGCAATCTCATAAGTTTTGTGCCCGCTCCGCTGCGTGCCGCCACGCCTATTGCCTTGCTTGATTACTCATCGCGCGCCACCCGCTTGCTTCCGCCCGCCTTATCTGTGCATTGCCACCCGCCAACCGTGCTCAAGCCGCCCCGCCCGCCGCCAGCGGGTGGGGCAGGCCCCCACTGCCCACAGCGTGCATTACCCCCGACACCCCCGGTAGCGGCGCCGTAGCCTTTCTAGGCTGGTAGCAGAGGTAGCATCAGTCGTTTCGCGCAGGCTGCCGGGTAGCAAGGTGGTAGCAGGGCGGTAGGCAGCCAGTAGTCAGCCGTTGCGCGCACATGGTTAATCAAGCCGGCACTTGCCGTGCCGGTTGGGCACTCACCACGGCCAGCCCCACCCCAACCCCTGCCGTCTCAGGAGCACGCACGCACGCACCGCGTTCAATAGGGTCAGACGGGGTGCTGATGAGGATGATTACAGGCAGACTGTCAAAAATGATGATGATGGCTGTTACTCCGCCTGCGGCATCGCATGATCCCGGCAGCCACCGTGTTCCAACCAGGGTCAGGGAAAACGAGGGGTCAACCGCCGCATGGCAGGCGGTCAACGCCGCCCGCGCCGCGAGGCGCGGACGGCAGCACCACAACAAACCCCACACGCAATGATAGCGCACTGTTCCCCGCGTCGCACGGCCCCCGCAAGGGAGTCAAAAATTTCTCAAAACCTGAATATCCTTATCATGATGTTTGGCCCTGAATTTGATACAGATTCAGTTGGCCGCAATAGCTCAGTTGGAAGAGCGTACGGCTCCAGGGATTGCCAGAACGCAGAACGCAGAACGCAGAACGCTGCAGAACGCTGGCGGCGGGGCAGACCGCTCCGCAGAACGCCGGTGTGCTGGGTGCCGGCGCCGCCGATCTTTTGCGCCGCCCCGGCCCCCGGCCCACACAACGCCGCCGCAGGGCGCCCTACTTGCCTACTAAGACGCGCATACTACAGCAAGCTATCCCGGTCCCAGAGAGCTGCAGCGCCTGCGCGGGGAGCGCCCGGCGAGGGCCCTCGCAGTCGGGCAGCGCCCCTCACGCCTAGAGCAAGCGGTGAGTGATGCCCAGGCCTCCAAGGGTCCGCTGCGGCCGGGCTGGTGCTTGATGGTGCAGCGTGGCCGCTGCGCCGGTGCTCGCCGCCGCTGCGCCGCGCCGCCGCCGCCCCGCTCTGACGACGCCCCCTGCGCCCCTCCGCCAAAACGCCTAGGTGCGCGCGCACCACAACCATGCCGCCCGCTGCGGCCCTGCCGCACGACGCGCTGGCTCGCATCTGCTCCTTCCTGCCGCCCGGGGACGCGATCTTCCTGGTGCCCCGCCTGGACAAGGCGCTGGCAGCGGCGGCGGCGCCGCGCGTAGCGGATCTGCGAGCGAAGGCGGCGGCTGTGGAGGAGGCAATGATGGACGACCGGTATGGTTACCGTTCGGGCTCGGGGGTGGAGTTGTTCTCCATCCCGCTGTGGGCCCTGGAGCTGGCGTGGGCGCAGCTAACAGCACGGCAGCAGATGCGCGCGGCCGCACGCGCCGCCTTCCATGGCGACTTGGCCGCGCTGGTGTGGACGCTGCCCAGGCTGGGCGACTATACAACACTCTGCAGCGAGGCGGCAGCGGCCGGCGGCCAGCTCGAGGCGCTGCGCTGCGCACGCGCGCTTGGCTGCCCCTGGGACAAGGGGACTTGCAGCTTTGCGGCTGACGGCGGCCACCTGGCCGTGCTGCAGTGGGCGCGCGCCCAGCATCCGCCCTGCCCCTGGGACGGGGGTACATGCAGAGAGGCGGCTGGCAGCGGCCACCTGGCTGTGCTGCAGTGGGCGCGCGCGCAGGAACCGCCCTGCCCCTGGGACGAGGAGACTTGCGCGGCTGCCGCCGAGCTAGGCCACCTGGCTGTGCTGCAGTGGGCGCGCGCGCAGGAACCGCCCTGCCCCTGGGACGAGTCGACGTGCAGCTGGGCCGCCTTCAGCGGCCACCTGGCCATGCTGCAGTGGGCGCGCGCCCAGGAGCCGCCCTGCCCCTGGGACGAGAATACGTGCATCGAGGCGGCCGAGCGCGGCCACCTGGCGGTGCTGCAGTGGGCGCGCACCCAGCAGCCGCCCTGCCCCTGGGACGAGTCGACGTGCAGCTGGGCCGCTTTTGGCGGCCACCTGGCTGTGCTGCAGTGGGCGCGCGCCCAGGAGCCGCCCTGCCCCTGGGACGAGGCCACGTGCCGCGAGGCGGCCGAGCGCGGCCACCTGGCGGTGCTGCAGTGGGCGCGCGCCCAGGAGCCGCCCTGCCCCTGGGACGAGTGGACTTGCGCGGCTGCCGCCGAGCAGGGCCACCTGGCCGTGCTGCAGTGGGCGCGCGCCCAGGAGCCGCCCTGCCAATGGGACGAGGAGACTTGCCGCGAGGCGGCTGGCAGCGGCCACCTGGCGGTGCTGCAGTGGGCGCGCGCCCAGCAGCCGCCCTGCCCCTGGGACGAGGAGACTTGCGCGGCTGCCGCCGAGCGGGGCCACCTGGCCGTGCTGCAGTGGGCGCGCGCGCAGGAACCGCCTTGCCCCTGGGACGAGAGGACTTGCGAGCGGGGCTACCTGGCCGCGCTGCAGTGGGCGCGCGCCCAAGAGCCGCCCTGCCCCTGGGACGAGAGGACTTGCGCGGCTGCCGCCGAGCAGGGCCACTTGGCCGCGCTGCAGTGGGCGCGCGCCCAGCAGCCGCCCTGCCCCTGGGACGAGAGGACTTGCGCGGCTGCCGCCGAGCGGGGCCACTTGGCCGTGCTGCAGTGGGCGCGCGCCCAGCAGCCGCCCTGCCCCTGGGACGAGGACACTTGCGCGGCTGCCGCCGAGCGGGGCCACCTGGCCGTGCTGCAGTGGGCGCGCGCCCAGCAGCCGCCCTGCCCCTGGGACGAGGACACTTGCGCGGCTGCCGCCGAGCGGGGCCACCTGGCCGTGCTGCAGTGGGCGCGCGCGCAGGAACCGCCTTGCCCCTGGCACCTGTAGTTTTGCTTTGACTCGGCAGCGCATCTCGCCAATGCTGAAAAGATCCTTGCGCATGCCGCGTCTGAAGACGTGGCGCGTTTACCGCCGCCGACTGCTAGCATGTTTTGCGCTTAGTTGCCTTCCGTTCCGCCCCCACACGACCCCTGCTGTTGTCTCTACTGCTGCACCCTGTGTAACGCGTTTGGGCTCTCCGGCGTTCATCTGCCCGGCCTTGCGGTTGGCAGCCAGCCGGGCAACGCGTTCGCTCAAATGTGTGCTGCGATATCTGGGGGCTGGAGGGCAATCAATGCCGCGACCACCTTGCCAGGCTGGCAGGAGCGGCACAGGGATGCATGCTGGCATGCACCGCGCAGTCCAGTCGCCCCATGCCGCCGGGGCCTCTTCCCCCGCGATGCTGCCATGTCCCGCGCCCCTCAATTCCAATTCACTGCTGTTACCATTTTCAACCGCTACTGTGCATGTATTGGGAGCGAGAGAGAAACAGAATGCATCGCACGATTCACATCCTGCCTAAAACATTGCGTGCGGAGGAACGCGAGTCGTCCGTTTAGTCAATCGTTTGCGAGGTGAAACGGCGGCGGCAAATCATTGAGGGGCGACTGATGCCGTCAGCAGAAAAAGAGGCGACGCGCCAGCGGCTGCCCACAGCGGCCTTCCATCGCCCGGATCGAGGCAAGCACGGCAGCCCAGCGCGGCGCGCCGGCGGCCACAGCGCACAGCGCAGGGCCGCGGCCAGTCCGGCCGCAGTCTGGCCCGGCGGCACGCAGCCTGCGGCCCTAGAGCAGTCCAACCACATTCCAGTCTGGTCCGTTTCAGCACAGTCCGGTCCGGAACAGTCCAGTCCGGTCCAGGTCCATCCCCACCCCTCAGTCCACGTAGTCGTCCACGTAGCAGTTGGCCCACTCCAGCTTCATCTCCAGCGTGCCGCTCTCGGCGTCCTGCAGGGCAAAGCTGTCCTTGAGGTGGCCGTTGCGCACGACGTCGCTGACGGGGATGGTGACGCGGCCCACCAGGCGGTCCTGGAAGCGGGCCTGGGGGGGGGGGGGGGGGCGTTGGGGGGGGGGGGGGGGGGGGGGTGTTTTTGGGGGGTTGGGGGGGGGGGCGTTTTTTTGTGGGGGAGGGGGGCGGTTGTTTTTTGGGGGGGGTGGGGGGGTAGGGGATGCGTTTGGGGTTTTGCGTGGGGGTGGTCTTGCGTGCGCGCGTTCATGGGCGTGTGGCTGTGCGCGCGCGAACGCGGCCGCGCGCAGCGCCGCCTCGGCGGCGCGCGCGCGCAGGCCGCGCGCGCCGCCGGCGGCGGCGCCGCCCTGCGCCCTCCCCGCCCCCCAACCTTTGAGAGTTTGAAGCTTGTGGCCATCTCCAGGGCGCTGGTCTTGTCCCAAACGTTGAGCGTCAGCATGCTGCCTGGGGGGGGTGAGGGGTGAGGTTTTGGGGGTGGCGGGGTGAGGTTTGGTGGTGGGGCATGGTGAGGGGGGCAGGGTTTGGTGGCGGCTGCGGCGCGAGGGGGGGGGGACCAAGAGCGCGAAAGCTCCCCCACAGGGGGGCGCGCGCGCGCGCACCCGCGGACACCATCACAAAATCGAACTTGTCGTTCCACCGCGGCGAGGTGTCGTTGTAAATGGCGCGGCTGGTCTTGCGCTCGTCGCAGCGCAGCTTGTCGCAGTCCACCAGCAGCAGCTCGACGTAGGGGTTGGTGGTGCCGGCCAGGTTGGACGTGGCGGCGAGGCCCTGAGGGGCGCGGTGTCGTTTTTTTGGGGGGGGGGTGTTAGGGGCCGGTGTGAGTGGCCAGCGCTGGCACCGGCCGGGTCGCCCAAATGCAGCCAGGCCTGCGGCGCGGCAACGGTTGCTGTTCCTGCGTTTTCTGCTTGCGGGGGGACCGGCGCCCCCCCCGCTGACCAGGCCGCTCGCGCGCGTTTGAAGCGAATAGAGGGGCAAACCCAAAAGGCCGGCGCCGCCCGGTCAGCGCCCGGTCAACGCGCCTTTGCCTGGATGATCTTGACCGTCAGCAGGCCCTTCTGGAAGTCGGACGCGTTGGCAGCGATCTGGGGGGAGGTGGGTGGAGGTGGAGGGGGGGCGTCAGCGGCGGCGGCGGCGGCCAAGGCAGGGGGGCGTGTAGGGATGTGGGCGCGGCCGCAGACAGCCGATGCGGCGGGGCTCTGCCCCGCCCCGCTCCCCCCCCCGCCCTGTGCCCCGCGCAACCCCCACCAACGCCTGCGCCCTGCCCTACTCCACACCTCGTCCCCCCCCCCAAACCCCCCACCTCGCGCGCGCGCGGCGGTTCGAAAGGCACGAACGCTGCCAGCCCGCTCTTTGCCCCCCCCCTACCACACGCCCCCCCCCAAAACCCCACCTCTCGCGCGCGCGGCGGCTCAAAGGGCACGAACGCCGCCAGCCCGCTCTTTGCGGGCGCCATCTCCACGTCGTCGTCAAACTCGGGCTTGTTGAAGGGCATGTAGGTGAGCGTGATGAACAGGGTGCCCTTGGTCTTTGAGGGGGGGTGTTTTTGAAGGGGGGTGTTTTTTGAGGGGGTTAGAAGGGCATGTAGGTGAGCGTGATGAACAGGGTGCCCTTGGACTGTTTTGGTTCGTGTGGGGGTGTTGGAGGGTGGGTTGGGGGTTGTTTGAGTGTGATTGGTTTGGCGGCCGATTTGGCGGTGGCCTCGAGCGGGGGCCGCTGGCGGCCGCGTCCGCGCCAAAAAAAACCCAACCCCCCAGCCCGCACCCCACCTTTGCCTTGGCCCCCTTGGCCTCTGCGCGTTTGAGCGCGTGCTCTGCGGGCGGCGTGTTGCCGCGCAGCTCCACCTCCTGGTCGATCAGCACAATCTGGGGGGGGGGGTTGGGGGGGGGTGTTTGGGGTGTTTGGGGGGTGGTGTTTGGGGGGGGGGTGTTTGGGGGGGGGGGGGGGGGGGGGGTTAGGGCCTCGGCTTGGGCCGCGGGGCGGCCGTTTTGGAGGCCCAAAGGGCGCCCGCCTTGGGAGTTGGCAGCAGGCATGCCCCCCGCCAAGCCCAAAGCTGAAGTCGGGGAGCGCCTTCCCCTGCCGCAATCGGCCCCAACCCCATCGCCCCTCGGCCTGCGGGACGCAACCCCTCTCCCCCTCCAAACACACACCAAACGCCCCATTTTCCAAGCGGAGCGGCCCCCTCCCCAAGCAAAAGGCCCCCCCCCCCCAAAAAAGCCACGCGCGCGCCTTTGCCAGCCGCTTCTTCTCCTCCTCCGCCTCCGCCGCCACAATCTGCTTCACGGCCACTATGCGCGCCGCATCCTCAGTCATCTGTGGGTGTGTGCGGGGGGGGGGGGGGGTGTTTGGCGGTTTTTCAGTGAGAGGCGTTTCGGGCGAGGGCGAACCGCCCCAGCCCCCGCCACCTTTGGGGCTTTTGACGGCAGTCCCAGACCCCCAAAGGACACCCCAAAAGACACCCCAAAGGACACCCCAAGCCAACCAAAAACAGGCCGCCGACAACCGACGCCGCACCTCCTCCCACGTCGCGCCGCCGTCGGTCACCGTCTGCCGCGGCGCGATGGCGGCCGCGCCGCAGGAGGCCTCCTGCTTCTTGCGCACCTCGGCAAACTTGGTGGCCACCTGGGGGGGGCGGGATTCGATGGTTTTTTGGGGGTTTTGCGGTTGTTTGGCGAGGTGCTTTCTGGTCTTTTCAGTCTCTTTGAGGTCTTTTGAGTTTTGCTTTCTGGTCTTTTCGGTTCCTGAGTTTGACCACAGCTTGATTCGCCCAGAGCGCCGCACATGCGCCGCACATGCGCCGCACATGCGCCGCGGCCCCCGACCCATGTGCACACGTGTGTGCATGTGCGCGCATGTGCGCCCCGCACCTTGAGCGTGACCTTCTGCGGCCCCTCCTCCTCCTCCTCCCTCCCAAACCGCAGCGCCCCCCCCACCGCGCCGCCGACGGTGGTCACGGCGGACCCCAGCACCCCCAGCCCCGCGAGCAGTTGGCCGGGCGGGGGGGTGATGGGGAGGGAGATGTGTTCCTCCGTCATGGGGCATGCCACGCACGCGCTGCGGTTGGTTGAGTGTTTTTTTTGCGTTGTTGAGTGTGTGCGCCGAGGCGGGGGGGTGGGGGGGTGATGGGGAGGGAGATGTGCTCCTCCGTCATGGGGCACGCCACGCACGCGCTGCGGTTTTGTTTTGGTGTTGGTGTGTGTGCGTTTGCGTCAGTGTGTGTGCGTTTGCGTCAGTGTGTGTGCGTTTGCGTCCGTGTGTGCATGTGCTATGATTTGTGGTGGGGGCCGGGAAAGGCACCCTGCTGACCGTCCCAACCGCCAGCACTCCCCCCCAAAACAAACACACGCGCCCCCCCCACCGCGGTTTGTAGGCCAGCGCCTGCCCCCCCGTTGCCTCGTCCGTCTCCACCTCTTCGTGGGTGAAGTAGAGCTGCATCTCGCCCGCCAGCTCGTCGGTGGGGCCCAGGTCGGAGTCAAACACCTTTTGGGGGGGGGGGGTAGGAGTGGGTGGGGGATGAGTCAAACACCTTCAGGAGGTGGGTGTTTGGGGGGGCACAGGTCGGAGTCAAACACCTTTTGGGGGAGTGGGGGTTGAGGTTGGGGGGGGGGATAGTCAAACACCCTTTGGGGGGGTTGTTGGGGGTAGGGGAGTTGAAAGTTGGCTGCAGGGATTTGGAAGGAGGGTGCTATCAAACCTAGTTGGCAAGGCGCTTTCCCCCCAAAAACGAGGGTGCTATCGGCCCTCTCCCCCCCCCCCCCCACCTTTATCGTGAGCATCTGCTCCTTCAGGTCCTCGACCACCAGGTAAAACTCCTCGTTGTACACAGGGTCCTTGCAGTTTTTCACCACCCGGGAGGAGTGCTCGCGGCCCTGGCGGACCTGGGGGGGGGGTGAGGTTGGGGGGTTGGGGTGGGTGGGTCGGTGGTGGGATTTGGGGGTGGTTGGTAGGGGGTTGGGGGTTAGTTGGGGGCGTTCGTTGTGGGTAGGGGGTGGGGTTGGGAGGGTGAGGTGAGGCGCGGCGAGCGGGCGCCCCCCTCCAGCAAACCACCCAAAAGCGGCAAGAATCGGCACCCCTCCACCCCCTCCAGCACACCCCACCATGAATGTGACGTAAGGGTCGCCGCGGCCGACCATGTCTGACGTTTTGAAGCCCTCGATCCTGGGGGGTTGGATTGTTTGGGGTTGTTTGGGGTTGTTTTGAGCTTGGGCATGGGATTGTTTGACATTTTTTGGGCTTTGGTTTTGGGGTCGAGTGGGATTGCTTCAGGCTGCTTAAGAATTGGGATTGGGGAGCGCCGCCGGGGCTGGCGAGGGGCACTGGGGAAGGGCGCTCGGTTGGGTGGTTGGGGGTGGGCGCCTCGGGGTAGGGGGGAGCGGTGGTCTGGCACCGCGCCCACCTGTGCAGCCGCACGTGCAGCATGCCCAGCGGCTCCGAAGGCGCCCCGAAGTTGGCCATCAGCGGGACGCTGATGGAGTTGGGGTAGAGCAGCAGCTGCTTCATCACGTACTGCGGGGGGGGGGGGTGTCATGTTGGTTGTTATGCTTTGATTGGGTTTTTTCTTGCTTTGTTTTTTGTGCCCTTCTGTGCCGAGCTGTCTGTGCGCTGTTTGTGCGCTGTGCCGGGGGGCACCTGGGGAAGGAAAGTCTCCAGCTTTCCAAGCCCTGTCCCCCAAAGCCACACCGTCCCGGGCGTCAAAAAGCCGGCGGCCCCCGGGCCCAAAGGCCGAGCCGGGCGGGACGAAAGCGGCGGCCGGCCAGCCAAGGGGCAAGCGGCGGCCGGCCGAGCGCGCGCGCCCGCACCTGTATCGTCCAGCGGAACGCGTTCTTCACGCCCGGGAGGCTCATTAGGTCAATGCCGCCCTGGCGGTGCGGTTTGGGGGGGGGGCGGTACGGTTGGAGGGGCGCGGTGCGGGTCGGAGGGGGGGCGGTATGGGTTTAGGAGGTTGGAGGGGTGCAAAAACGATGGGGGGGGGGCCGTTGGCAGTACAAAACTTGCTTTGCGCGGTGTGCTGTGCCTGTGCCGCGCCCCAGGGTTTTGACGAGGCGCGCCTTGCAGGCACCCCGCAAAAAGCAAGCAGCGCCCCCACGCCGCAAGCAAGCAGCGTCCCCCGCGGGCGGCTACCCCCCCCCCCCACCAGCACGCGCAGTTTGTAGTCGATGTGCGGCAGCTCCAGCAGGCTGACGGTGGCGCCCCCGATGCAGGGGATGGTGTCCACCAGCGCCAGCGTGATGCGCAGCAGCAGCTTGTACTGGATGTCAGACACCTTTGGTTTGTCGGGGGGGTTGTTTGGGGGGGGGGGCTTAGAGGTTTTCGGGCTTCAATTGGTGGCTTTGATTGGGGGCTTCGATCCAGCCCCCAATCGCAGCGCCGAACGCGGCGCCCCCCCAGCCCCAAGCTGCGGGCGCTCACCGAGACCGGCACCACCAGCCGCAGGGGGCCGAGCTTCAGGTAAACCTGAACGGAGGGGGGAGGGGACGCGTTTGGCGGCGGCGTGTTTGAAGCGGGGCAGGCTTCGGCGCGTGCTCGCCCGGTTGCTTTGCTTGCTGCGCTGCTGCCGCGCCACACCCTTCGCCCCTGCCCTTGCCTCTGCTTGCTGCGCCGCCCCTTTCGCCTCTGCCCTTGCCTCTTGCTGTCTGCACCGCCCTTTGCCCCTGCCACTGCCCTTGCCCCTGCCCCTGCCCCTACCCCCAAACCTGCAGGTCTATGGCTGCGTTGCTGCCCCACATCACCGGCATCTCCATTATGCAAGAGTCCTCGCTGG
This sequence comes from Raphidocelis subcapitata, assembly GCA_003203535.1. Lineage (NCBI taxonomy): Eukaryota > Viridiplantae > Chlorophyta > Chlorophyceae > Sphaeropleales > Selenastraceae > Raphidocelis > Raphidocelis subcapitata. The sequence goes on from BDRX01000005.1 coordinate 170,808, forward strand.
TAGTGTACACCTGGGGGTGGTTGGGGTGTAAATTTGGGGGGGGGGTGTTTTGGGGGGGCTGGGCGGCGTTGGGGGGACTTGGGGGGGGACTTAGGGCCACGCCAAGCCGCACGCCCCCCAAGCTGCACCCAAACGCCGCAGAAACCCCCCTCCCCTTGCTCCGCCGCACCTTCATGCCCGCCACGCGAATGGGGAAGCTGCCCAGGCTGAACGCGCGCCCCTGGAAGAGGGCGTCGTGGTGCTCCGCGTCCAGCAGGGAGTGGGGGCCCAGGGTGATGTCCTCGATGAAGGGGGGGAGCTGGGGGTTGGGATTTGCGGGGCCGTGAGGCGGCGGCCGGTGTTGGGTGTGTGCGACGGGAGGGCAGCTGCGCATGCGGCTGGGGGAGCAGCTGCGCTGCACGAAGGGCTGCGCGCAGTGCGCAGGGCGCCAAGGAGCCGGCAGCCGGAGCGGCCAATGAAACGGGCGGGCGCGCGTGGCGCGGGGCGCGCGCAGACTGAGAGGGGCGGAAGGCAGGGGGGGCCGCTGCGCCCGCCCTCGCGACTCACGTCTGCCATGACCCCCTGCAGGATGGGCTTGACTGCCTTGACCACTTCGTCCAGGATGGCACCAGTGAGGTGCGGCCACATGCCGCGCACCACGCGGTTGACCATCATCCACTGGGGGGGGGGGAGGGGAGGAGAGGGGAGGTCAGCGCCGGGGCCGCGCGGGGAGCAGAAAGGGTGTGCGGGGTGTGCAGCGGGCCGCGCGCCCGAGGGCCGCGCGACGCGACCGCTGCGCCTCGGCAAGCCAGGCGTGGCAAGTGTTCGCCGCCGCCGCCGCCCTGCGGTCCAGCTGCGGGCGCCGCCGCGGCGCCGCTGGCAGGCCCAGGTGGGCGCGCCTCCCATGCACTTCGCATGCCTCCCAGGCACTGCGCATGCCTCCCAGCACTGTAGCACTGCGCATCCCCCCCCCCCCGGCTTTGGGGCTCACCCGGTCGTAGTCGGGCCACTTGGTCCACTCCGGCGTGAGCGGCAGCAGCTTCCGCATGTTGTCGCTGATCGCCGCCACGGCGGGCGTGCGGATGTTGTCGTCGCGGTCGGCGGCCTCGGTGATGAGCTTGTAGGACTTTGGGAGGTCGCCGGCAAACACCGCGGCGCCGAGCTGCGGGGCGAGGGGCGAGGGGCGGCGGCGGCGGCGGTGGCGGCGGGGTTTGGGACGCGCGCCGCGGCACCGCGCGTGATCCCCTGCCTGGCGGGCTCCAGGGCTTGCCGCCGCGGCTGCCCTTTCCAGGAGCGGCGGCGGGCTGGGGCCACGAGCCCCCGCGGGGCGCGGGCCCCGCCGCCGGGCGGCGCGCGGGCATCGTGCGGCGGGAATGACGCCCCACCCGCTACCGCTGTGCCCCCCGCACCGCTGCTCCGCCGACCGCCCCAAAGGCGGCGCCGATCACGGGTCCGAACACCATGGCGCCGGCCTTGCCCCCGCGCGCCCTCGCGGCGCGGGTCTGCGGAACTGGGTGTGACTGTCGCGCAGCGGCCCGGCGCTGCTCCAACAGGTGAGATGACAGACCCGGTTTTCGCCACTTTTGCACCACCAGGCGGCCTTGCTCGCCAGATCATGGGCACCCGAGTCACTCGCAGGCCTGGGGGCGCCTCCAGGCCTCCGGCGGGCCTTCAATTGGACGATCGGGGCGTTCAGGTTCTTGTTGAGAGCCCGCTGACCCGATCGGAGCGCGTGCCGCCCGCCAGCTGGAGGCCGTCGGGCTCTGACGCCCACGCCGCGCGCCCCGGATCGCTTCCGCGTGCCGGGAGGGAGAGGACGCGTGCCAGAGGTCGCTGTGCAAGCGGCCAGGAGCGGCAGCCGCCGGAGCAGCAGCAGCGCGCAGCGCGTAGCGCGACGCGGCGCAGCGCCGCGCAGCCAGCCGCAGGATGAAGCGCCCGCACATCGACAGCCTCGCGGTCGCGCACCCCTACCACCCGCCGGATGTGGTGCTCGAGGGCTTCGTGCCCCAGCAGCTGCCGTTTGAGCAGACGCTGGCGGTGTTCTTCAGCGCCACCGCGCTGGTGCTGGTCGGGGGCTGGCGCCTGTCGGGTGCGCGGCAGCGGCGGCGCGGGGTAGGGACCGGGGCTGCTGGGGCACCTGCTGCCGCGGCCAAGGGGGCTGGCGGGCGCGCGCGCGCTGGCATTGGGAGGCAAACGGCGGGGGCGGCGGCGGCGGCGGCGGGGGCGGCGGGGGCGGAGGTTTCCCCGAGGCAGCAGACCGACCGAGGCGCGCGCGGCAGGCCGGTGCGCGCAGCCGGCGCACGCGCGCTGCCGCCGCGGCCGCCACCACCCCAAAGCGCGCACCAAGCCCCCAACCCCAACCTCTGCCCCCTCGCCCCCGCCCCCCCCAGGCAACTACAAGCACCTCGCCACCAAGGAGCGCCTGCTGGTCTGCTGGTTCCTGGTGACGGGGCTGATCCACCTCGTGGTGGAGGGCGCCGTGGTGCTCAACTCAAAGTTCTACGCTGACACCAGCCGCAACATCCTCAGCGAAATATGTGCGCTGGGGGGAGGGGGGATGCTACAGGGGTGTGTGTGGGAAAAAGCCCCGAACCGCGAGGGGGCCGCGCGGCGCGCACCACGCGCTCTGCTGGGCACGCAGCCGCGCCTGCCGAAACGCCCCCAAACTCACCCCAAGCACCCTCTTCCAACCTCGCCCCCCCAACCACCCCCCGAAAACCAAACCACCAGGGAAGGAGTACGCCAAGGCCGACAGCCGCTACGCCACGCGCGACGACTTTGTCATATCGATGGAGGCGGTCACCGCCTTCCTGGAGGGCCCCGGCTGCTTCGCGATCGTGTGGGCGCTGTGCGGCCGCAAGGCGTGGCGCTACGCCGCGGTGGTGCTGGTGTCGCTGGGGCAGCTGTACGGGGACGTGCTCTACTTCGGCACCTGCCTGCACGGCGGTGCGGCTTTGGGGTTCGGGGGGGGCCTTTTTGCGGGTCTGAGCTTTTTTGGGGGGGGGGGGGGGCGCGGCTTGGTGCTGGTGTCGCTGCACGGGGGTGGGGCTTCGGGGCTGGAGAGCCTTGCGCGCCGTGAGGTTTTTGGGCTTGGGGGGCTGGGGAAGCTGCTTTGGCGCGCCCCTCCCTGGCCCGCGGCTGCCCCCGCGCTCCCGCTGCCGTGCAGCAGAGCCGCCTGCGCTGCACGGCGCTGCACAGGCGAGGGCGCCGGCCCCGGTCGCCCGCGTTTGCGCAAACACCGCCCCCCCCAAACGCGCAGGCGTCACCCGCCACACCCGCCCCGAGTTCATATACTTTTGGTTTTACTTTGTCATCATCAACGGCGTCTGGATAGTCATCCCCACGGCCTGCCTGGTGTGGGCCATCAAGCGCATCAACGCGGCCGTGGCAAAGTGGGTGGCTTGAGGGTTTTGGCGCGCCCGCTTTGGCTCGCGGGCGAGGGCGGGCGATGCGAGGGGCCGTGCGCCTGCAACGGGGGCCGCCGTTTGCAGCCCGCCGCTCCACCCGACGATGCGACGCTCAAAACGGTCGCCCCTCCCCTCAAAACTCCCTCGCCCCACGCGTAGGGCTGATGGCAAGCCCGCGGCGAAAAAGCGCGCCCTTTGAGTTGGCCGTTTTGGCGCGCGGAGGGAGCCGGCGTCGCCGCGCTGCTGCGTGGACAACGGCGTGCTGCGCGCAGCGCGGCGGCCGAGCGGCACAGCGCGCACCGCACGGTTGAATTGGGCACATGCAACCGCGCCCAGTTTTGGCATACTTGTAACGATCAGGCAGGGCGATTGGCTTCGCATTGGGAAGCCGCACGCGCAGCTGCAAAGCGCCGTAGCCAGCCCCCCTGCCACACTGCACAGACCCCACGCAGCGCGCGAGCCTCTCAAAGCGCCGCCGCCTCGAGCTACCGCGAGCTGCCAGGGGCATGCAGCGCCGGCGCCGGCGGCCGCGCCTGCGGCTGCGCCGCAGTCGCCAACTGTAGCCGCGGCTTCGCCGCCGCCGCCGCCGCCGCCGCCGCTCATGCGTCGCCTGCCCTTGGAGTCTCGGGGCCCGGATTGGAATTGGGTGGAGAATTGGGGCGGGGGCAGGGGGAGGGGCGGGTCGGCGGTGCACGGCACAGCGGGCGGTGTGCGCGGCGAGCGCCGCGGCCAGCTGGCCGGGCCCAACCCCCACCGCCTGCCCCCCGCTCTTGCCCACCCCCCCGGGCCCCCACCTGCCCTTCTTGTGCCGCTGATGGCTCCTTTGCGCCCGTGGCGGCCCTTTGCGCAAGCAGCGCCATCAGCTCATCCCGCCCGCCCCAACCTCGCTCCCGGCGGTGAGCGGCAGCAGCGGCGACACTGCCGTCGCTCACGCCGGTGCGCCGCCGCTGCGCTGCGCGCCTGCCTGCCGCACCGCACGCGCTCGAGCTCAGGCGGGACCCTGAACGGCAATCCGGCCTTTGCAATATGTCCACCTCGTTCTGCCGCACCCAACAAATGCGTACTTCGGCCTCGTGATCCCACTGCGCCAGCCAAAAAAGCCCCCTTTCCCCCGCCCCGGCCGCCGCAGGGCGCGCCCCTATCGCTCGCCCAGCGCTGTGGACTCGCGCCGCGCCCGCCGCCGCTGCTGACGGACGACGAGTGGCGCGCAGTCAGGGCCCGCTACCTGGAGCGCGAGCTCGCGAATGACCCCGGCAGCTGCAGGGGGGGCAGTGCAGGCGCAGCAGCAGACGCAGTCCGGCCCGCTCCGGCCGCGTGCTGCCCAACTTGCTGGGAGCCTTTCAGGGAGGGGCCGCAGCTGCTGCTGTCCTGCTCGCATTCGTTCCACGAGGTCTGCCTCGCCGCGTGGGCCTGCAGCCGAGGCGGCGGCGGCGACGCGGTGGCGGCAACGGCCCCCCGCAGCTGCCCGCTCTGCCGCGCAGCGCACTACCAGGCGCGCCGCATAGCAGATGCGGCCGACGCGTGGCGGGCCTTGTGCATTGTCAGGATCCAGGCGGCGGCGTGCGGCTGGCTTGCGCGGCGGCGGTTCGAGCGCCTCCTTGCCTGCTGCGCAGCCCCCCTCCCCCGCTCAGACCCCGAGCGCTGCACCCCGGCTTTGAACCGGGGGCGGTTTTGGAAGAAAGGGTGGTCGGGCAGGGCGGGGTGTGCAATACCGAGCCCAACCGTGGCCGAGCACGATGCAAGCATCGACGCTGCGACCCCCTCAAAAGATTGATTTGATCATCTGGTACTCATTGAGTACCATATCAGTGATCAAACTGATAAGAACAGATACTACACTTGATCTTAGCCAAAAGGCCGAGAAAGGTATGCAGATTGCAATGCGCCGTTGGGCCATGGGCCTTGCCCTGGGCGGCGCGCGGACCGCCTGCCCCGGGATGGCCGCAGAGCGGCCATGTCATCGGGCTGGGACCGCGCCCGCGGCCCGCGGGGCTGCTCAATAGGCGCTGTAGCCTGTAAGCATCGTTTCCCCGCGCGCGGCGGGGCGTCCGGGTCCCTCTCCGCGGTGGTGGCGGCCCCCGAGCCTGGCCGCCCGCGGGCCGCGGGCCGCGCCCCCTCGCGCCTCCCGCAACCGAGGGACGCGATTGGCCCTGGTGCTCCAAACTCGACGATCGCGGCCGGGCAGCGGCCCTCGCCTGCCCCCGCACCGCGCTCAGATCAGCGCGCTGGTCGGCCGCCGACACGCCCATGCTGCTGGCGCGATTGCGTCGGCGGCGGCCCAGCTCTGCCCCGCCCACCCCCACCCCCAATCGCGCCCGCCCCACCCCAGATACATCGGCAGCGGGGTTACCCCGCCGCGGCCGCTGCACGGCCGCCGTCGCCCGTTCACGACGACACCTGCCACTCCGCGCCCGTCGTGTCCTCCCCCGCCTCCACCACCAGGTCCTCCTCCGCGCCCTCGTCCGCGATCAGCGGCGGCACCCACAGCGGCGGCGGCTGCGGCTGCGGGTCGGCGCGCTCCCAGATGGGGGGGTCCCAGTAGCGCTCGTGGCGGCGCACCACGTACTCGCCCCTCCACTCCTCGCCGGCCTTGAGGCTGCGGGTTTTTTGGGGTGGGGGAGGGGCGTTTTGTTTGAGGCGCGCGCGCTTCTTGTTGCTGGGCTCGAGCTTTGGGGGGGCATGCTGCTCATGGGTCGCAGGTGGGCGCACGGCTCGCTGGCTTGCGGCGCCCCTGCACGCCCCACCCCCACGCAAGCCCTCGCCCCGGCCGCGGCGCGCCAGCCCTCACGTCTTTGGCAGCGCGACGCGCCCCGCGCCGACGACCGCGTACTTGCGCCACAGGTCGCTGCCCTCGCTGGGGCCGGGGTGGTACACCACTGCGTCCGGCAGGCCCTCGCGCTGCAGCAGCTCAAAGTGGGTGCGGTCACCTGGGGCGGGGGGGCAGTGAGGGGAGGGGAGGGGGGTTTGGGGCAGGGCGGCCCTCGGGCGCGGCGGCGGCGGCGGCGGCGGCGGCGGCGGGGCTCGCGCGGCAAGGCCCCCTCAATGCTGCAGACTGCGGCGGCGGCAGCCCCGCGCCGGCGCGCGCACCCGGGCAGAACATGACGTTTGCTTTGGCTGCGTGGATGGCCACGGTCTCTATGCGCTCGTGGCCTGGGGTGGGGGCAGGGGTTGGAGCGTGGGAGGGCGTCGGCGACTAGGAAGGGGGGTGGCGGCGCGCACGCTGCGCGCCCCAAGCCCCGCGGTTGGGACGGCCAAGCAAAGGCGGCCGCGCGGTGAAGGCGCCGGCCGGGCTGCGCTGCGCGAAACTGCCCGAAACTGCACAACGTGCGGCGCGCAACCGCGGCCCCTGGACCCGCAAGCCCCCCACCCCACCCCACCCCCCCCCGGGGCGCACCAAAGTTGATGTAGTCATCCCTGATGGCGTCGAGCCTTGGGAAGCGCGGGTCGAGGCTGTAGTCAAAGGTCTGCCGCCCACCGAGCCCCAGCACGCGCACAAAGGGGCCGTGGTTGGGGCTGTCCTGGTCGCGGGTGGCAAAGTGGGTCAGCGCTGCCAGCTGGAAGCTGAAGGGGGCGGCGTCCTGCCCGCCTGTGGGGCGATTTCGGGGGGAGAGGCGGTCGGTTTGGTTCGGTTTGGTGAGTTGGGAGGGCGTGCGCCTGGGGTGGGGAGGGGGAGGGGGCTCGGCGGGGCCGGCCAGGGGTTGGAGGAGGATGCACGGGGGGCGGCGCGGGCGCCAGGTCGGCCACGCGCACAAAAACGAGGCGCCGGCGCAAAACAAAGTCTCCACCCACCCGTGTGGCGCAGCTCGAATTCGTATTTGATCTGCATCGGCGGGGCCGACGACTCGCCCGTCGCGATCCTGTGGTGATTTGTGGTTGGTTGGTTGGTTGGTTGGTTGGTTGGTTGGTTGGTTGGTTGGTTGGTTGGTTGGTTGGTTGGTTGGTTGGTTGGTTGGTTGGGGGATTTGGGTTGGGCGCCACATGTGAAACACGGCGGCGCAGTCGGCAAACAGGCGCCGCGCATGCACGCACGCACCACAAGCGCACCGCGCGGCAAGCGAACGCGCCGCAGGCAGGCGCGAAGCAAGCGCATCGCATCGCCGCGCGCGGCTCACAGGTCCGTCTCCCAGCGCTGCGTGGAGCTGTCCGGCAGCGGCTCCCCCCCTGGCCCCTGCCCAAACATGGTGCGCTCGTCCCAGTCGTAGGGCTGGGGCCCGCGGGGCAGGCCCTCCAGGGGGTCCGGGAAGTCATCGGTGTGGGAGAGGGAGATCTGGAGGGGCGTTGGTTTGGCGGGGGTCGGACCGGGTGCGGATTCGGGCTGTTTAGGAGCAGGGCTGTGGCTCAGCCCCGCTGAGCGGCGCCCGGGGGCCGTTGACGGCGCGCAGGCAGGCACGCTCGCGCGCACGCGTGCGCAAGCGGGCGCTGAAACGCACACCGACGCGGGCCCCCAGCCCCACCCACCTTGACCGTCAGCTCGAAGGGGTGCGGCCACATGGCGCGCGTCTCCTCGCTGTCCCGCAGCCGCAGCTTTACGTAAGGCGCGATGTCGCCAATCAGGGCCCAGTCCACGTCGTCCATAGTCACATCGCTCATCCACTCGGGCAGCCCGGGCCCCTCGCCGCCGCCGCCGCCGCCGCTGCCGCCGAGGCCGCCCTCCTCCTCCTCCTCAACCACCGCCGCCGCCACAAAGCCGCCGCCGCCGCCGCCGCCGCCGCCGCCCTGCTGGTCGGTTTTGCGCGGCCGGCCCCGCTTCTTCTTGGCCGGCGCCTCCTCGCCGCCCGCCGCGGGCGGCCCCTCGCTGGCCGCCGCCGCCGGCTCGGGCCCCGCCTCTGCCTCCACCTCGGCCGCCGCCGCCGCGCCGCCGCCCTCGCCCTCCTCGCCCTGCTGCTGCTTTTTCCGGGCGCGCCGGCCGCGGCCCTTGGCCTCCTCCTCCTCCTCCCCCTCCTCGCCCTCCTCCTCGCCCTCCTCCTCCCCCTCCCCCTCCCCCTCCTCCTCCTCCCACGCGTCCGCCTCTGCGCCCGAGAACGGCCCCCCGATCAGGCTGGTGCCGGTTTCGTCGATCGCGACGCGCGCGCCGCGGGCCAGCTCCAGGGCCAGGTCCAGGTTCTCCGCGTCAAAGTCGAGCTCCGCCTCCACCACCTCCCACTGCGCGCGCTGCGCAAAGCCGTTGGCGGGCAGCGCGCCGTCGCGCCACTGGGGGAAGGCCAGGGGGATGCCGGAGCTGCGGGGAGCGGCGGCAGGGGGAGAGGCGGGGAAAGCGGTCGTCACGGGCCGTGGCGAGGGGGGGGCAGAGGCGGCGGGGGCAGGGGCGGCACTGATGGTTGACCCGGGCCGAAGCGCCGCCGCTGCCTTGCTAAACCCTGTCTGGCACGGCCACCGGCTGCCCGGTTCTGCCCAGTTCAACCGCCCCTCCCCCCCCGCCGCCGCCGCACCCGGTGATGGGGACGCCCGGCTCGTACGTTTCGTCCGGCCGCGTAAACAGCAGGTTGCGGCCCGCGACGTCCAGCCAGCGCGTCACAGTGGCGCCCTGCGCGGCGGGGAGGCGGCGGTTGGTGCTGCGCGGGGGCCGAGGAGCGCGGCCGCTTCGAGGGGCTGACACGGCCGAGCAGCCGCTGCGCCCCGGCGCAGCCGGCACGGCCGCACAGCAGGCGGCGCAGCCGCGCAGCAGCTGCTCCTCGGCACACGCGCGGGACCCGCCCGGCACCCTCCACTACCCCCTGACACCCTAACACACGCTGACCACGCAGGCACACAAACAGGCCCGGCGCGGGCGCACCTGCAGGTTGATTTCCAGCGTCTGGCCGCTGGGGTGGAAGAGGTAGGCCGCCGTGGTGCCGCCGTCGACGGCGTAAAACTCGACGAAGCCGTCGATGCCAAAGGCATCGTTCAGCTCGCGGATGTGGCTGCGGCAGAGGAGGAGGAGGAGGAGGAGGCGGGGGAGGAGGTTAAGGGGTTGTGACTTGTGAGGGGGAGCACGGGAGCGCGCGCTCGGGCGGGGGGTTCTGATTGGGCAGCGGCGGCACGCATGGCCCTGCGCCGCTGCGGGCTGCTCACGGCTCGTTGTCGCGCCGCCGCCGGATGTCTTGGGCCGTCAGCCGCGCCGCCTGCGGCGGGGGCGCGGGCCGGCGGCCCCCGCCGGCGCCCGGCCGCCGCTGCCGCTGCTGCTGCTGCTGCGGCGGCGCCCGCCGCCGGAGCGGGCACGCGCCCGACGGGCCTGCGGAGGGGGGCGCGGGGCAGCGTCGGGCATGCACGGCATCGAGAGCCATCCGCCCGGCCCGCGGAACGGATCCTACCTGCGCCCCAGGCCGCGGGGAGGCAAGCCTGGACTCTCGACCGCGCCCGGGCTAGGCCGCCGGGCCTCGCCCGCGGCAGTCCCATCGCCCTCATGGACGCTTTGTACGTCGCTTTTTGCCTAAGCGGGTCGCCACGGCCAGTGGGGCTCGCCCAGATCACACCGACGCCGGCGCCGTCGAGTGCCGGGGTGTTTGGCCTTTATGTGCAGGCAGTCGATTCAATCGGTGCTTGAACTTGTTTTGGAACAGGAGCCGGAGCGTCTTGCAAGCAGCTGCGCCTCGTCAAAAAAATGGACCTGCCGCAGGAGGTGGTGGAGCGGCTCGACACGCTCGAGGTAGGGGGGCGTCGAATGCAGGCAGTTGGTGGTGTCTGCCAAGGCGTGCGCAGCGGCCGCCGCGGGCGCGGGCGCGGCGGCCGCCGCCGCGGCGCGCGCGCTGCCGCCGCCGCCGCTGCGTGCCGCCGCCGCCCCGGGCGCCCGTGGCGGCGGCCGCGTCCAGCGCGCGCTTGCGAGCCCAGCAGGACGGCTCCGACAGGCCGATGCGCCCCCCTCCCCTCCCCAAAACGCCGCGCAGGAGTCGCTCGAGACGCTGGGCTGCTTCCTCACGCCCTTCCTGGAGGCCACCCCCCGCGAGGTCGACGCGTCGATGCCGCCGCTCGAGGCGGCGCGCGCGCACCTGACGCTGGCCAAGGCGGCCGTGCTGCTGGCGCGGCTGAGGCTGCGGCTGCGGGGGGAGGCGCTCGGCGCGGACCACCCGCTGCAGCGCGAGCAGGTTTGGGGGGAGCGCGCGGGGGGGCGCTGGTTTACTACCCCCGGCAGCGGGTGCAGGCCTGGGTTGGCCGCGCACGCGTGCACCTGCCAGCCTTGACCGCGACGCTACCAGGCTCTTTCTCGGGGCCCTTTCGGTCTCTCCCATTGCAGTCTCTTCTTTCCAACAGCGCCCGCTTGCACACACGCCTTGCGCCCCCCCCACCACCACCACCAAAAAAAACACGCGCCCGCAGGAGCGCATCGAGCGGTACGAAAAGAAGCTCGGCCGCGCCTCGAGGGAGGACGAGCTCGCGCGCACGCGCCCCGGCAGCGATCTCAACGTGGCCGCCGCAAACCGCTTCATATCCGCCGCGATCCCGGACCTCACGCCGGCCCAAAAGGCGGCGCTGCGCGCGGTCGGCGCGGGCGGCGGGCAGCAGCAGAGGCGCGCGGGCGGCAAGCGGGAGGGCGAGGAGGGCGGCGGCGGGGGCAAGCGGGCGAGGGGCGGCGGCGGCGGCGGGGGCAGCAGGAGCGGCGGCGGGAGTGGTGCCGACGCAGCAGAGGCAGACGACCCCCTCGGCCAGATCTTGGCTGCAGCGGCGGGTGGCGCGCAGGGGGAGGGGGACCAGGCGGGCGCCGACGGCGCGGCCGTGGCGCAGTGAGGAGGGCAGCGGCCGGCACACTGCTGGCTGGCCGCTCCTGCGTCCGCAGCTTGCGCGTTTACTGCCTTCTTAAACTGTCCCTTCATTCTCCTTGGTTGCAAGCCGTGTACAGTAAAAAGCCGAACGAGAAGTTTTGCAGGGTTGCCAAACAGGGGGAGCTCATGCCAGGGGGACTCCACCCGCAGCAGTCTCTGCAGCCGCAGCGGCCCGTCGGGGCTCTACGGCGAAGCACCGGCGCACGTATTTGGCACGGCACACGGGGCAGCGCCGCGCCGCGCACGGCGCGCCGCCCGGCATGGCCCCTGGCGCGTCGGCGGCCGCACAGGCCTCGGCGGCCTGAAACGCCTCCAGCGAAGCAATGCAAGCCTCGTGCAGCGCGTGTGAGCAGCTCAGCAGCGCGATGCCCCGGCCGCCGGCCTCGGGGGCGGCCAGCGGGCCCAGGCAGACGGGGCACTCGGCCTCCCCGCGCTCGCAGGCGCGAGCCACGGCCGCGGGCCAGTCCACGACGCTGACCGCTGGGGCGCCCGGCGGGCCGTCATCGCCGTCGTCGTTGCTGTCGCCGCCAATGCCGCCATCGCCTCCGGTGCCGCCGCGGCCGATGCGGCTGCTGCTGCTAGGCCCGGTGGGTTCAAACGAGCCGTCGGCCTCCTCAAAAGGCGAGGCCGCTGCGGCCAGTGGTGGAGCGCTCAAGCCCAACTGTGCGTGCAGGCGGAGGCGCACGTCCGCAGCCGCCAGCGCCGCGGCGGCTCCGGCGCGTGCTGCCGCGAGAGCGTCGCCGGGCGGTCCGCGCCGCCGCCGCTGCTGGGGCCGCCCCCCGCGCCCGGCCTCCCCGACTGGCGCCTTTGCTGCCGCTGCCGCCGCCGCCAGGGCGCCACACCACGGCGGCTTTGCGGGCGCCGCCTTTGCGGGCGCCGCCTGTGCGACCCGGCCTGATGGCCGGGCTGCCGCGTCGATGGGCGCGCGACGACGCGGCGTGGCGGCTTCCTCCAGCACGCGGCGGCTGGCTGCAGCGGATGCCTCGAGCTCGGCGAAAAGCGCATCCACTGCCCGCTGGGTGGGGCCGCCAGCTGCGCATGCGGCGCTGGTGCGCGCAAGCAGCGCCTTGGCGCTTGCCACGCGCAGGCGCGCCGCCAGCCAGCGCCGCCGCGCAGGCGGTTCGCTCGGTCGCGGCGCCGCGGAAAGGAGGCGATCGAACTGCCGCCGCGCAAGCCAGCCGCGCGCTGCCGCCTGAATCCTGACAATGCACAAGGCCCGCCACGCATCAGCCGCATCTGCTATGCGGCGCGCCTGGTAGTGCGCTGCGCGGCAGAGCGGACAGCTGTGGGTGGCCGTTGCCGCCACCGCGTCGCTGCCGCCGCCTCGGCTGTGGGCCCACGCGGCGAGGCAGACCTCGTGGAACGAATGCGAGCAGGACAGCAGCAGCTGCGGCCCCTCCCTGAAAGGCTCCCAGCAGATTGGGCAGCACGCGTCCGGAGCGGGCCGGACTGCGTCTGCTGTGCCTGGACTGCCACCCCTGCAGCTGCCGGGTTCATTCGCGAGCTCGCGCTCCAGGTAGCGGGCCCTGACTGCGCGCCACTCGTCGTCCGTCAGCAGCGGCGGCGGGCGCGGCGCGAGGCCGCAGCGCTGGGCGAGCGAGAGGGGCGCGCCCTGCGGCGGCCGGGGCGGGGGAAAGGGGGCTTTTTTGGCTGGCGCAGTGGGATCACGAGGCCGAAGTACGCATTTGTTGGGTGCGGCAGAACGAGGTGGACATATTGCAAAGGCCGGATTGCCGATCAGGGTCCCGCCTGAGCTCGAGCGCGTGCGGTGCGGCAGGCGGGCGCGCACTGCAGCAGCGGCGGCGCACCGGCGTCAGCGACGGCAGCGTGCGCGGCGCCCCCGGCAGAGGGGCCGGGCTCAGCCAGTGCACCTGCGCGAACCTGCGGCAGAGGTCGTCCTGTAGGGCGGCCTGTAGCGAGCGGGGGGCGGAGGAGGACCGGTCGGCAGCCGCGCGCGAGCTCGCTTTTCGACCGAGCCGAGATGCTCCCGCGCTGGGCTGCCCTCTCACCGCGTTGACAGCAGCGCTATGGCTGCGCTCCGCTTTGGAGGCGGCAGCCTGCTGCCGTGCGGCGGTTGCCATCCGCTTTGGCGCATTGACCCGCTGTTGACCGAGCAGCGCGGGTGCGTTTTGGCAATTGCAACTCTTACAAAACTGGGTGCCCTCTGCTGCAGACGTTTGCAACCGGGCCTCAACACCAGGGTCAGTTTTTGGGGTGGATGGGGTGTGCCAAAGTGGCGCAACTCGGGGGCGGGGCGCGCGGTTCCAGCGCCCATCACATCATCAACACGGGGGCAGGGATTGCTGCAGGACGCAGGTGCGCAGGTGCGGGCTATCATGGCGTTGGGGCTGCAGGAAGGGTGTCAAGCCTCTGGGGAGTTTGGTACAGGGTCAAAAGGGGCTGCAAACTCAAGCCCGGGTCTATCGTACACACGCAGGCGTCTACACCTGCCAACATGCAGAGCGGCGGCGGCGGCACACCGCCACGCCTGCCAGCGCGAGCGCGAGCGCACAATCAACACTGTCCGATCGCATCGGCAGCCCCCGCCGCTGCGCGTCACCGCGCCACCGTCACCGGCCCGTTGGCGCCGGCGGGCGCCGCCCGCTCCACGCCGTTGGCCGCGCCGCCGCCGCCCTGCCTCTCGCGCTCGGCGTCTGCGCCCGCCTCGGCCGCGGGCTGCTGCCCCGCGGGCCGCCAGTCGCGGTCAAAGTGCGACTTGAGCCCCACCCAGCACTTGTAGTAGTCCCTGCGGGCCCAATAAAAGCGGCGCAGTTGGGAAAGGGCGGGGCAGGGGTTTATGCGCAGGCTTGCAGCAGCGTTCTGACCGCCAGAGGCTCGCCCCCGAATCGTTTCGCAAGCCTCCCTGCACCCAGCCTGCGCTCCTTCACCCGAACCGCGCGCCAGCGCGCCCGCAGCAAGCCGCACACGCCGCGCCCCCCCCCCCGGCCCACCCCACCCCCCCGCGCGCCTGTCGATGTTTGTCGCGCCCAGCGCCGCCGGCGTGACGCGCGGCGTCTGGCTGGTCTCGAACATGAACGCCAGCGTGTCGCGCCCCAGGTGGGCCGGCTGCTCCGCGTCGGGGCGGATGGCGGACTCAAAGGTGGCGGTGTCGGGGCCGTGGGGGGTCATGCACAGGTGCAGGCTGGCGCCGCCTTTTGGGTTGGGTTTGGGGGGGGGGCGGGGGGACTTGGTTATTCGTGGTGGGGGGCAGAGTGGGCGGTGGGTGTGGGAGTGACAGGCGGCGCTGCGGGGGTTGGGAGCACTTGCGGGCGGGTGGGGCCGGCAGAGGCCGCCCGTGGAGCCTTGGCGCGGAAAGCCCTGCCCCCCCCCCAAAAGCCATATGATACTCCCAACGAAACGCGCCTGCCCCCCAAAAGTGAAGGGCCCCCCTACCCGGCAGGAAGCCGTCCCTCTTTGCCTCGTACATGCCCGTTATGAGCCCCATGAACTCGTTCATCACGTTGCGGTGGTAGTAGGGGGGGCGGAAGGTGTGCTGCGCCACCGTCCAGCGGGGGGGGAAGATGACAAAGTCCGCCACAGACACGCCTGGCGGTTTTGTTTTGCGGTTACGGCGGTTTTTTTTGTGCGGTTTTCGGCGGTTTGTTTTTGGGCTTGCTTCGAGCTGCTTTGGAACGGTGATGGCGACTCAGAACGGCCTGGGTTCCCTCGGCTGTCGCGCCACGCGCGCCTCGCCGGCCGGCAGGCGTGTGGTCGCCAGGGGCGCCGCCCCCGCGCGCGCGCGCCTCCCCACCGGGTGTGTCGGACGGCACCGTGAGCACCGTGAAGATGCTTGGGTCCGGGTGGTCTGCGTTTTGTTTTGTTTGTTGGGGGCATGCCGGGTGTTTGATCCCGCACGCTGCTTCGGACCGCAGCTGCCGGCAGGCCCGCACCCCAAAGCACCGCAGCCGGCCATGCACGCACGCGCGCTCCACGCGCACGTGCGCGCGCCCGCAGCACACACACCAGCAAGCCCAGCCGCGCACACACCCACACCCCGCGTCGTGCCAGGCCCGGCCCAGCGCCCCACCCCACCAAAGCTGACTGCGTTGACGGGGCAGAAGCGCGCGAGGTCGTATTTGTAGGGCGCGTAGTTGCCGTGCCACGCGACCACGTTGAAGGGGGAGAAGGCCTGCAAAAGCGGGGGGAAGGGGGGCGCGCGGCGGGGGCGCCGGTTCGGTTCCCGCGGCGCGGGCGGCCTTCACGCAATGACGGCTGTGCCGGCAGCTTCCGTGCGGGCCTGCCCGGCTGTTGCGGGCTCTCAAAGCCAAAGCCAAAGCCAAAGCCAAAGCCAAAGCCAAAGCCAAAGCCAAAGCCAAAGCCAAAGCCAAAGCCAAAGCCAAAGCCAAAGCCAAAGCCAAAGCCAAAGCCAAAGCCCAAGCCCGTCGAGGCGCACGCACTCGAGTGCCCCCTGCCGTGCTCGCGCCCTCTGCAGCCCGCGGCCCGCCCGCGCCGCCCCGCTCGTTTTGTGCACCTCCCCTCCCCCCGCCCCCCCCTCGCCCGCTCGTTTTGTGCACCTCCCCTCCCCCGCCCCCCCCTCGCCTGCGTCGCCGCGAACAGCTGCCCCTCGAACTTGTGCATGACAGTGAAGTTGCAGGCCCGCTCCTCAAACCAGGCCACAGGGGTGAGGAAGTCGCGGGGGCTGGCCAGGCCGTTGGCGCCTGTTTTTTTTTCGGAGGTTTCGTTTTTTTAGGGGGGGGAAGGGGCCAGGAAACGCGACGCGCGCATGCAGCTGAGGGCATGCGTGTTTGTTGTGTGCGGTGCCGCACCGCAGGCGGAGTAACAACCAGCCTATATGCGGCAGCCTACCGATGGGCCCCAGGTCTGGCAGCGTGAAGGAGCCCTGGAACACCTCCAATATGTAGCCACTGGGGCGGGGGGCGGGGGGGGGGGGCGTTTCGTTTGAAGCAAGGATAGGGGAGGGTTGGGGTTGCTTTCCACCGCCGGCCGGCGCGGGGTTTGCAGGCCGAGCATCGCAGCAGCTTCCGAGGCGGCAGCTCGAGGTCAGGGCGGGCCGCCAGCCCGGCCCCCAACCCCCCCCCCCCCCCCCCCCCCACCGCGCGGGCCCGTCCATGAGGTCCACCGCGAAGCGCACGCCCCGCGGCACCACCACCACCTCCCGGGGCGCCACCTCCAGCAGCCCCATCTCCGTGAACAGCCGCAGCCCGCCTGGTTTCGAAACGGGTTTGGAGGGGTTTAGAAGGTTTTTGAACGGGGTTTGAAAGGGTTTGGAAGGGGTTGCGTTCGGGCGACAGGGGGGAGGGTTGCCTCAAAGTGCGGCGCCAGGGCCGCGTGTTCGTTTGCAGGCGGCGGCGGAGGCGCGACGGCTCTAGGGCCGAAAGTCGAGAGTCAAGGCCGGCCCCTGGCAGACCGCCGCCCGCGCCAAAGGCCCCGGCCAGGCCACCCCCCCCCCCCACCCTGCTGCGGCACAATGAGCAGCTCCCCGTCTGCGTTGGCGAGGCAGGTGTCCTCCATGCTGGCGGTGGCGGTGTACATGTGCACGG
Organism: Raphidocelis subcapitata; assembly: GCA_003203535.1. Taxonomy (NCBI): domain Eukaryota; kingdom Viridiplantae; phylum Chlorophyta; class Chlorophyceae; order Sphaeropleales; family Selenastraceae; genus Raphidocelis; species Raphidocelis subcapitata. Next base: position 187,431 of record BDRX01000005.1, read on the forward strand.
CAAAGCCGCTCTTGGACGCGGCGCTGGGGGGGGGGGGGGGGGGGGGGGGGGTGGAGGGTGGAGGGTGGAGGGTGGAGGGGTTGGGCGCCGCGCCCGGGGGCGCGTTTGGGGGTGGTTGGCTTGAGTCCAATCGCCGTGCCTTGGAGGGCTGACTGCGTGTGGTCAGCGCGTGCTGCGTGCAGAGGGCACTGGCACGCCGCCTCGCCCACGCCGCAAGGCGCCGCGAGCAGCCGCAAAAAGCGCGCAGCCACAACAGCTGCCCCCCCCTCCCACCTTCCGGCGCCGCATATGGTGAGCATCCCCCGCACAAAGTCCACCGGCTCCGAGGGTATGCTGAACGGCCGCCAGCGCAGCTGGTTGGGGGTGACCACGCCCTGCGTGAAGTCCGCCGTCAGGGTCTCGGCGGGGAAGTTGAGCGGGTGGAAGGGCTCGTGCGTCACCGAGGGGCGGATGCGGTAGAGCCAGCTGCGGCGCTGGGACCTGGGGCGGGGGGGGCGCCGAGAGGGCGGCAGGGGGCGGGGCGGCGGTGTGTTCGAAAGACGAGCGGTGGCTTTGGCTGGCGAGCACGCCAGCCCCTCGATGCGCAAGGCGCGCTGCCAAGGGGCGCACCTGCGCGGCACGGTGAAAGCCGAGCCCGACAGCTGCTCCGCGTACAGCCCGTAGGGGCAGACCTGCGGGGGCAGCGGGCGAGGGCGAGGGCGAGGCTTTCACTTTGCCGCCGCGTGCTGGGCGCAAGGCGCTTTGCAAGCCTACGGCGCCGGCGGGGCCGAATGCACACGCGCCCCCTGCTCACCCGCGGGTTGTTCTGCCCCTTGGGCAGCGCGTCCGGAAGCGCCTCGGTGGAGAACTCGTTGCCTGGGGGCGGTTCGAGGCGGGGAGGGAGGGTCGTGTGCTGACGGCCCCGCCGCGCGGCGGGCGCGCTGCGCGCGCAGCACGAGGTGGCGGCGCGGCGCGCCGCCGTGGGCGCTGCTGCTCGGTGCGCCGGCGTCTGGACCTGCTGTGGGTCCAACCCCGTCCCCCGGGATCCATATGGCTGGTTTGGGGGGCTGGACGGCCAGCGCTGGCCCGAGCGCGCGGAAAAGTGGCGAGCGCGCTCACCGAAGCCGCTCATGTAGCGCAACGGCTCTGTATCCTCCGATTTCATGCCTTCGCCCTTCATCTTGCCCCGCGGGCGCGCTGTCGCTGGGGCCCTGGGCGCGCGGGGCAGCCTGGAGACTCCTCGCAAGCAGTGGCGCGCGAGCAGCACACGAGCGTGGATGTGGATCGATTGGCCAATTCTGTGCAATCCGCTTCGGAGTTCGGGTCCGCTCAAGTCGCGTCCGACCGCTGCGCCGCCCCCGCTGACCGTTCGGCGCGCGGTCCCACGCGGTCCGACGCTCACGCGCGCGCCAACACACTCCCCACACGAGGACCCGCGTTCCTCGATTACACACGCAGCCGACCGACGGCGCGCCAGCCTCGGCTGCGCCGGCGACAGCGGCACCGCCGCCCGCGGCCGATGCCGCCCAGCGGCCCGCCGCGCTGATGCACAGCGCTGCAGCGCGGCGCTCTAGCGGTAGCGGCGCAGGCTGGGGCTGTTGTGCTTGAGCCAGGTCGCGCGCTTGCTGGGCGCGTTCTTGGTGTAGCGGCTGCCCTTGCCGCGCAGGCCGCGGTACTTCTTGCCGGCAGAGGTGAGGCCGCGCAGCTCGCGGTGCTTGTGGACCGGGTTGCAGATCCAGTTGATGCGGGCGTCCTGGGGGGGTTCGGTTGGGGGAGAGGGTCGCGCGTCAGCTGCGGCGTCCCCTGCGCGGCAAGGGGCCCAGCTGCCAACGGCCGCCGCACGCGGCTGGCCAGCCCGCCGCCAGGCCAGCCCGCCACAGCCAAGTCACGCCGCCCCGGCCCCACCCCAACCACCCCAAGCCCCCCGGCGCCCACGTTGCGGATGGCGTTGTGCATGGGGTCAACCATGATGACCTCGAAGTACTTGTACGCCGAGTCCTTTGGGGGGAGAAGAGGAGGGGGGCGATAACAAGGCGGTTGTCAGCAAATACCCCAAGTCATCAGGCGTTGTGGGTCCACAAGCCTTTGACCTGGCTCGGGGGCCGGCCGCCGGGACCGGCCGCCTCTGATGCCCCAAAGGATCACCGACGCTGACCATTGCGAGCCGGCTGCCACGGCAGCTGCGGCACGGCGCCGGGGCTTGCTGCCTGCGCGCCGCGTCGCGCTCCCGCTGCCACGGCTGCCGCCTGCCGTCCCGCCGCCATTGCAACCATCACAGCCGCCGCTCCAGCTGCTGCACAGCACAGCGCGGCCCTTGGGCATCAACCATCCCCCGCCCTCTCCCCCGTCTGCCCCTGGCCCCCCACCTCGTTGACCCAGTAGCTGTTGAGCACGCGCAGCCCGCCGCACTTGCGGCCCACGCGCTCCTCCGCCACGTTGCGCAGGTTGCGGCTGGCCTTGAGCTGGGTGATACCCTGGTTCACGGGCTTGCCGTACACGATACCCTGCGGGCGAGGGGCGCGGGCGCGGGGGCTCAGAGCTCTGCCGCCGCCGCCGCCTGCTGCTCCCGCTGCTGCTGCGGCCGCCGCTCCAGCCGGCGTGCCCGCTGGCCCGCACCCCCGTGCGCCGCCGCCGCCGGGACGCCGCCCCCCCCCCTCGCCGCCGCCGCGCCAAGCCCAGCCGCCCCGCGCCGTCCCCACCCCGATCGCGCCGCAGACGCACCTTGCTAACCGGGCGCTTGCGGCCGCCGCGGCGCACGCGCACGCGGTAGACGACGTACCCCTGCTTGGCCCTGAACCCCATGCGGCGCGCCTTGTCGGGCCGAGAGGGCCTGTTCAGGCGCACGATGCCGGGGAGCTGGCGGTACTCCCAGCAGCGGACGCGCAGCAGGAAGCGGAGCACATCGCTCTGCTTCCTCCGCCACAGCTCCTCGACGTACTGCGAGGTGATGGGTTCAGCGTCAGAAAACGCATTTCACGAACCGCGGGGCGTTCCTGCGCGCTGCGGCGGCCTGCAGGCTGCGCGCGCCCCGGCGGCCCGGCCAGCGCGGCGCCTCCACGCCCTCGCTCTGCACCTTGTAGGCTCCCATTGCTGCCGAAGGCTCTTGCCTGAAGCCCAGAAAGAGGGAGGTCGCCGCAGCTGCTCCCGCTTTTCGCTGCGCCACCCGGCAGTCGAGCAGGTAGTGCAGCCCGCGGAGCGCGGGGCCGGACCGTGCGCGGCTGGGAGGGCGCGGGAATAGCTGGCAGCCAACAATGAGATGCATGCGGAGCGGCGGCAACGGCTGCCTTGCACGGCCGCCCCAGATCGTTGACCGCTGCGCCTGGCACCATGGTCATGGAATTCCGCGCGGGCCCGCCATCCCGCTTTTACCAGCCCTGGCGGCGGATGGGTTGCTACACAGGTACGCACGGCACGTCCGCCTCTGCGGCGGCGCTTGTCTTTCGACTCGTGCGCACCGGGCCCCAAACCCGTCGTCAGTCGTCGGCCTCGTCCTCGCTGCCGCCGACGCTGCCGCCGCCGCCGCCGCTGTTTTCGCCGCCGCCGCTGGGGCTGCCTTCGCCGCTGCTGCTGGCGCCGCCGTCCTGCCGCTGCTTCGGGTCGTTGCCGGCCGCCTGCTGCGCGGCGCCGGCCACCCCGCCGCGGGCCGCCCCGCCGCCGCCGCCGCCCGCGACGGCGCAGAACACGAGCCCGGTCATCTCCCGCTCCAGCATTGCCCCAAACGCGGCGTCGTCGTCCGTGCTCCATGCCGGCAGGCCGTCCATCCGCTGCTGCCGCCGGATCCGGACCTCCTGCTGCCGCCGCGCCTCCGGCATGTCCCCCTGGCCCGTGGCCACCACCAGCAGCGCGTTTGCCGGCAGCCCGCGCCGCAGCGCGCCGACGCAGGCGTCGAGGCGCGCCAGGTGGCCCGCGAGCGCGTCGCCGCCGAAACGCGCCGCCTCGGACTCCAGCGCCGCCTCGGCGCGCGCGATCTCGGCCTCGGACTGCTCCAGCGGCACCTGCCCCTCCTCCGCCTCGGCCGGGCCGTCGCCGCCGTCGCCCTCCGCCGCTGCTGCCGCGGCGGCCGCCGCCGCCGCCTTTGCGACCCTCAGCTGCTGCGCGCGCCGCGCGTGCTTGGAGCGCTCCCAGTAAAACCCGTCCAGCTCGTGCAGCTGCGTCCACACAAACCCGTACCGCCCGCTGCCCGCCGCGCGCGCCGCGGCCGCGGCGGCCTGCGCGTCCGAGGCGGCGAGCACCGCGTCAGCCGCGCCCGTGGCGTGGCGGGAGAGCGCGTCTTTGCGGTCTACGAGGCAGCTGCGCGCGCGGCGGCCGGAGGACGCGAGGACGTCGACCAGGCGGTCGGCGGCGATGCCCTCGGGGGTGCCGTACGACGGGCCTGGGGGACGTAAGAGAGTTTGGGGTTTTAGTCGCGTTTCAAGTCGGTGGGGGGACCAGGCCGTGCAGTTTGTTGGAGTTTGGTTGGGGGGGCCAGGCCGCAAAAGAGGCGCCCACAAAAGTCGGGCGGCAGGCTCTGACGCCTCTGCGACGCGACTAAACGCTTCCGAAGGGCAAAAGAGCATCGCCAAGCCGGAAGCAGCCCCTCAAGCCCCCGCCGCACCGTGCCGTATCTTGAGCAGCGCCAGGTCCATCGCGGCGCGCGCGTCGGCAACGCTGTCGTGCGAGCCGTCCTGGATGGTGCGCTTCAGGTGGCGCTGCGTCAGCATGCGGAGCGCGCTCTTGTAGGGCGGCCCCCGCGGGTGGGGGAACATCAGGGCCGTGTCCAGCACGCGGCAGTGGACCAGGCGCAGCGCGACGAGGTCGTTGTCGAGGGAGTGGCCGACCAGCAGCGTGTCGGAGGAAACCAGCTCCCTCAGCCGCCGCTGCGGGCGGGCGCGTTTTTTTACGGTGTCGCTGTTGGTGTGTTTGAGTTGAAGAGGGTGGCAGCAGCGCGAGCTCGCCACATGGGGGAGGGGGCACCGAGAGGCGCCCCTTGCCGTCAGCCCCTCGCCCCCCCTTGGCGTCCTTGTCCCCCCCTTGCCGTCCCCCCCATCCCGCCGCGCTCCCCTGGCGCCCCCACCTGGATGTCCTCCAGGCGCGTGGTGACGCCCGCCAGCATCGCGGCGGTGATGCCGCTGTAGCGGGTGTTGTAGTCCGTAATGGGGTTGCGGGGCACGACCAGCTCATCCATCAGGACCTGCGGATTGGAAAAAACAGGGGTTTGGCGGCTTGGTGCGGCTGGCGGCAACAGCTAGGGGCATGACGCACTTGGGGCCGGGCTGCGCAAAGTCATGCCGGCCCCAGCGCCGACCGGCACAGCAACCCCTTGCAAGCCCCCTTCCTCCTCCGCCCTTGGCCCCCCTGGGCCTCTGGTGCCATGATGCCCCCCCGTGCCCTCTCACCCGCCCCGCCGCGTCGACCAGCGTGCAGCGCGTGAGCTCAAACCCGGCCGCTGTGATGCACATCTCGCAGTCCAGCCCCACCATGTCTGCCGCCCATTGGGGCGCCTCGGCGCCGGCGCCCCTGTTCGGCTTGGACGCCGGCTGCCCCTCCGCCTTCCCATCCTGCTGCTGCTCCTGCTGCTGCTGCTGCTGCTGCTGCTGCTGCTGCTGCTGCTGCTGCTGCTGCTGCTGCCGCCGCTGCTTCTTGGCCGCCGGGGGCGACGGCGGCGACGGCGGCGGCAGCGGCGGCGGCGCGCCCCCGACGGACCAGGCGCCCGCTGCTGCGGCCGCCGCCGCGCGCGCCGCCGCCGCCCCGGCGGCGGCGCCGGTCGCGACATAGCCCTCTGGCAGGTGCAGCCGCCCGTCGTCGCCCAGCGTCGGCACCGGGTACTGGTTCGCCTGCATCTCAAGCGCCGAAAGCACATAATGCTCCGGCGGGAACGGCGGCTGCCCGTGCCGCCCGCCCGCCCCGCCCGCCGCGGCTGCCGCCGCCTTTCCCTCGTCCACCTCGCGCTTGCGCTTGCGCGTCAGCGGCACGCTCAGGAGGTGCGCCGCGGTTTGGGCTGCGCGGGTGCGGCGGGGTTGGGACGCGCGGTGCGGGGCCGCACGCGAGTAAAACACTCAACTGTGCCATTTCGCCCCGTTCCATACGCACGGCGCGTTCATCTGCACAGCAGGCCGATGAGGGTGGGGCCAGGCGGCGCCTGGAAGGTTCCTGCTGCGACCCCCCGAAAAACGCGGCCGCCCCAAGGCAGCGCCCCACCTGCCCGGACGTGCGTGTTGAGCGCCACCACCGGCGCGGGCCCCTGCATCGCGGCCAGCGCCGGCAGCCGCTGCGCGTGCTCCTCAAACAGCGCCTGGGTGATGCCGTTTGCCAGCACCAGCACCACGGGCCCGATCAGGGGCTTGATCTGGGGTGGGTTTGGGGTTGGCGGGGTGCGAGCGGAGCCGGGTTTTGCTGGCTGGCTGCTAGGTTTTGGCGTCGCCTTGCGCGGCGGCTGGCAGGGCGGGGGGCGTCCTGTTGCGAAGCAGCAGCGAGCCCAGGGCGAGCGATACAGCGAAGCGTGCGCCGCCCCAAAGGCTGCTGGGAGCAAGCAAAAAGTGACCCAGGCAGCTGCCAGCCGCCCAGCCCTGACCGCACCTTTGTGAACACCCATTTGGGGCAGGCGCCGTCCCCCAGCACCCACTGCACGAGCGCCTGCACGTCGCGCAGCTGAATGGGGCGCGTCGCCTTCACCTCAACCTCGGGCTGCGCCTGTTTGGGGGGAAGGGGGGTCGGGCGAGGGGGTGGCGCGGGGCGTCAGGGGGAAGGGGTGTTTGATTGTGGGCGGGTGTGGCTTATGCTCGGCTGCTGCAGCTCGGCACAGGGTGCGCAAAGTTCGCAAAGCGCTGCGCGGTGCTCACGTCTGCTCCGTATATATTCAGAAACGCCTCCTGCTGCTGCTGCTGCTGTGTGCCCGGCCCCTGCTGCGCGGCGCGCTCGCCAGCGCTGCCCGCGCCGCCGGCCTGCTGCTTTTTGACGAGCTTCTTCTTGAGCTTCTTCAGCTTCCTCTTGCTCTCCCTCTGGGTCAGCTGCCGGCTGCCTGCGTGGGGAGGGAGGGAGGGGCGCGCGGACGGCGGCTCGCGCGGGCCAGCGGCGGGGTGCACTGCAGTGCAGCGGCGGCTGAGCACGGGCGCGCGAGCACGGGCCTGCGGACGCCAGCCGCAACCGCGCGGTGCCCGCCTCGGCGCCATGGCTTGCTGAGGTTCCGAGCACCGCATATGGCACGACCGCGCGGCCTGGGGCGCTGTCCGCGCTGCCGACAAACGCGGTGCCTGCCGATCTAGGCGCCCCCGCAGCTCCAATCGCTCCCAAAAACCTTTCTCTTCGGTCGCCTCGTCGTTTGGCACCTCGCCGTCCTCCAGCTCGCTCCCCACGTCGCTGGACATGGAGAGTTGGGGGCTTTGGAGGCCTCCACGCCACTGCAGACGCAGTGCAAGTTGCAGACAGCAGGCGTGAGAGTTCCAGGGGAGCGATGGAAAAGGATAGAGCAGGCGGGGGCGCGGTCGCGGCGAGGGAAATGCGGGAGCGGCGGGCGGCCGTGCGGGCGCGCTCGGCAGTCACTCGGGCCTTCGCGCAACAACTCGGTGGGCTCGGGCTCTACAGCCAGGGCTTCAACTGCGCTGCGTATCACCGCACCTGAACGGTGCAGCGGCATGAACCGTTGCTGGTTATGGGCGATGACGAGCGCGCCCCGCTGGCAGCCGCCGGAGTGCCGCCGGTGCCGCTTGTGCCGCTTTGTGCCGATGTACGCCGCGAGCGGGGCCCCGCCAGACCCGCACGACCCCGCCCCCTGAGCAATGCGTGCAAAACGCGCCCCTTAGGCAACGCACCTACACGCAGCCAGCCGCCCAGCGTGCACCAGATCGGGACCACCCCCCCCCGCCGGCTTTCCCTTGACCCATCGCTGCGCTCGTTCGAAGCGACAAACGCGAGTGGCCTCCCGGCCTCAAGGCCTCGGCGCCGTGTACGCCCGCGCCACCACCGCAGCGGCGGCCGCGCGCGCCGCGCTGCAAGCCGCGGCCGCGGCCGCCTGCGTGCGCACCCAGCCCGCGTGGATGCTCGCGCGGCCCCGCGTCCTCGCCCGCGCCATGGCGACGTCCGCCGCGCATTCGGAGCTGCCAAGCTCCGTCTCGCCGGCGCTCAAGTTCCAGGTGCGCGCCGCGGCAGCTGTCGCCGAGGCGGCCGCCGCGCAGGCGCCGAACAACCGTCAGGCGGCCTGCCAGGACTGTCGCGCAGGACGCAGCAGCAGCGATGGCAACAGCAGCGACCGCGCCGACGCCAGGCCCTGGATCCCCGCCCCCCGCTCGTCGCAACTGGCCCCGCGCGCCGCGCCCGCAGGTCCTCGCGCAGCAGGGCCGCGCGCGCACGGCGCTGATGACGCTGCCCCATTGCGTCGTCGAGACGCCCGTGTTCATGCCCGTGGGCACAAAGGTGCGCCGCTGCGCGCTTTGCTTCAACACCTGCCGGTGCCTAGCAACTGCTTGCTGCCCCTGCAGCACACACACCTTGCAAGAAACGCTCGTTCGCCTGGACTGCGGCCCGCACGCGCCCCTTGAGCCCCGCCAAAACCTGCGGCACCAAACCCCAACCCCCACGATTGCACAATGTGCGCGCGCGCGCGCGCCCGCAGGGCACGGTCAAGGGTTTGACCACCGAGCAGCTTCAGGAGCTTGACTGCCACATCATCCTGGGCAACACCTACCACCTCGGCAACCACCCCGGCCACGAGCTCGTCGACTCGATGGGCGGCCTGCACGGCTTCATAAACTGGCCGCGCGGCATGCTGACCGACAGCGGCGGCTTCCAGATGGTGTCCCTGCTGCACCTCGCAGACATCACAGAGGCCGGCGTTGAGTTCCAGTCGCCAGTGGACGGCAGCCGCATGCTGCTCACGCCGGAGCAGAGCATGGAGATCCAAAACGGGCTGGGCGCTGACATCATCATGCAGGTGGGGCGCGTGCGGGGTGCTGGGTTTGTGGTGTGCTGGGCTTGCGGGGTGCTGGGCTTGCCGGGTGCTGGGCTTGCGGGGCGCTGGGCTTGTGGGGTGAAGCCTGCGCACCTTGCCTTGCAGCCGCTTTCTTCTTCAACTGCCTCCCGTTGGCATCTTGGCATTCCAACTCGTGCAAGGCTCTCCGTAACACACGGCCACCCCCAAACACACAAAACACGAAAAGCACGTCCCACCTTCAAACGCAAACGCAAATACCCCCCCCCAGCTCGACGACGTAGTGCCCGCCATCAACGTCGACGCCGCGCGCTTTGAGGAGGCCACCTACCGCACCACCCGCTGGCTCGACCGCTGCATCAAGGCGCACGCGCGCCCCACGGAGCAGAGCCTCTTCCCCATCGTGCAGGGCGGCTTTGACGTGCGCCTGCGGGAGGTTTCCATGCAGCAGCTCGTGGAGCGGGGCTGCCCCGGCTATGCCATCGGCGGGCTCGCGGGCGGCGAGGGGAAGGACGTGTTTTGGCGCGTCGTGGCGCAGTGCGCGGCGGGGCTGCCGCCGGGCAAGCCGCGTTACGTAATGGGCATCGGTCACTCCCTCGACATCGTGGTCTGCAGGTAGGGGCGGGTGCTTGCTCCGCGTGCGGGCCGCTTGCTTCGCGCGGGCCGGGGTGGATTTGTGTGGTTTGCTGTGCGCGCTGTGTCTCACGTGACCCTCCCCCAATGCAAGCCGTGCGCCACCAGCCCTCCACTCCACCGCTCCCCAAACAAAGCGCCGAAACCCCAAACCCTAAGCTGCTGGCAAAGACCTCCCCCCCCCCCCCTTCCCTCCAAACCGACCAACCCGACCCTCCCCCCAACCGCAGCTGCCTGGGGGCGGACATGTATGACAGCGTCTACCCCACCCGCACCGCCCGCTTCGGCGTCGCGCTCGTGGACTCTGGCGTCATGAAGCTCAAAAACCGGCTGTACCGCGACGACACCCGCCCCATCGACGAGGACTGCGGCTGCATGACGTGCCGGCTGTACAGCCGAGCATACCTGCATGGCCTGGTGGCGCGCGGCGTGCCGAGCGCGGCTGTGCTGGTCTCGTACCATAACGTGGCGCACACCCAGAGCCTCACGCGCCGCATGCGGGCGGCGATAAAGGAGGGCCGGCTGCCCGAGTGGGTGCGGGCCTTCGTCGCCGGCATGTTCCCGCGGCGGGACGTGCCGCAGTGGGTGGTGGACGCGCTCGACGTGGCCGGCATTACGCTGGAGGGCATCGCGGACCGGCCGCCGCTGCACGACTTTGCCGGCGAGCTCGCGCGCGGGGCGTACGCGCCGCCGCCGCCGCAGCAGCAGCCGTCGGCGGCGGCCGCGGCGGCGGCGGCGGCGGCGGCGCAGCAGCAGCGGCAGCGGCAGCAGCATCAGCAGCAGAAGCAGGAGCAGCGCGCGGGCAAGCGGCAGAGATCGCCGCAGCCAGGGGAGGAGTCGCTCCTGCCGCCCGCGGCGTCCTAGGCAGCAGGCGGTCTGAGAGCCTGGTCCGTTGAACTGTCCTGTAAACCCAGCTCCCAACCAGCCGCGTGCACGTTGCAGGGGTTCAGACGCTGAGGCAGAGAGACGGTACTTGCGACTTGCGAACAGCGTGGCAGCCCTGAGTGATGGGGCGCCGGCGCCGGTGCCGCCGCTGCGGAGCAACGCCTCCTGGAGGCGCCCCTCCCAGCGCATTCGAGCGCGATCGTTCCAAAAACTCACGACCTGCTTATACTCTCGCGCATGCCGCTGGCTCTCTCAGAGGCCGCGGCAGCCGCGCTGGTGGGCCTGATCTGGGGCGTCACCAACCCGCTCATCAAACGCGGCAGCATCGCCGTTGAGAGGCGCCGCGCAGAGGGTGGTCCGGCGCGGGCTGGCTGGCTGGGGGAGGCGGCGGCGCTGCTGCAGACGCCGTCGTTCCTGATACCGCACGCGATCAATCAGGTGCGCAGTGCTTGGCGTGCGCTGGCCAAGCACTGCGCGCAGCTGCAGCTGCGGTGTCTCAGCACACCTGCCGCCCGCAGCACGCAGCAAGCAGGCCTGCGCCCTGCGAGCGGTGCGCCGCGCACGCTCCCACACGCTCGCCGCCGCCGCCGCTCCCCCGTTTCTTTCAAACAGTGCGCCAGCGCGCTGTTCGTCCTGCTGCTGGGCGCCGGCGCGCGCCTCGGCGTCGTGGTGCCCCTCGCCAACGGCCTGTCCCTGGCGGCCAACGCCGCGGCCGACGCGGCGCTGGGGGAGGCCTTCCGCGCGCGCCTGCTGCTGCCGGGGCTGGCACTGGTGGCTGCGGGGCTGGCGCTGTGCTCCATGTGAACGGCCGGCGGCAGGTGGAAAACGTGTTGCCGCGGACGGCGGATTGAAGCCGGGCTGAGCGGGGGCCGGCCCCGATTGGCAGCGGTCGGCAGCGGCTGGCGGCCATGGCGGTGTGGGCGCCGGCAGAGCTGGCAGAGGCTGATGGCGACGGAAGCCCCCGCATCGGCGGGGACGGCGGCGGCGGGGGCGGCGGGGGCGGCGGCGGCGGCGCAGGTGGTGGCAGCAGCGGCGGGGGCGACGCGGCGGCCGCAGCCACGGCCGCGGCGCGGCAGCAGGCGTTTTCGATGCTGCGCCCCATCTGCGCGCCCCTCCTGCAGCTGCGCGGCGACGCGCCCGCGCTCAAGGCAGCGCTCTCCGAGCTCGCGGCCGCACTCGACGCCGCGCCGGCGGCGGGGCTGGAGGCGTGCTGGGATTATGTCGCGTTTCCCCTCTTCATAGCCATCGACTCGGCGGCAGCGATCCGGCGCCAGCGAGAGGCCGAGGCGGCCGCTGCAGCAGCAGCCGGCCCGGGGCCGGGGCCGGGAGTGCAGGCCCCTCCGCCGCAGCCCGGCGGCGCGGCGCCGGTGCCTGCGGCGGGCAGCGACGGCGTCGCCGAGGCGCTGGTCGGCTGCCTGGCGATCATGGCGCGCCGCGCGCCGCCTCGGGAGCCGGACCAGCTTGCGCCCCTGCTGGAGAAGCTGCTGCAGCTGCTGCGGCTGGCGCCGGCGTACGTATCTGAAGAGGTGGGGCGGCGGGGCTGCCCTCTCAGGCCTTGAAACGCTGCAATGCCCATGCCGTGCGCATGCCTGCTGGTCTGCTCAGCAGAAGACGCGCAGCGCAGGCAGCTGAAAACACCTTACCGCCCCGCCCCGCAGACGCGGCTCAAGGTGCTGGAGTGCCTGCAGGCCGCCCTACTCGCGGGCGGCGCCCCGCCCGCCGAGGCGGAGGCCGACCGGCGGCGGCAGCAGCTGCGGCCGCCTCAGGAGGCCAGGCCCGGCACCCCCGCGGCGGCCTCGCCCTCTGCGCGCGCCCTCATGTCCCGACCCGAGGCGGCGATGCTGGCCGGCGCGCTGATCGCGTCCTGCCTCGGCGCGGCGGACGCTGAGCTGGCGGCGGGCCCCTCCGGCTCGCGCGCCGTCCGCGCGGCCGCGCTACGCGGCGCGCACGCGGTGCTGCTCGCCATCGCCGGCGACCCCGACGCGGCGGCCTTCTTCCTGCCGGGCCTCGTCAGCGGGTTCAGCAAGCAGCTGCTCGCATCGGGCCGGGGCGCCGCCGGCGCGCCCGCGTCGGGCGCGGTCGCGGGCGCGGCGGCGGCGGTCGCGGCGCTCGAGGGGCTGACGGACGCGGTTTTGTCGGTGCTGGGTGACGGCGCGATCGCACCCGTGCTGGCGCGCCACCCCGAGGCCGCCGCGCAGCTGCAGGCGCAGCTCGGCGGCGCGCCGTCGGGGGCGGAGCAGCAGCCGGCGGCGGTTGAGGGCGCCGGCGGCGCGGCCGCGGGGGGCACGGCGGGGGCCTTGGCCGCCCTCGAGGCTCTGTCGCTGTCGGCGGCGGCGGGGAAGGCAGCCGCCACCGAGCCTGCTCCCCCGAAACAACAGCCAGCGCCGCAGTCACAGCCGCAGTCGCAGCCGCAGCGGCAGCCGGGGCAGCTGCGGGTTGAGCGGGACACAGAGTGGCTCGTCTCCAGCAGCCGCCGCGCCCAAACGATGCTCGCCATCTCGCTGCCGCCGCTGATGACGCACCCGCGGCCGTCCGTGCGCCTCGCGCTCGCGGCCGCGGCGGCGCGGCTGCTGGACGGGGCGGGCGTCGCGCTGCAGGGCAGCTGGCAGGCGCTGACGGAGGTGCTGCTCACACTGGCACAGGACGAGTGGCCGCAGACGGCGGGGTTTGCGGCGCGCTGGCTGGCGGGGCACGGGCACGGCGGTGGCGGCGGCGGCGGCGGCGGCGGCGGCGGCGCGCCGCCGTCCGCGGCGCCCCAAGGCGCGCCCGCCAACGCGGCGCCGGGCACGCGGCTGGGTCAGTTGGTCCTGCGGCTTGCGCGGGAGCTGCCGCCCGCGGTGCGCGCCGGCACGGAGCCTGGAACCCTGGCCGGCCGGCGGCTGACGACAGCGCTGCTGTGCTCAGGTGGGCTGGGGGGCCGGGTCTGGGCGAATGCACGGCAAAGCGTTGGCAATGCCTGCGCGCTTGGTTTCTTTGCGTGGCGTTCAGCCCTTGCTTTCAGGTTGATCCGCGCCGCCGCGCCGCGCCGATTCGGCGCTCCAATCCAATCCCCGCCTCCACTGCCGCCCCTCCCGCCGCGCAAACAGGCCCCCAGGCCGTCGCGGACGCTTTGCTGCAGCGGCCCTCCACGCTTGACTCCATTGCAGGAGGCCTGGTCAGCTGCTTTGAGATCGATCCGTCGGGGGCGGCCCTCCTGCTGTACGCACCCGTCGCCCCGCCGGGACCCTTTGCCCCCTCCGCGGCCGCCGCCGCCGCCGCTGCGGCCGGCGCCGCCGACGGCGGCGGCGCGCTCGCGGCCGCGGCCGCGGCGGCGCTGGCCGCGCCCGTGCAGGCCGTGCCGGCGCTGCCGAGGCCGCCGCTGGGGCTCGTGTACCTGACTACGGACGCATCCTACGCGGCCGTCGCCTCGGTCGCGCGCGCGCTGGGGCGCCTCGCGCGTCGCGCAGACCCTTCCGGACAGGCGCACCTCAGGAGGCTCTGCGAGCCGCTGCTCACCCGCCTGCGCGCCGCGCAGCAGCACGCGGCGCAGGAGGCCGGCGCGCCGCGGGGCGCCGCGCGGCATCCGCAGCCGGGTGGCTTCGCCGAGGGCAGCTGGCGCTGCGACGCGGCGGCTGCGGCGGCGGTGCTGTCTGAGGTGCTGTTTGGCGCCTCGGGCGCGTGGGTGACGCCAAAGCCGCACGTGGTACAGCCCACGCAGAGGCAGCCGCCGCAGCAGCAGCCGGAGCAGCAGCAGCAGCAGGATGGGGAACCGCAGCAGCAGCGGCAGCCAGCAGCTGCTGCCGGCCCAAGCGGCAGCGGCGACGAGGAGGGCGTACCGCCGGCGGGCTCGCCCGATCCGCAGTACGAGGCCTTAGTCATGCAGCTGCTCGAGACGGTTACTAACGAGCGCCTCTGGGGCCAGCCGACCAGCCAGCTGCCGCGCGACGAGGGCGGCGACGGCGGCGGCGGCGCCGCCCCTCTGCCGGCGCAGGCGCTGGGCGAGAACGCGCTCATGCTGCGCGCGCTCTGCGACGCGTCCGGCGTCGCCGCGCGCTGCCTCGGCGCCCGCTTCGCCGGCCGGCCCCTGCGCGCCGCGCTGCTGCCGCTGCTGGAGCGCCTGGGCGACCGCTGCGCCCTTGTGTCCGACGCGGCGGCGGGCGCGCTCGCGTGCGTGTGCGACGCGCTCGGCCACGGCGCCGGCGGGCTGTCCAGATTAGTAGGGACCAACGCGGACTACGTAATCGACGGCCTCTGCGCGCGCCTCCGCGCGCTGCGCCGCAACCCGCGCGCGCCGCAGCTGCTTGCGGCGCTGCTGCAGCGCTGCGGGGTGGCGCCGGAGCTGCTGCCGCTGATGAGCGAGCCGCTGAGGGGGGCCTTGTCGGTGCGCGCGCCCGCGCGCCGCGGGGGCCGGGGGAGCGGCCTGCGTTCACCGTTTCACTGCTGGTGCTCACCTTGCCAGCCCAGCTGACACCACCGCTCTGCACCCCTCGCTCCCTCACCCACGGTCCCCCTCCAATAAACCTACGAAAAACAGGCACTGACTGTGGTCGCGCGCGCCGAGGCCCCTGGCCTGGTGCCGCCTTTCCTCGAGGTGCTGCGCTGCGTCGCCGCCGGCGCCGGCCAGGAGGCCGCCGCGCTGCGCGGCGCGTGGGCGGACGTGGACGCCGCCGCGCGGCGGGCGGCGGCGGCGGAGGGCCTGGACGCCGGGGCCGTCGGCGGCGGCGGCGGCGGCGGCGCGGGCCAACCGGAAGCCGCGGCTGCCGCCGGCCCGGGGCGGCGGCCGCCAGCGCCGCCGCCGGAGGGCGCCGAGGGCGTGCGCGACTACTTCTTGGCGCGCCTCGCGCGCCGCCGCGCGGCGGAGGGCGCGCCCGGCGGCGTGCGGCTGGGCGAGGCTGAAGCGGACGGCGTGGTGGAGGAGGGGGACGAGGGCGAGCGCGGCACGGGGCTCGTGAGGAAGCTGCTGCTGCCGCCGGCCGAGCTGGAGCGGCTCGAGGCGCTGTGGCGCCGCGCCCACGCCGCCGCGTCGCTGGCCGGCGCCGCCGCGGACGCCGCCGCGCCGCTGCTGCTGCAGCGGGGGCTGCGCGCGGCGGTGCTGGCGCACGACGTCGCCGGCGCCGCGCTCGAGGCGCTCGCGGCGTCGACGGCCGCGGCCGAAACGGAGGCGGAGCTTTTCGAGTCCCTCCTGAGCCGCGGCCCCGGCGCGGCGCTGCGGCCCGTGCGGCCAGAGCCCCCAAAGCTCTTGCCTGCGGTCGCGGCGCTGTGGGGCCCGCTGCTCGCGGCGCTGCGCACCAGCGGCAGCGTGCCGCTGATCGAGGCCTCCCTCGCGCTGCTCTCGCGGCTGACAAACCTGGCCGGCGGGCACTTTATGGTGCGGCGCGTGCGCAAGGAGGCGCTGCCCCTGCTGCAGCGGCTGCTGCGGGAGGGCCCGCTGCCGCCGGGGCGCCCCGAGGCGCACGTCTCGGCGGCCGCGGCGCCGCCGGGCCTGGCTGGGGGCCCCGGTTCGGATGCGGGCGGGGGCGGGGGCGGCCAGGCGCCGGCGCGCAGCGCGGCTTTGCTCGGCCTCGAGCCCGGCAGCGGCGGCGGTGGCGGCGGCGGCGGCGGCGGAGGAGGCGGCAGCAGCGGTGCCAGTGGCAGCAACAGCACTGGGGCCGGCGGCGGCGGCGGCGCCTCGGGCTATCTGGCGCGCGCGGCGCAGCTGATGGCGCCGGGCGCCGGGGCTCTGGACCCCGCCAGCGCCGCCGACGCCGACGCCGCGCTCGCCCCCGCCGCGCTCGCGCGCGTGCGGCTGGCGGTGCTTTCCTGCCTCGAGCGCATCTGCGTTGACCCGCGGTCGCGGGGCGCGCTGGCGGGCGCGGTTTGGGGCGTGGCGGCGGAGGCCGCGCCGTTCCTTTCCGACCAGCAGCCGCTGGCGCTGCGGGAAGCTGCCGCGAAGCTGCTCGCCGCCGCAGCGCAGGCCGACGCCGACGCCGTCTGGCTGCTGCTGTTTGACCTCGCGGCGGCGGACGGCGCCGACGCGGCCCCGCCCGCCCCGCCGCCTGCGTCGCCGCCGCTGCCGCAGCTGCGGCAGCTGCTCCCGCCGCCGGCCGCCGCGGCGCAGGTCGAGGCGGCGGCGGGCCGGGGCCAGGCGCGCGGCGGGCGTGCCGCCGGCGGCAGCGGCGGCAGTGCGACAGCGGTGGGGCCGGCGGCGGCCGTGACGCTCGACCTGGCAAGGCAGTGCGGCCGCCGCGCGGCGGCGCTGCTCGCGCGCCTCGAGGCTCCGGGCGGCGCGTGCGCGGCGGGCGCGGCGGCGTGGCACGCCAAGGCGGCTCAGCAGCTGGACGTGCTGGCAGCCAACCCCGCGGAGTGATGCCTGCCGTTTGCACACGCTTCGCAGTCGCGCGCCGCCGCTGATAAGGGCGCCCCGCTGTTGGGCACCACATGGCCCCTTCCGCCTCCTGCGCCACAGCCCCCCCCCCCTGCCACGCTTTTTGTGCTTTCGAGCGCTGCGCCCCAGGCACTGTAAATGCCACCCGGCGACGGGACCAGATCTTACGGGTGTAGTTTACACACACTCACGCGGGTCAATCTTTTGGTCAAATGCGGTCAAGCTGAGGGGGATGGCGCGCCTCCAGCACTCGGGCACTGAGGTGGGCGCGCGCGCGGGACGGGGACGGGGGGGCGCAAACTGGCGCGCCCCCGGCCTCTCCTCTCCTTTCCTCCTGTTCGGGCTGGGCCCTGTTCCATGGCTCCACCTGCTGGACTCGCGGCGCGGCGCGGCGCGGCGCGCGCATTTTGGTACAGAAGCGCCCGGGGGCTGGTATGACAGACGGGATGCGCTCTCTCGGTCCCTCCGGGGTTCCAACACGGCCGCTCGGCGGCCAAGCAAGGGAGGCGGCGCGGCGGGGGGAGGTCCGCGCCGCGCCGCGCCGGGCCGCGCCGGGCTCGGGCGCGGCGCGCGGGGCGCGCAGCCTCTCGCAGCTGCGGGCCTGCTGCGCCGGCGGCCAGGGGCGGGGGCGCGCGGGGCGCCCGTGCCGGGGGTGCGGGGCGCGGCGCCATAGGGTGCTGTTGCACAATTCAATCCGGAGGCTCCAAAATCAAAGGGTCAACGGGCCGGGACCCGCCCCGGTGCCACCGTGCGGCTGTGGCAGGGAATGGCGGTGGGCGGGAGGGGGCCCGACGGGGGGCAGAGGGTGAGTGTCAAGGTAGGGATAGGGAGGGGGCGGCGCGCGCCGCCCTCGAGGAAACTGGGGGTGCAAATAGACAGGGGGAGGCAGGGGCGTTGTGAACACCCCCCACTAGGGGGAAGGGGCCGGAAGGTGCGGCAGGGCCTTGGAGGGCGCCCCGTCGGGCTGTGCAAAGGCGCGGGCGGTGCGCAGGGGTTTATGCTGGAGCTACAAGGAGGTTTGATTCGTGCCGCAGGCGGCACGTGTGTGTGGGGGGGCAGCAGATTTGGAGGGTACAACTGGGCTTTCGGCGGGGTGCCAACAAGGTGCCAACAAAAGCTGAAGCTCGGGGCTTCTGCGGGGGCGTGCGCCGCGCAGGGGTGGTGGTACAGCCCGCGCCCCGCGGGGCGGGGGCGGCGGCGAGGGGGCTAAAAAGGAATGCGCGCCGCGCGCGCGGGAGGCGCCTGGGCGCAGTGCGGCGCCCGGGGCGCTGGGGAGTTGGGTCCGCTCTGGGGCGGGCGGGCGGCGCGCGCAGGGGGGTGCGCCAGCTCTCGGGTGTGGCGTCCCGCGCGCGCGCCCGCCGCCGTCGGTCGCCGCGCCTCGGCAGGCGCCGGCGGCGCCGTTCGTGGGGGGTGGCGGCGCGCCGGCAGGGCGCGCGGCCACGTGCAGTGGGGTACAGGGGGTGTTGTTGGTACAGAAGGGGGGTGGCACCTCGGCGGCACAGCGCCGCGGCCGGGGGCAGCATGCAACTCTGGTGGTTTGCTGCCCCCGGCCCTGCGATTTCGCCGCCGCGGCCGCGAGAGCCCCCCCAAACAAGCCGTAGAATAGGGACTGCGCGCGGCGCCCCTCGCCGGGGCGCCCGGCGCGCTGCAAGGGTTTCTTCTTGTGCGGCCATCGTGCGCGTGTCAAAAGGGCGTGGCTGGGCGTCACCGGGCGTCACCAGGTCGCCAGCCAATCCGCGGCGTGCACCGCCGACGAGGGCGCGAGGATCAGCGTCGCGGCGCCGTCGTCCTCCTCCGCTCCGGCCGGCCGCACGGCCGGCGCCGGCGCCGCCGAGAGCCGCGCGGCGCCTGCGACCTCGACGCCCAGATCACTAAGCGCCGCCATGCCGATGCCGATGCCGCCGCCGTCGCAGCAGAGCAGGTCCTCGAGCCAGCCGTCGCTCTCGTCGCTGCCGCCGGAGCGCGAGCCGCCGCACTCCGGCAGCGGCGCCGCAGGCGCGGGCGGGCAGCCCGGCAGCTGCGGCGTGGCGGTGCGCGGCGGCGGCGACGGCGGGGCGTGGGGCGGCCAGAGGCCCTGCGCGCGCGCCTGCGACGGGTGCAGGTGGGGCGCCTTGGGCTGCAGCTGGTGGGCCCACGGCGCGGCACCAGACGGCGCGCGCAGCAGCCCAGAGCCGGGCAGCCGCTTGCCACCGTAGCCCGCCGGCCGCGGCGCGGCGCCGAGGGGCACCGCGCCGCCGCCAGCACTCGGCGCAACTGGCTGCGGCTGCTGCGGCAGCGGCGGCGGCGGCGCCGCCACCGCCGCTGCAGGGGCCGCGCCAGGCGCGCTTGCTGCAGCAGCCCGTTGCCGCGGTGCGGGCGCGGGCGCCGCGGCCGCCGCCGCCGGGGCCGCCCCGCCCGGCGGCGGCAGCGCGCTGGTGCCTGGCAGCGAGCCCAGCGCGCCGGCCACGCCGTGCCGCCGCATCCATTCGCCCACGGTCAGCGGCTCCGCGAGGCGGGGGTCGTCGCCGCCGGGCTGCACCACCAGGCTGCGGCGCCACTTGCGGGTGGAGCCCTTGCCGGCCATGGCCTCAAACTCCGCGGGTGACATCCGGCAGGCCTCGCCCTGCGTATGTTGGGCAGGAAGGGGGGGGCGGTCAGTGAGGCGGGGTTTTGCGAGGCTGGGGCAGGGAGGCGGCCAGCAAGGACAGCGCGGGCACTGGGCAAGCTGGGGCGAGGGCAGTCAGGGGCCAACAACTGGCGGAGCAGCAAGGCTTCGAGTCGGCCACAAGTCAAACAAACCACGGCGCCATGCAAAAGCTCACCCTGGGGTTGAGCATGAGGACCGACAGGTCTGTGAGGTCCAGCCAGCCGCCCAGGTCGATGCACTGCACCGGCAGCCAGCGCACCACGCCGCCGCCGGGCAGCATCAGCGAGGGCGGCAGGGAGGCCGGCTGCGCCGCGCCACCGGCATGGGCCTGGGCCGGCGCGGCGCCGGCGCCGGCGGGAGCGGCGGCGTCGGGCTGGCGGCTCGTCTTGATCGTCAGCGTCCGCGGCTTGGACGGCTCGCGCGACCTCTGCCCGCCGTGCGAGCCGCCGCCTGCCGCGGCCGCGGCCGCCGCGCCCTGAGCGCCGTCTGCGCGGGCCTTGCGCTCCACCCGCGGCCCGCCATCCGCGCTGCCGCGGCCATCGCCCGACGCCCGCGGCACGCGCGGCGCGTCGCTGGCCGGCGCCGCCGCGGCCGGCGCCGGGGCGTCGCCCATCGCGCCGAGCGCGGCGCGCGCCGCCGCGCGGCCCGAGCCGCGCGGCGGCAGGCAGGCCTCCAAATGCGGGTAGCGTGCCAGCCAATCGCCGATCGGCGTCGGCGCGAGCAGCGAAGGGTCCGCGGCGCCCGGGTGCACCACCAGGCTGCGGCGCCACTTGCGGGTGGTGCTCTTCCCGGCCAGTGCCTCAAACACCTCGGGCAGCACGCGCGAGCCCCGGTTGTGGGGCCCCACGACGGTGATCGTAAGCGTGGTCGCGTCCAGCAGGCCGTGCAGCCCGTTGCACGTGACCGGCAGTTGGTGCGGGTGGTGCGCCGCGGTGGCCGCCGAGGTGTGGGCCGCGACGGCTGCCGAGGGTTGAGCCGCGGCGGCCGCCGAGGGGTGAGCCGCGGCGGCCGGGTACTGCGCCGCAGGCGCGGCCGGCTGCGGCTGCTGCTGCACGACCCAGCCGCCCTGCCAGGCCGCGGCGGGCGCGGGCGCGGCCGCGTGATAGGCAGCGGCCTGGCTCTGCGGAGCGCTGCACGCCGCCGGCGGCAGCGACAGCGCGGCCGGGGCCTGCGGCACCGTGGAAGAGTGCTGCGGCGCGAGCGGCGGCGTCGCCGCCGGCCCCGACGCCGGGCTGCCGCCCGGCGTGCGCTTCGCGCCGGGCGCGTCGTCGCCGGCACCAAGCACGGCGGCGGGCCGCTTGCGGTCGCCGGTGACGCTGCTGGCCCCGCTGGGCGCCGCCGACGGCGGGCCCATCGCGCCGCCGGCCGCGATCTGGCAGCTGGCGAGGGAGGAGCTGGAGCCGTACTGGCGCATGTCCGCCAGCGCGACCGGCGGCGACGGCGCGCCGTGCGAGTGGCGCGGCGCGGGCCGCGGCACGGGCGGCGAGGGCGCGAGGCCGACGGAGGGGCCGCGGACGCATTCGGGGATGGCCTGCTGGTCGCTCACATCAGAGGAGCAGGCCTGGGGGGCGCCGAAGGAGGAGGCGGCGCAACGTGAGCGGCGGGTCACGGGGGGGTGTCTCAGATTCAAGGACTGCGTTGCAACGTGGCGCGTGCCGGGGCGCGAGCGAGAGAGCATGGCATGCAGAGCGTGCCACCCGGGCGCACCTCGTCTGCGGCCTCCTCCTGCTTCAGGGCGGCGCCGTCCGCCTGCGGCTCCTGCTTCACCAGCCGCATGGCCTGCATGGGGGGCGGGTGTTGTGCGCATTTGAGACACGGACGAGGGCGGCGGCACGGGGCTGCGAGTCCTTCGGCAGGCCGGGCTGCGGCATGCTGCTGCAGGCGGGCAAGGGGCGCCCGAGCCGGGACGCGCTCCTCACCAGTTTGTTGCCGTGGCGGATGAGCTGCCAGATGTCCCCCGGCTGCGCATCGCAGCTGCGGAGGAACTCGCCTGCGGTGGGTGGGGGGTCGGGGGCATGCCTTGGTTTGGGTTTGGGTTGCACGCACTGCGGGGCCCCTGGCTGCCTCTCCCCCAACCACGCGCGCACACGCATGCGGCGGCGCAGCGCATGCGGCGGCTCACCGGCTCGCTCGACAAAGAATGCCTGGTGGCCTGCCCTGTAGGTGCTCTTCAGCAGCAGCTCCCAGGAGGCGCCGGACGGGTCCACCGCCGACTGGGAAGGGTGGAGGGAGCGGGGGGAGGGAGGCACCAAGGGTCAAGGCCGGCGACAGCAACCCTCTGCACAAGAAAGCAGCAGTGCCAAAGGCTCGCAAGCTAGCGCATGCATACACGACTGTTGCGTCGCAGCAGTCGCCCATCACCGCGCACCCCCCTCCTACCAGCGGCACGGCCGCGGCCGCGAGCGCTTCCAGAGCCTGGTCTGTGCTGCTGACATCATCACTCTGCCCACACTCTAGGAGGCTGCCGATCGCGCCGCGAACCTGGTGGGGGGCGTGCAGCAGCCGTGTGTGAGCGCCCAGCCGCCCGGATCGCGGCCGCGCCGCGTCGCGCTGTGCTGCTGGCGGCTCGGCACGCCGAAAGGGCCGCGGGCGCGGGGCGGGCGCGGCGCTGCACTCTGCGGCCCGCCAGCCACCCACCTGCGCCTTGGCCAGCGAAATGCGGATGCTCTTGACCGTCGGCGCGCCCAGGTCCGTGCGCGTCAGCATCTTTTGTATTAGGACTGTCATCGCGCCAGCGGACACCGTGCCTGGTTGGGAGGGGCGGGGCGGGCGCGCACGGCGCGCAGCGTCAGCGGGGCGGGCCGTTGGTGCGGCGGGGCGCACCGCCACCGCCGCCGCGGATCCCTCCACCCGCGGGCCGCCATTGCCGAGCGGCTCGCAGGGCCAAGGCTGCAGCGCGGGCGCGCGGCGTCGCCACCCGCCCGCTCGGCGCTGCTTCACAGCGCCCGCGACGCCGGTGCCGCGGACCCACCGGCGGACGGCACGGGCCGCTGGTGCCGCTGTGGGCCTAGGCCACCGGAGCGTGCCAGGGCGGGCCCCGCGGGGCGGGGCTGCCTCGTTCGCGGGTTGGCGTGGCAGAGGCTCGAGCACACGGCAGTCTCCCCGGGGCCGTGGCTTCACCGCGGGTTGGCTCGGGCCGGGCCAGCCGCCGATCACCACCCCCTGAGCGGATTGGCACGGGTTCGGGCGCGCGGGAGGGCGCGGGAGGGCACGCGGTGCTGTGGGCGCGGGGAGCCCTGCTGGGGGGCGCGGTCGAGGTGCCTCTCGTGGTCAGGAAAACACAAAAATGAATCGGAACTGCCCGGGGCCCGGTGCGGGGCCCGCTAATCGGGTCGCTGGCCTGCCGCTGGCCTGCCCGCGCCTGGCCGATTCAATTTGGCCGGCCCCAATCGCGAGCCGCCTCCGCCGAGGCGTGGGGATCGCCCATTGGGCCTCTCTCCCGCGCGCGGCAGCGGGCTTGGCCCTGCGCGGCGCCGCCCCGGCGCCCGAAACCAGCGTCCCCTCCACACCCCCGGCGTCGAGCCCCAAGCCTTGCAGCCGCCCGCCGCCGCAGCCGCTCCGCCCCGGGCAAGCTCTCGAGCAACCCCCGACTGTGACCGGAGGAGGCGTGGCATTTACATACGCAGCCGGCCGCGGCGCCGGCGCCAGCAGCACAACGGTGTTGAGCGGGGGCCAGCCCGTACCTTTCGGCCCTCTGCTAGTTCTACCCTGGGGGAACAGAAGGCGAGCAGGAATCTAGAGACCGGTTTGAGCGCGTCTAGCTGTGAGAGGCAAGCCATGTAAGGGAGCACCGGTCAAATGCGACTACGCCAAGTCAAATGCGAGTACGCTGCCATCCTGCCCAAGCCCGCAGCCGCTCGTTGATACTTCATGTACAAGCCCCGCTGGCGAGCGGCGGTCACGCAATCACCAGAGCGTCGATCGCCGCGGCAGTGGCCGCCCCGCCGCCAGCCGGCGCGCCGGCCTCGCCGCCGCCGTCCTCGGCGTCGGCGCCGGCCATGCGGTGCAGCAGCAGGCGCAGCATGTCGAGGCAGGACCCAATCTCCCGCTGCGCCTTGGCGAGGGCCGCGAGGTCCTGGACGGCCACCGACAGGCGCGTCCGCAGCTGCCGCGCGTCGACAGCGCAAGCGCCGCCGCCCTGCTCGAGCGCAGCCTTGAGCAGCGCGTGCAGGCTCTCCAGGCAGCGGACCGCGACGCGCAGCCGCGCCTGCGCGGCCTGCGCCTGGTTGCACCCGATCGCCGCCGACGACTGCAGTGCCGCGAGGCGCTGCTGCGCGTGGTGGAGCTGCGTTGAGCGCGGCGAGGGAGGGGTGTGCGTTGCGCGAGGCACAAGGACGGGGCCTGAGTGCTGCAGCCACGCGCCCTGGCAATGCCCCTCACGCCCCCACAACCATGCCTAGCCCAGGGACAACGCCCCACCCACCTGAATTTCGAGCTGGGCCTTTGCCAGGCCAAAAGCCGCGGCACCGCCGCTGCTCGCCGTGAAACCGCTGCGGCCGTCGAGGCTTGCGACGCTGCTGGCCCTCAGCAGGGCAGAGCCCTCCAGCGACGCGAGCGCGCGCCGCGAGTCGGCGCTGTCGCGGAAGAGGGGGTTGTTGCAGGCGAGGCGGGCGCTGAAGGCGGCGCGCTCGCCGACGCCACCCGCACCGCCGGCCCTGCACGAAGCGTCTCCGTGAACGGTGCCATCGACGGCGCCGGCCGTGATGGCGCCGTCCTCGCTGGCGCGGATCGGGCCGCTCAGGTCGCTGCGGGGGCTGTCGGGCTCGACGGGCTCCATGCTGTCGTCGCCGCCGCCATCGCCGCTGCCGCGCGCCCCGCTGACGCGCAGGCCCTTCCGCACCGCGACCGGCGAGCGGCACAGCACGGGTCCGAGCGGCTCGTCAATCCCGTCCCAGCTGCTGGTGCAGTGCTTCTGCAGCGTAGGCGTCGCCTGGCCCGGCGACAGCGGCGTCGGCGGGCCGTCTGAGGCGAGCGAGGGGCTGCGGAGCTCGTGCTGCTGCTGCTGCTGCTGGGCGCCCTGATCCACTGCGCCGCCACCGACGTCGCCGCTGCTGCCGCTCGGCGGCGCGGCCGCGCCGCCGGCCGCCTTGAGCCGTGCGTTGGCATTCGCCAGCGCTGCGCGCAGTGCGGCCACCTGCGCAGCCGCCGCCTGGTCGCGAAGCTGCTGCTGGCGCTGAAGCTTCCCGAGCTGCGCCCGCAGCTCGGCGCGCTCCTCCTGCGCCGCCACCAGCTGCCGCGGCAGCTCGTCGGGGCCCTCTGCCACAACGGCCTTGAGGCAGTGGATCTGCTCGTCCTTGCAGGCCAGCTGCAGGGGAGGGAGGGGGATGTGACGGAGCGGGGCGACGGAGTGGGAAAAGCGTGCACGCCGCATGCAAGGCGCATGCCGCATGCGAGATGCATGGCGCTGCATCGCGGCCGTCGCTGCATGCCGCCGGCAAAGCCATGCCGCTGGCGCGCGCCGGCCTTGCCGCATGTGGCACGCTTCCCCCCGCCGGCTGCGGCGCTGGCCGTCGGCGCCCGTTCAACGTGCGCTCTGACCACGCCTAGCCGCACCTCCATCTCGAGCTCAGCCACCGCCGAGGTCATCATCTCCAGCTTGACTTCGTAGCAGTCAAGCTCGCCCTGCGGCCGGCGGGCGAACGGGCCGCTGGTCAGGGGGTTGGACTTCCCAGCGGCAGAGATCGCCGCGGCAAGCCCCTCGGGACGCGGTGATCACCTGTAACGCTGCCAAACGCCTTTCAGCGCTCGATCCGGGGGTCCCGGCGCGTCCATCGGCAGCGTCCGGGGGCGTGGAGGGGCCACCGACGTTCCGGCGAAGGATTTGAAGCATGGCGAGGCCTTGCTCCGCGTGCAAGACGCGCCAGCCGCCGGGTAAGAAGACGTTTGATTTGGAACGGGGCCGGGCGCCGGCTGGCAAATCATTCTGCGGCCTGCGTTGTCGAGCGCCACCGAATCTTCCCGCCGCTGCGCACGGCGCCGCACCTGGCGCGAGCCCAATGCCGGCCAGTCCATCTGACAACGTGACATGCGAGCTTGAAAATATGCATGCAAAGGTTACATGAGAGCTTGCGGGTGTGCATGCTTGGTCGATTGGTGAGGGGCGCCGCGCTGGGCAGCGAGCGCATGCTCAGCACGGCCAGCACGCCTCGAGTGAAGGCTGCGGTCAGCATGGCCCGCCCCTCCCGCTCATCAGCGCCCGTAGGGCCTCATTTCCCCGTCCGCTGCGATCAGCATGGGCTGCCCATCCGGCGTCACGATCACCGGCTCGCCATGCGGGCCGTAGACAGGCTGGCGGTCGGCGCCGAGCAGCACAGGAACCTGGCCGGCCGCCAGCAGCCGCTGGAACTCCGCCGGGTCCAGGAAGTCATCCCCCTCCGCCTCGCCGGCCCCGGGCATGCCGTCGGCGCCGAGGGCGTCGCCGCCGGCCTGCTGCATGAGCGCGGCGCGCTGCGCCTCGGCCAGCTCCGCCTCCTGCTGCTTGATGGCCTGCCGATGGGGGGGAGGGCGCGGGCGCGCGGGCCGGTTGGGATGCGCGGCGCGCTCGGGTACTCGGCGGCGAGCGTCGCGGCCCCAAAACGGCGGCACGCGGCCGCTCACCCTCAGCTCCTCCCTGGCCTGCCGGTTGTTTGGCTCCAGCTTGATGGCCGCCCTAAAGTCCTCCGCGGCCTCTGTCACCCGGTAGAGGTGCTGCCGCGCGGTGCCGCGGCGCAGCAGGGCCTTGACCCGGTCCGCCACGCTCAGGTCAAAGCCCAGGGCGCGGTTGCAGTCCGCCTCGGCCTGCTCAAACCTGGGGTGGGAGGTTTTGGTTTCGGGGGCCGTGGAGGGTCGGTGACGCGCGGCAAGGGGGCCGAGTCGTCGACACGCGGCGGCGGAACCGGACGGCCGCAATCGGCCACACCACGCGCATGCCAAGCAGAAGTGCAAACGCATGCGTGCACGCGCCCAACGCCACCACCCTCAGGGCAGCAAGTGCCGCACGCGCGCGCTCTTGCCTGAATGCGCGCAGGTAGGCCATCGCGCGGTTTGAGTAGTAAACAGGGTTGTCCCCGACGTGGCGCAGCGCCTCGCTGTAGGCTTTGACCGCCTCGATGTAGTCACCCTTTTTGAACAGCTCGTTGCCGCGCGCCTTGGCCTTCTCGGCGCGCTCCACGCGTTTGGGGTCCTGCGGCGCCGGCTGCGGCGCCGCCGCCTGCTGCTGCGGCGGCGCCGCCGCAGCGCCGCCGGCGTCGGCCGTGCCGTTGGCGGCCGCAGCGCCGCGCTTGGGGTGCGCGGCGCCGCCGCGGCCGGCCGGCGTGCGGCGGCCCTGTTGAGCGGCTGCGCCGCCGGCCTTGGCCCTGGCCGCGGGCCGCGCGGCGCCCGCCGCTGTAGCCGCGCCGGCGGGCGCGTCGGGCTGCTGCTGCGCCGCCTGCTGCTCCGCCTGCTGCTGCTTCTCCAGCTCTGCCTGCGCGAGCGGCAGCAGCTTGCACCCCACGGCCAGCAGCCGCTGGTCGCTGCGCGCCTGCCCGAACAGCGCCAGCGCGACCGGCGCGCCGTCCGCCGCCACGCACGGCCCGAGCGGCAGCGTCACTGTCGGCGCGCCGGCGAGCGCGGTGACCGCGGCGAACTGGCGGGCGCGGCGGAGGAACGAGGCGAGCTCGTCCGCGGGCGCGTCGAGGCGCGGCGGCGGGGACGGGAGGATCGGGGCGACGACGACGACGTCGCGCCGCACCGCAGCTCGGATCACCTCCTGCGGTTGGGATCGGTCGGGTATCCGTGAGGGCAGGGCAAGGCGGGGCGGCGTATGGAACCGGGGGAGGGGGGAGCAGGGCGTGGCAGGGGCCGGCGCTGGCAGGTCAAGAGGGGCGAGGCTTGGGGTTGGAGCTCGCTTGCGCAGGCGGCAGAGCAGCAGCTCCCGAAGGGGCCACAGCAGCAGCCAAGGGGGCGCACCTCGACCTCCCCCGCCACGGCGCGCGCAGCCGCCTCCTGGGCGTCCGTAATGAGCGCCGCCTCGCGCAGCAACGCCACCGCCTCGGCCGGCAAACCGAACTCGGCCTCCTCCCCGGCGGCGCCGGCGGGGGCCTGCTGCTGCGGCGGCCCCTGTGACGGCTCCTCGCTCTCCTCTCCCTGCTGCGGTTGTTGTTGGTGCTGCGCCTGCTGCTGTGCCTGCTGCTGCTCCTGCGGTTGCTGCTCTCCCTCCTGCTCCTGCTCCTGCTGCTGCGGCTGCAGTTCCCGCTCCTGAGGCGGCTGCTGCTCCTGTTGCTGCTGCTCACCCTCGCCGTCGGCCCCTTGCTGCCGCGCCCCATCGCCCTGCTGCTGCCGCTGCTGCTGCTGCCCCTCCAGCTCTGCCAGCAGGTGCCCGTAGCGCTGCCAGAGGTCCCGCTTGTGCAGGATGTCCGCGGCGCGGTGCAGCGCGCGCAGCACGGGCGGCGTGGCGCCGCCGTCGGGGCCGGTGAACTCGTCGCCGTTGGCGTCTGGGGGTGGTTTTTTTAGTTGCGGAGGACAGGTGAGACGGGCGGCTGGGGAGTGGGGAGGCAGTGGTGTTCGCATGTCCTGCCTCGGGTCATGTGTGACGCGCGGCATGCAGGCAAAGCCGCAAAACACGCAGCTGCAGCGCCCACCTGCGTCGCGCAGCAGGTCGCGCCAGCCCGTCACGTTGCCCTCCAGGAACGCCAGCAGCTGCACGCTGCCGGCCTGCTCCTGGCCCGCCCACTGCAGCACCGCCTTTTTGATGGCTATCGTGGGGGGGCCCATCACTGGGTCGCACAGCTTGAACAAGTCCTCGGCCACCACCACCTGCGCGGGCGATGCATCCAAGGCTGTGAGTTTTCTTTCCAGTCTCTAAAGGCGGCAGGGCGCACGCACTGTTCACTGCATCAATGGTGGCAGTTGCCCCACCCCCCTTCCCAGCGCGCAGACCCGCGCCGGCGGCCCTGCGCCGGCCCTGCTCGTGCCCCGCACCACGCCCATGCGGCACAAAATCGCGCCAACCGGACTCGCCTGCGTCAGCTCGTGCCGGAGGTTGGGGTTGCCGGGCAGCTTCAGGGCATCGGCCACTGCGGCCAGCGTGGCGACGTCGTGGGCGATGAACGCCGCCGCATCGCGCTGCCCCGCGCCCGCCCCGCCGGCGCCCTCGCCGGCGGCGTCGGGCCAGGCGGAGAGGAGGCCCGGCGTCGGCGCGAAGCTGCACAGCCCCATGCAGGCCGCCGGCGCGTGCACGCCGCCGAGCAGCTCCGTGCCGATGCCCAGGTCCGCGTCGGCGCGCGCCACCGCCGCCGCCGCGCCGCTCGCGCCGCCGCCCGCGACGCGCCACGCGGCCGCGGGGTTGCGGATGTTGGCGCCGAGCGTCGGCGCGGCGAGCGGCTGCACGCTCGTATGGCGCGCTACGTGCGCGCCCGCGGCGCGGAGCGCGGCCACGACGGGCGCGGGCGCGGCCGGCCGCGGCCGCGACGGCAGCAGCGCGGGCACGCCCAGGCCGAGGGGGGCGCCGTCGACGGGCACGTGCTCCGAAACCGCCAGGCGCAGGCCCAGCAGCGGCGGCGGCGGGGAGCCGGCGGCGGCCTGGGGGGGCTCGCTGAAGGGGGAGGCGTACACCTCCAGGGTGGCCGGCGGCTCTGGGGGGTCCTCCCTCTTGGGCGCCGGCGCGGGCGCAGCCGCGGGCGGCGGCGGCGCCGCCGGCGCGTCTGCGGCCGCGCCGGCCGGGCCCCGCGCGCGCCGCGGCCGCCGGGCGCGCTCCTTGCCCGCGTCCGCCGCGCCGGCGCCGCTGCCGCGCCGCGGGGCCCGGCCGCGCAGCGCGGCGCGCAGCAGGAAAAACGCCGCCGCGACGACCGCGACCGCGGGCACCGCGGCGGGCACGCGGCGCAGCCAGCCGCCCCCGCCGCCGCCGCCGTCCCGGTCCCAATCCAGGTCCAAGCTGCTCGTGGTGCTGCTGCCGCCGGACGCCAGCACGCCGGGGGCGGCGGCCATCCGGCGCCGCTGCTGGCGCGCCGGCTGCTGCTGCTCGGCGGGGGAGTCCAGCTCATCCTCCGTCTGCACCTCGTCCGGCGCGTCGGCCGCGTCTCGCGCGCCGGGCGCCGGCGGCGCGAGCCGCTGCGGCGTCCGCTGCGGCGAGCCGCACGCCATCGCTGCCCGCCCGCTCGGTCAGTGCTGCGGCGGGCACTCTAGTGGTGCGCTGGCCTCCTAACCAGGCGTCGTTGGACCCGCTCACGGTGCCGGCTGCGCAAATGCGGTGCGATCTGGCCGTGGAATCCTTGGCCGCGGAGGATCTGGCGTTCCGCTGCCTGCAGCCTCCAAAGGGCGGAGCTTGGAAATGTTTGTAGCGGGGCGGACAGCAGGTCGGCGGCTTCATCCCCCGCGCGGCGGGCCGCCGAAACTGCTTGAAGCTTCTCCTGGCGCGGCGGCCGCAGCACGCCCCCCAGCCGCCCAGCCCGCCCAATCCGGCTAGAACCTCGATTAAAGTCGGTGCGTTACTTGCTCGGGCCAGGCAGCGCGGGCGGCTGCGGGGCAGGCGAGAAGCAGGGACGAGACGAGGGGCGCGGGGCCAGCAGCCTCGCCCCGACGACAGCGCAGACGCTCGCACCCGCGCGCGCGGCGCACCGACCTGACTGCGCGCCTCTGCGGCAGCGGCGCCTCCGGTCTGCGCAGCGTTTTCAAGGCAGAACGAAGTCACGCGACGCCGGCATGGGGAATGCGGCCATGTGGCAGTTGGCGGATGCACAAAAAGGGTCAAAGGGCGGCGGGGGAGCCCGCCGCATGCATTCACAAGGCGCCGACGCCGCAAAACCCCTCACGCTACTGAGGTGTGAAGCACGGCGAGGACCGCAAAACAGAGGGGGCCCTGCAAGGGAGGGGGAATAGGGGGGGGAGGGGGGGACCGCCGAACGCGCCTCGCGGCATGAGCCCTGTGGGCGCCTTCTCCAAAGCCGCGTAGGTGGGCGGGCCTGCAGGGAATTGAGCACCGCGGTGGGGCGCGTTGGCCGGGTGCGGCAGGGCTTCTACTAGTGCTCGCCCTCATCCCGCTGCGCTCTCCAACCGCAGCGTCGGCAGGCGGATCGTCCGCTTAATGGATCTGATCTCAGGCGCCTCCAAAGGCCCTGTGCGGGAGACAGGAGAGGGGTGCGCTGCTCGCCGCCGCCGCGCCGCCGCCAGCCGCCAGCTGCAAAGCCGCCAGCCGCCGCCATAGAGAGCCACGACGAGGGCGCCAAACACCTGCGCGGGACCGCGAGTGGTGCGCGAGGCCAAAAGGCAGCTGCTGCGCCGCCAAAGCCAGGCAGGCTGCTCGCATCCTCCGGAGAGCCAACCCGCGCCTGGCACTTGACCGCCGCCGCCTCGCCGCCTTTGCGCCCGCAGCCAGAGCCGTCCCGGCGCCAATGCCGCCGCGGCAACGCCGCTCGAAGAGGGCCTGCCGCAAACCGGGCCGTACGCTGCACGTGAGCACGTGGGGCGGCGGGCGGCGGGCAGCGCACGCGCGGGGCGCGCAGCGGCGGCGGCGGCGCAGCCAAAGCTGCCGCCGCCACCGCAGCTGCCGGCGCCAAAGCACGCAGGCCCGCCACAGAGCGTGCTGCGCGCGCCCCTGCTCCGACCCGCCGCGGCCCCGCGCCGGCAAGCCTAAATCATCCCGAAATGGGCGTCGTAGGGGGCGGTGAACTGGAACTCCGCGATGATCTGGTTGCCCTGGTAGTAGCGGCCGTTGAGCAGCCGGTGGGCGGCCTGCGCGCCCTCCACGCCCAGGAACTTGGTGTAGACAAAGCCCTGGGGTTTGGGGGCGCGTTTGGGGGGTGGGGGTGGAGTCGGACGGGCTCAACCGGCGGCATGAGGGCGCTGTCGGCCGCCGACGGCAGGGGGGCACAGCTGCATGCCAAGGCGGGCGGCGCATGCGCGCACACACACTTCACACCCTCCCCACCCCCAACCCCGCCCGCCCGCCCCCACCTGGCTGGCCGTGTCCACGTGCATGTGCAGCAGCTGCCCGCACTTGCTGAGCTCCTCCTGCATGTCCTCCGTGATCTCCGTCTCCCAGCCCAGCTCGCCCGTCTGCTCCAGCCGCCACACGTTCTTGAGCAGCAGGCAGGGCGTGGGGATCGGCGAGGGCGGGCCCAGCACGCCCTGCGCGTACAGGATGGAGGGGTCCACGTGCGGCGCCGCGGGCATCGGCGGCAGCGGCGCCTGCGGCAGCGTCACCGCCTGCGCCGGCGCGGGCAGGCCGGCGGCGCCCGCGAGACGCGCCATGAGCGCGTGGCGGCCCGACGCGGGCAGGCGCAGCCCGCCCTCCGCCTCGTCCAGCTCGCCGACCGCCTCGGTCGCCGCCGCCACGGCCGCCGCCGCCGCGGCGCTCGTGCCGGTCGGCAGCAGCAGCGGCGGCGCGGCGGCGGCGGCGGCGCCCGGGTCGGATATCGCCGTCACCGACAGCCGGCAGCCGATGAGCTCGTTGCCGTTCCAGTGGCCCATCGCGATGCGGCCGTCCTCGGCGCGCGCGTACACGATCTCGGCAGAGCCGTCCGGCGCGAGCGCCACGCTGTTGAGCGCGCCAAAGGGCTCAAACACCTGCCGCAGCTCCGCCTCGGCCAGGCCCGGCGGGAAGCCTGCCACGCGCAGCGTGATGGGCGGGCCGAGCGGCACAAACACGACGCCGCCCTCGGGCAGCCCGCTCGCGCCCGCCGCAGCGGGCACGGCGAGGCCCGCGGCCTGCAGCAGCGCGGCGGCGTCCGACTGGTTGTTCTTCGCCTGCTGCGCCGCCTCCCACGCCACGTTCTTCTCCGCCTCTGCGGGCTTGACCATGACGGGCTGGCCCATGAAGGTCTGCCCCGTCAGCGCCAGCGCGCCAAACACCTCCTCCTGCGTGCTGAACTCGACGTAGGCCATGCCCTTGGACTTGCGCGTGTGGCGGTCGGTGATGACGCGGATGTCCGTGACCTCGCCCACCTGCGGGTTGGGGCGGTTTGCGGCGGCGGTTTGCGGCGGTTTGCGCCGGCGGTTTGGGGCGTGCACGCGCATTTCGACGGCGGGCGTCGGATGCGGCCGCAGCGATCGTTTCGAGCCTGCAAGAGGCCGGTGCTGTTGCGCGTGCTGCCATGCAGACGCGCGGCCACCGTCGCCGCCGCAAGCCTGGCCGCGTGCGGCACGCGCATGCGCCTGCAGCCCGGCATGCAACCCGGCGCGAAACGCACCTTGCTGAAAAAGCCCCAGATGTCGCGCTCGTCCGCCTTGCTGCTCATGTTGTAGGCAAACACGGTGCGGGTGGCGCGCTCGAGCTCCTTCAGCTCGCGCTCCTTCTCGCGCGCGCGCCGCACCTCGGGCGGCGTCACCGCGCGCCGCCGCGGCGGGGAGCGCGGGCGGCCCATGCCCATGCCCATGCCCCCGCCCCCGCCGCCGCCGCCGCGGTGGTGTTCGCGCTCGGGGCGGCGGTCGCGGTCGCGGTCCCGGTCGGACCGGTCAGAGCGGCGCTCGCGCTCCCGCGACGAGCGCTTGCGGTCGCGCGACCTGCTGCGGCTGCGTGGGGGCGAGGCGGCGACGGCGGGCAGCGGTCGGAGAGCGTCGAAGCGGGCGCGGCAGACGCAAGCAGGCGGCATGCGGCAGAGCAGAGTTGGAGAGGGGCAGTGCAGCTTCCAGTTGGCGCGCTGCTGGTCGCAAACAAGCAGACGGGGGCGCCGCAGAGCCAGCGCGCGCGGGGCAGATCATCCTGGCGGGCCGCACCTGCGCTGACGGCGCTTGTCCTTGCTGCTGCGTTCCTTATCTCCCTCCTCGCGGTCGCGGCCCCTGCTCGAGTCCCTGGGCTTCTCGCCCCCGGCGCCGTTCGCTGCGGCCGCTTCCTCCAGGGGCGGCTTGCCGTCCACGGCCGCCTCCAGCATAGCGTACTCCTCCAGGTCGTCCATCCCGCCGGGGAGGACTGGAGGGGGAGCCCCGCCCTGCCTGCGCGCGCGGTGGTGTGCTGCCGGTCTCCTGTCCGGCAAGCCCGGTTTTGCTGTTTGCGCTCCGGGCTGGTCGTGGAACTCGGGTGGGAAGGGGAGTTTTGAGACTGGTCGGGAGCCGGGCGCGGCGGCGAGCCTCTGGTTGTCGCGCACCGGAACCGGCCGGCAGTACCGGTGCCGCCGCTGCTGCACGCACAGTGCTTACACGAGGGCGATGGACTTTTGGTTTGCCGGGCCGTCCTCAGGTAAGCATATTGCTGCTCGCGCGCTTGGGACGGAGCGGCGGGGCGCGCACGGCGAGGGGGCGGGCGGTCAAACTCGCCTCCGTCCCGCCCCACCCCACGTGTCGGGGGGAGGGGGCACCGGCCGCCCCGGCGCCACCAAAAAAGGGGGCCGCTCGGCCCCGAACAAAGGAACATGGTCCGCCCTAGGCGCCTCCTCAGGTGGGTTCATACGGTAATATGGGTGTTGCGTGTGGGGTGTGTGCGCACGTCAAAAAGGCCTGCGTCGATGACGGGAACGAAACGGGTGGTCGATGGAGGGAGTGGAACACAGATACGGCGCCGCCACATTCCGAGCGAAATGCCAAAAGCGCACAAGCGCAAAGTGGGATCGCGCAAAGCGCCGAGCGCTCGCGCGTTGGGGGGCTCCGGCCGGCGGCGGCCGCCGGCGCAGAGCCTACTCCCCCGGCTCCGCACCAGCAGCAGGGCAGCGCGCAGCAGGCCCTCACAAGTCGTGGATTGCGCCGTCGCCGCCGAGCACTGCGTCGATGGCGCCCTCCCGCATGGCGTCGCCGTTGACGAACCCGCTGATCGCCGCCGCCAGCTCGTTGGACCGCGCGCCGCTCATGAGGCGCCCGGGCCCGCCCATCGACGAGGCGCGGCGGCCCGTCAGAGCGCACGCGCCGGGCGCGGCCGCCGACTCGAACAGCGCGTGCGCCCCCTCCAGCAGGAGCACGCTGTCGCCGCGGCCCAGCAGGCCGAGGCTGCAGCTGCTCAGCAGGTTGAGCCCGCCGCTGAGCGCGGGGCCCGCGCCGCCGCGCGCCGCGCAGACCGCGCCGGCGTGGCCCGCGTCGCCGCTGCCGACGCTGCCGCAGCAGGACGCGCGCGCGTGCTCCGAAACCAGGACCACCGCGTCGTCGCCGCCGCCGCTCGAGGCGCGCGTGCGGCCCTCGCCGCCGGCGGCCGACTGCCGCATGGGCACGCGCGGCGGCGGCAGCATGAGCGCGTCGGCCGACTCCTGGGGCTGCAGGTGCTGCTGCTCCTGCTGGGGCGCCCGCTGCATGCCCATGCTGTGCTGCATGGCGTCCGCCGCGTCCGCTGCGTCAAAGGGCACGGGCACCGCGTCCGAAAAGGCGGCGGCCGCGGCCATGCTGCCGGTGGCGGCCGTGCCGCAGCTGTTGCGGCTCGCGGCGAAGCGGCTGAGCGTGGGCTGCGCGGCCGCGGCCGCCGCGATGCCGAGGGCCGGAGGCGCGGAGCCGCCGCCGCGGAGCGGCGCGGGCGCGCCCCAGCTGCCGTCAAACGCGCCGCCGCTCTGTGCGTGGGGGGAGCCAAAGGGAGACGAGCAGGCGCGCGAGTCCGGCACGGTCACCATGATGGCCGGGACCGAGGGCTGCTGCTGCTGCGTCTGCTGCTGCTGCGCCTGCTGCTGGCTCTGCTGGCTGTGCTGCTGCTGGCTGTGCTGCGGCTCCGCCGCGGGCAGCGGCGCGCTGCCGGCGGGGTACAGCAGCGTGCCGCCGGGCATTTCCGTGCTGATGGTCGGGCTGCCGTAGGGCCCGCGCGCCCCGGCGGCGTGCAGCGCGCTCGCGACAGAGTGCTCGCTCGCATAGGACGGCGCCGACGCGAGCGCCATCAGGCCGCCCGCCCCAAACGCGGGCGCCGCGGGCGCCTGCGCCCCGCCGCCGTCGGCGCCAAAGGCGCCGCCCGGCAGCAGCAGCGGCGCGGGGCTGTTGCTGGCGATGCGGAGGCGGGACATAACGGGGGTGGCGCCAGTGGAGCCAAAAGAGCCGCAGAAGCTCGAGTCGCGGGACAGCGGGGGGCTGGCCTCGCCGCCCGGGGCAAGCCCCGCGGCCGCCGCCGCGACCGCGGCCGCGAGCGCGGGGCCACCCGCGGCGCCGCCGCCCCACCACGCCACAGGCGGCGCGGTGAGGATCGCGCGCTGCAGCCCCGCGGCGCCGGGGTCGGCGGCGTGCGGCAGCATGGCATCCGGAAGGTCAGCGGCCAGGAGATCATCTGCCTCCTCGCCTGCCACCGCGCGCGCCGCGGCGACGTCAAAGGCGTGCCCGCCAGTGCCGCCGCAGGCGGGGCCCTCGGCCAGCATGATGGCGTCCAGGTCGCTGCTGCAGATGAGATCGAGGCCACCGGCGGACACGCGCCCCGCGCCCGCCGCGGCCGCCGCGGCCATGCACGCGGCGGCAGCCGCGGCGGCGGCGCCCGCGTCGCCGCAGGCGGCGCGCACGTCGGCGCCGAGCGCGCAGTCGCCGCGGGCGCCGCAGGCCTGCAGCCCCGCGCTCCACCCGTCGCAGCTGACCTGCTGATGCTGCTCCTGCTGCCGCCCCATCCCGCGCCCGCCGCGCGCCGACCGCGCGGGCGACCCCGCGCCCGCACCGGCGCCGCCCGCGGGGGACGCGCCGGCGCCGAGCACGGCGGGCTCGCCGCCGGCGCCGCAGGAGGCGGGGTTGGGGAAGGGGATGCCCGTCTCTGACACGTCAGCCTCCCGGTCCCGAAGGTAAGCCAGCTCGGTCTCGAGAAGCTGCCGCCACCCGCGCCCCAGCGCCTCGCCGAGGCGCGGCGGCTCCAGCTCGCCCGACTCGATGCGGGCGCGCAGCCACGCGGGCAGCCAGTCGCTGTTGGCGTGGGTGTAGACGGCGCTCACCTAGGGAGGGGGGGCGGGGGGGAGGGGGTCGGCGTGTTGGTTGGGATGTTGGGTTGGGGGAGCGCCGGGGATGGAAGGGGAGGGGCCGCCGGAACAAGGGAGCGGTTGCTGCGCGGGGTGCACCGCCTGCGCCAGGCTGCGCCGCAAAAGCCCTGCGCCGGCTGGCGGGGGCGGCGGCGGCGGCGGCGCCTCACCGTCTCTGCAAAGGCGCGCGCGCGCACGCCCTCGTCCTCGAGGGAGCCCCGCACGCGGTCGATGTAGGCCCAAAGGAAGCCGCGCCGCTTGTTGGCCTGCTTGCTGCGCAGCGTCGCGTTCCAGTAGTTTTTGATCGAGTTTTCGGTGCGGCCGCGCAGGCGGCGGCAGTGCTGCGACCACTGGTTGCCCACGAGGCTGTGGCACAGCGCCAGGTGGAACTCCTCGTCGGCCAGCCAGTTGCCCCTGCGGCGCGGCGCGGCGGGTTGAGGGGGCATTAGCGGGGGGCGTCAGCATCGCGCTGGGATTGCTTGGCGGCTATGGCTTGGGGGCTTGGGGGCTTGGGGTTCCAAGGGGTTGCCAGGGCACCGCGCTGTGCCCACTGTGTGTGAAGGCGCCTGTCTGCGCCCCAAGCCGGCGTTTGCGCCCCGCGCCCGCGCGCCCGGCCCACTTGATGATGCCCTCCCTCATGTGGTTGAGCCACCGCTCGCGGCACTGCTTGCCCGTGCGCCCGCGGATGCCCTCGGCGATGAGCTGCCAGTTGCGCTCCGTGCCGTACTGCCGCACCAGCGCCTCCAGGCGTGCATGCTCCTCGGCCGTCCAGCGGTGCAGGACGCGCGTGCCGCCGGCGCCGCCCGGCTTGCGCACGCCGCCCAAGGAGCTGCTGCCCTTGCGCTTGCGGCGCGCGCCGGGGGTGCTGGATGAGTCGTCAGAGTAGTCAGAGTCCGCTTCGTAGTCGTTGTCTGACTCGGTCAAACGCGAGCCCCGGCGCATGGACAGCTGCTGCTGCGGGTTGCCGAGCCCGCCCAGCGCGACGCCCATGGGGCCGCCGATGCCAAAGCCCACGCCAAACATGTTCATGCTGCCGGCTGTAAAGGGGCCTGCGGACCGCGCAGTGCCGGGCGAGAAGGCGGGCGGAGGGTGGGAGGGGGGCCAGCGGGAACCCCAGCAGCTTGACGCCGCGGCCGCTGCAGCAGCGCGTTCAGCACGGCTGCAGCCCGTCCCGCCGGCCGCGGCGCTGCAGCAGGACTGGGCCGCCCTTCCGCAGTCTCCGACCGCGGTCGATTCTGATCGGTTCCACAGGCGTGATGACGCCGCGCCAGGGCGGGCTGTGGCCCCTCGCGCGCGGGTCGTCGCGGCGGAGTCGGCCGAAGCCAGGGCCTGGACAGGATCCCCCCTGATCCCCCACTAACCTCCTAAAAGGGGGACTTTTGATGCTTTAAGCCCTTTTCGGGCCCCTAAAGCGGCCGGGAAGCCCTCCTGGCCGACCTCCGCCTGCTGGTCAAGAGCGGCTAGCTGCAAGCGCGCGCGTGCAGCAGCACGACGGCGCCTCTGATGCGCGGTAGGTAGACCTAATAATCCTTGAATCGTTTATGAAATGTCATTGCGACGTGTCCGAGGGCGGGAAAGGGCTTGTAGACGCGAAGCCGAGGTGGCAAACTTTATAGCTTCCCGCGATCCTCACTCTACCCTCCGAGGGCCGGGAGGGCGCAAGACACGCTAATTGGACGTTTAAATTGATTTATAAGGTATTATAACTCGTACGGAGTCATCGCCGAGCCCGCGATCCACGAGCGCACCCCTGGCGGCCCGGCCCCGCTGCGGCTGCTGCGGCCCCGCAGGGCGCAGGCGGTGGACCTAGGCGGCAAGGTTTGTACCTGCCTTTGTTTTACTTCCAGAAGCGAGGTATGATCACTGCTGCCTATTCGAAGCTGCTTTACTCGATTTGGTCATTTGCAGCTTTGAGGACGCCACAACTTGGTGGGGGCGCATGTTGCAGCGCTGCCGGGGCCCAAACGCAGGGGTGGGTTGGGTTTGCCGCAGGAATGTCAGAGCAATCGCCAACTGCGCGAAACGGAAAGAAACGTGCCTTGCTGGCCCGCAGCCACGCACGAGGGGCCAGCGCGCGCGCGGCATTCACCCCCCCGCCGCCCCCGCCGCGGCCGCGGCGTACGCGCTGCTGCCCGCCGCCCACTCCCTCAGCGCCGCGTCCGCGGCGGTCCAGGGGATGGACAGCCCCGGCACCTCCTCCTCCGTGGGAAAGAGGTGCATCAGCGGCACAAACCCGCCGCGCCGGCCGATCTCCGCCTCGACCTCTGCCAGCGTCGCGGCGTGCCCCTGCGGCGGCGAGGCGAAACGCTCGGGCCCCACCCCCAGCAGCGTGAACATGTCGCGCACCACGGGCCACTTGGCATTCTGGATGACGGACAGGGTGGCGGGGTCCTCGTGGGCGACCTGCGCCGGGGGGTGCGTTTTTGGGCGGCGCTGTTTGGGGGGTGCGCTGTTTGGGGTGGCGCTGGCTCGGGTGGCGCTCTCTCGGCGAGGGTTTGGCAGTTTGAGGGCGGGTGGTGTTGACGTGCAAGCGCGCAGCCCCATCCTGCCGTGGGCGCGCGCGCCTTCATGCTGGGCGTTGCGTTGACCTCCATGAGCCAGGGCCGCAGCGAGGCGTCGATCAAAAAGTCAAGGCCAAAGTACTGGAACGTGGACCTGTCGGGTGGGGGGGGAGGACGAGGGCTTGCGGTGATTGAGTGATGGCAGGGGCGGCGGATTTGAGTCAAGCTTGCGGCAAAAGCTGCCAGTGGACTGGCAAACCACGCAGCAAGACAGGCAGCGGCAGTTTGCTTGGCGCGGCAGGCGCCCGAGGCGTCGCGGCAACAGCCGGCTATCGAGCGTGCGGGCCCCCACCTCGGCGGCAGGTCCATCTGCGCCTGCACCTCCTGTATCCGCCTCAGCGCCGACGCAAACACCAGCGCGCTGGCCTCGACGCAGCGCCGCCACAGCGCGCGCCAGCGGCCGGCGCCCAGGTGGGCGGCGAGCTGCGGCAGGTCCCACGCCTCCCCGTTTTCGTTCTGGGCGTAGTTTGTGATGTGGCCCGCGGCGACGCCGCCGAGGGCGCCGCTCTTGCCGGCGTCTGGCGGGCGTTGGCGGCGGGGCGCGGGCGGGGTTGGGGTTGGGGGTTGGGACGCTGTTGGCGAGGCCGCTGGCCTCCTGCCATCTTGCAGCCCAGAGTCGGCACGCCCGCTGCTGCCGTGTTTTCGGTACCAAAAGCCGCGCCCCAAGGCCTGCTCGTATCCAGTCAAGCACCCCGTCCCTCCCTCTTCCCCCAGCGGGCCCCACCCTCTGGCCGGTAGGGCTCGCTGCTGAAGAGGGCGAGGCCGTTGGTGTGTAGGTACGCGCGCAGCGGCACAGCGCCGGGGATGACCGCCCACAGGCGCAGCCCAAACTTGCACCCCTTGATGAGAAGCGGGTCCGTTATGTACCTGGGGTTGCGGGGCGGCGGGGTGTTTGATGTGATGCAGATTGCTGGCTTGCTTTGCACCTGATTTGCTCACGTCGGCCACGTGCACGGCACAGGAAGCGTGCAGCCCCGACGCATCGCCCGGCAGCTGCCCCAAACCACCGCCCGGCGACCCGCACCCCGTGACTCACCGCTGTGCGAGGTACCAACGGTACAGCCGCACCCCCTCCAGCCCCGGCCGCGTGCACGTCTCGAAGCACACGCGGAACGCCTCCGCCGTCGGGACGAGCCGCAGGCCCGTGCCGCGCTGCTTGTTGTTTTTGAGCATCCAAAGCCCCGGGTCCTGACGGGGGGTCAACAGGGGCGAGGAGCAAAAGGTTAGGGCAACCTGGAAACGAGCTGCAGTGCCAACTGCCTCGGCCCTCGACGAAACGGGCGCGCGCAGGCAGGCACGCCTGCGCCTGCGTCGCCGCGGCGTGTACGATCGGCGGGCGCGGCGCGGAACGCGGGCCCCCCGCGCGCCTGTGCCGGGTGCGCCTTGACCCACGCCGCCCAGTCGTCCAGCTCCTCCGGCAATTTGAAGGTCAGCGGCACAATGCCAAAGGCGGCCTCGGGGCCGTAGGCGTTGACCAGGCTGCGCACCTGGCAGGTGCAAGCCGGGAGGGCGGTTTGGGAGGGCGTTTCGAGGGGCGTTTGGTGGTGCGTTTGGAGGCTGTTGGAAGGAGTCGTTTGCCGCGGTCTCCACTTTCCAGTCTACTGCCAGGAGCGCCGCCTGCCAGCCGAGGCTTGCCGCACGGCACCACACCACCACCTCAGCGCAACCCCCCAATCCCCCACCCCCACCCCCACCCTCCCCGCACCAGCGAGGTCTTGCGCGTGATGCAGAGGCAGCCCGGCACGATGCTCACGATCTGCCCCGGCCGCAGCACCTCCGCCGCAAGCATGGCCTTTGCGGTTATGGAGAGCAGCAGGTCCCATGCGCCCATGTGCATGTAGCCGTAGTCGCGGATCTTTTGGCGCTGCGCGCTGACGGGGTCCAGCTTAGGGGGGCCGCCTACGGCGCGGGCGGCAGGCGCGGGCGGGGTGCCGGCAGGGGAGGGTCGGCGGTGGGGTGGGCTGCGTCAGGGGTGGGGCTTCAGGGCAGAGGCGCTGCTGCGGACGAGGCGCGCCGAAGACTGCCTTTTCTTGGACGACGCCAAGCCAGTCCAAGCCGAGGCACTCAGGCGCGCGTTGCGAGAGGCTCCTCACCGGTGCGCACGCCGCCGAGCATCTGCAGCGCACGCTCCGCCAGCGCGGCGCTCTCGGGGCTGGAGAGCGCCTGGTAGTCCACCCAGTAGCGGAAGCGCCCCGGGTCCGGCAGCGGCCGCGGCACGACGGCGGCGAGCGCCAGCGCGGGCAGGCCGGCGGCGGGGGCGTCGAGCGGCCCGCCGCGGCCGGCGCAGGCGCGCCACAGCGCGCGCAGCAGCGCCGAGTGCGTGCGCTGCGAGCGCTCGGCTGCGGCGCGCCGCCCGGCCGCTGCCGCGTGGGCCGCTGCTGCTGCCGCCCGGGCTGCGGCCGCCGCCGCCGCCGCCGCTGCAGACGCGGCACCGCCGCCGGTGCCGACCGCCCTAGCAGGGCCCGCGGCGCCGAGTCGCGTTCCATCGCGACCCTCCCCCTGTTTGCAGCCCGCCGCGCCCTCGGGCACGCCGCCAGGCCCGCGCGCGAGTCGCATGTCGGCCCCGCCCGTCAGAGATCGCAGCCAGCCATGCCGTTTGATGCTGGAACTAGATGCTGGATGTGTGACGCGCTATATGCAAGCTCCACGACCCATGTGCAGCCGTTGACCGTTCGCCACACCCCGGTGACTGGCCAACTCAAGTCTTCTGGGGCCCCGAAGCTCCATCAGTCCCCACCAACGCCCAGATCGCCGGTCCCTCTCAAGTGGCGCTTGCATGCACCGTCTGCGGCCGCGGCCGTGACCTCTGCAGCAGCTGCTGCCCGCCGCCGCGGGCGTGCTGGGCGCGAGGGGGCCCAGGCAAAGCGAGAGCTTGATCCTTAACTCCTAAATCCAGCGTTAGAAACGCGGGGGACTGCGCCCGGGGGCATGGCGGCGACGGGGGACTGGGCCTACCAGCCCGCGCGGCGCGTGGCGGGACGCATCCCGCCCACCCTTCAGCTCGTGGAGGCGCTCGTGGCCAACGTGGAGCCGCAGCACGCGGCGCCGCTCGTCAAGACGCTCGCGCGCGACCTGCCGCTCGGCGCGCTGCAGCACCTGAAGCGCGTGCGCCGGCGGGAGGGCGCCGCCGCGCACCCGGCGATGATGCAGCTCATCCTGCACACCGTGGAGTATATCACGAGCGGCGAGGCCGCGGCCGCAGTGCCCGCGGCCGAGGGGCACGGCGGCGGCGGCGGCGGGGAGGGCGGAGGCGAGGGCGGCCGGGGGCGCGGCCGCAAGCGCACGCCCGCCGCGCCGGCCGGCAGCGGCGGCGGCAATGGCGGCGGCTGCGCCGCGAGCACCTGCACCTGCTTCGCGGCGCACCACACCCACCGCCACCCCACGACGCACGTCGTGACGCAGCCCCCCAGCTGCACGGGCCGCTGCGCCGCGTGCGGCGGCGTCGCGCCGGCGGCCGCCACCCCCGCCGCCGCCGCCGCCGCCACCGCCGCCGCCGCCGCCCCGGCTGACGCGATCCACTGCCCCACGCCCGAGATCGCCGCCGCGGCCGCGCTGCTGCCGCCGCGCGTCGCCGAGGCGCTGGCGGTGGCGTCGGCGCAGCTGGACGTGCTGGCCGTGCCCGGCGTGGCCCCGGACAACCGGGACCAGTGGTCCGAGTGGAACGTGTACTGGCCGATGCCCTGGAAGCTGCCCAGCGGCCAGCCCCACCAGGACGGCCAGACGGTTTGCGAGGCCGACCAGGCCTATTTTGAGCGCCACATGGCGCGCGTGCTCGAGGCCTCCGCCGCGGCGGGCGGCGCCAACGTGTGCGTCATCGTCGACCCCGCCAGCGGCGAGGTGATCGCGGAGGGCGCCGACTGCGGGGGGCAGCACCCGTTGCGGCACGCGGCCATGGAGGCGGTGACGGCGGCGGCGGAGCGGGACCTGCGGCTGTGGCCGGTCAACGGCTTTGTCCACGTGGGCCGGCAGGACGACACGAGCTCGCACATCGCAAACGCCATCCCGCCGGACAGCGACGGCGGCGGCAGCGACGGCGGCGACAGCGGCAGCGGCGAGGCCCAGCAGGCGGAGCAGGCGCAGGGGCAGCAGCAGCAGGGGCAGCAGCAGCAGGATGAGCACGCGCTCAGCGGCCTGAAGCACTGCCATAGCCAGGCGGACAGCTTGGGCGCCGCCGACGGCCCCGCCAAGCGGCAGCGCGTCAACGGCGCCGCGGCGACGAGCAGCAGCAGCAGCCAGCCGGCCAACGGCCACGCGCCGGGCGGCGGCGACGGCGCCGACCCGCGGCGGCAGGAGCAGAGGCAGGAGCAGCAGCAGGCAGAGGCGGAGGCGCAGGCGGCCGCCGACGCCGACATGCCGCCGGCGGGGCCCCCGCCGCCGCAGCGCCGCCCCCCGTCGGCGGGCGCGTCGGGCGCGGACAGCGACGGCGCCGGCAGCCGCGGCGGCAGCCGCGGCGCGAGCCGCACGCCCGTGCCGATCACCAACTGGGCGAACAAGCCCTACCTGTGCAACACCTACGACGCCTTTCTGCTGCGCGAGCCCTGCGCGATGTGCGGCATGGCGCTGGTGCACTCGCGCCTGGCGCGCGTGGTGTACGCCGAGCTCAACCCGCAGCACGGCGCGCTGGGCGGCGCGTTCCGGCTGCAGGCCAACCGCAGCCTCAACCACCATTACGACGTGTTCCACATGCCCGCGGGCGCGAGGGGCGCCGCCCCAGCCGCGGGCCGCGGCGGCGGCCGGGGCGGCGGCGGCGGCGCGCAGCAGTGAGCGCCCGCCCGCGCGGGCGCGCTCGGCGTGTGCTGCTGTCGCATGTCGCTTTTTTTCAAACCCGCGCATAGGGTACGTTAGACAGCAGCAGGGTGCCAACATATTCCCAATTTGCGTGGAAACTTGGCTTCGTCAGGCCCTTTCATATGCAGCGCCCCTACCTGAGTAATGCGCTCTGTATGCTACGCTGGCTGAGTCTGGCTGGTCCAGGGGTCAACGCATTGGAAGACGGTTTACTTTCAGAGCCTACCCTAAGGAATTCGCCGCTAACATAACAGCTACAGCAGCCTCCGCGACAGCGGGCTGGCGCAGAAC
Organism: Raphidocelis subcapitata; assembly: GCA_003203535.1. NCBI lineage: Eukaryota > Viridiplantae > Chlorophyta > Chlorophyceae > Sphaeropleales > Selenastraceae > Raphidocelis > Raphidocelis subcapitata. Next base: position 231,220 of record BDRX01000005.1, read on the forward strand.
AAGCAAGCGGGCGTGCTGTGGCACAGAAGCCATGGGTACATCCAGGGCAAGGGCTGGGTGCAACTGAGCCACGCGCGCGTTCAGATCCCACAGGGCCCAAAGGGCTGCGCACCGGCGCAACGCAGAGCGCCTCCTGCGGCCGCGCCGACGCTCACTGCGCGGCGGCGCCGCCGCCGCCGCGCGCCGCCTCCTGTGCCGCCAGCAGCTGGTCGCACATTGCCATGACCTCTGCCAGCTCCTGCTCCTTTGCCGCCAGCCGCGCCTGGGTCTGCGGGGCGGTGGCATGGGGGGAGGAGCGGGGGGAGTTGTGCATTGGGCGCAAGCTGAAGGGCGCCGGGCGCGCTGTGGAGGGCGACCGTGCGAGAGCAAGGATGCATTTGCCAGTGCAGGCAGGCAAGCAGGCAGGCGTGCCGTGGCGTGCCGGGCGTCGCACCTCCTTGAGCGCGCCGCTCTTCTGGGCGTATTTCTGCTTGAGCAGCCCGTGGTGCTGCAGCTGCACCGTCAGCCGCTCCCGCTCCGCCGCCAGCCCGGACTGCGCCGCCAGCTGCGCGAGCGCCTCGTCGAGGCGCGCGCGGTCGGACTGCGCCTTGGCGAGCGCCTGCTCTGTCGCCATATTTGCGGAGCAGACCTGCTCAACCGCCTTTTCGGTCTGGGCGCGCGCCTCGGACAGCTCGTGGGCCATGCGGGCGAGGTCCTGGGGTGGGGTGGGGTTGGTTGGGTGGGTGAGGGGGGTGGTGGGTGGGAATGGATGTTGTTGGCCGTGGGCGGTCAGGCAAGCTCATGGCAGGACGCCGTGGCCGGGCTCCCCTGCCTGCTGCTGCTGCTCCTGCCCCACCTCGCGCCGCCCACTCCACCCAGAGCCTCCCCAAAACACACACACCTGGTCCTTTGCCGCGAGCTGCCGCCCCGCCTGCTCCACGCGCGCCTGCTCCGCGGCCAGCGCGCCCTGCAGCTCGCTGTTGGCGCCGCCCAGCGCGGTCAGCCGCATGTCCTGGAAGTTGAGCCGGTCCAGCGCGGCGTCCAGCTCGGACGTGACCTGTTTTGTTCGGTTGGGAGAGAAAGGTTGGGTTGGATCGAGGTTGCGGCAGAGCACTGACTCCGCGTGGTGCGGGGCGGGTCGAGGCTCAGAGTATTAGGAGGCTGGCGGGTGCAGATTCACGCGCCTCGCGCCACCGCCGCCCCCCCCCCACCTGCGCAGCCTTTGCCTCCATCTCCCGCCGTTCCTGCGCCCACCGCGCCTCCGACGCCGCCCGCTCCTGCCGCAGCGCCGCCAGCTCGTTCCTGACGTCCCCCAGCAGCTGCTGGTGCGTCGCCAGCTGCTGCCGCAGCCCCGCGCCCTCGCGCTGCGCCGTAGCGAGCTGCTCCTCCGCAAACAGGCGCGCCTCCCGCTCGAACTCGTCCTGCTGCCCGAGCTCCGTCTTTTCGAATTCCAGGGTCGCCAGCTGCTCCTTCAGCTGCTCCCCCTCGACCTGCGCCTCGCGCAGCTGCCGCTCGAAGCCGGCGGCCTTCTGAGTCATCACGCGCAGCTGGGCGACCAGCAGCGCGTCCGCGCCCGCGACGGCGCCGGCGGCCAGCGCCGCCGCGGCCGCGGCCGCCGCGGCGGCCGCCGGGCTGCCGGGCGCCTGGGGTGCCGCGGCCGACGGCGAGGGCGGGCCGCCGGCGGCGGCGGCGGCGGGGCTGCCTCCCGGGCTGCCTGCCAGGTTTTGGCAGACCTTCTCCAAATCCTCCCTGGGGCGGTTTTTTTTGTGTGTGTGTGTGTTGGAGGCGGCTTTGAGAGCGGGCCGGGCATTCAGGCAGGCACGCTCGGAACCCCTTCACGGCTAGCAAAGCTAATTGCCTGGCGGGACCAGGCGCACCCATGCGAGCTGACAGGAGGACACACACTCCCAGATCAGGGCCCTGGCCCGCAATCAACCCAACCCACCTGAAAACCATTGTGTCCATGTCCCCGAGGTCAAAGGGGCTCGAATCCACCAGCGGCGCGCGCCGCGCGGCGTCCACGTCCGCGGCGGCCGCCTGCACGAAGGGCGTGCCCTCGAGGCGGGCGTGGTACACCGCAGAGGGGGAGGGGGCGGCGCGGTCCAGCAGGTTGACCGCCGGCGTCGCGGGCTGCGGGCGGGTGGGGGGGAGCAGCAAAGGCGGGGCGGTGGGGGCGGCGGCGGCGCGGGACGGCGGCTGCGCTGTCAACGGCGGCGACGGCGGTTTGTGGGGCGAGCGGGGCGGACTGCGCGGCACCCTCCCGACACGGCGCACGCACGTCTGGCTTGAGGGCCTTGGCCTGCGCCTGCGCCGGGCCCCCCACGCGCGCCAGCAGCTCCGGCCCGCTGAGCGTGCTGAGCGTCGCGTCCGCGCCGCACAGCGCCAGCGTCGGGCTGCCGCGCCCGCCGGCGCGCGCGAGCCGGCCGGCGGGGCCGGCCTCCAGGGGGCTCTCAAAGGGCGTCCCCGGCGAGCCAAAGCCGGCGTCGCCGCGCGCAGCGGCGACCGCGGCCGCGACTGCCGCAGCCTTTGAGTCGGGGGAGGGTTCCCCCGCCTCTGGGGTCATGAAGGAGGGGGAGCCCCCGCCGCCGGCGCCGGCGGCGCCGCGCGGCGCTCCGGGCGTGCTCATTGGCGTGGCCACCTCTGCGAACGACGGCTGCTGCGGGGCCGGCTGCTGCTGGTGCTGCCGCTGCGGGGCCTCGGCTGCGGGGACGGGGCTCTTCAGCGAGGCGGGCGTGCTGCAGGCGGTGCCGGCGCCGTGCGCGAGCGGGCTCCTGCGGCCGTTGCGGGTGGGGCGTGCGCACGCGCGGTGGGTCAACAGGGCGGGTCAAACACGGAGACACCGGCAAACCCAGACTGCAGGGCGACAGGCGTGCATCCAGACACATTCATTCCAACGCCAGCCCCGGCCAGGCCAAAGCTAGGGCAAAGGCTAAGCCCGCGACACCCCCCCTTGACTCACTCTGGCTCTTCAGAGTCTGGCATGCTCATAGGCGCCTCCGACACCGTCTCCAGCCGGCTGACAAAGCCCCCCGCCGCGGCCGCCGCCGCCGCGGGCTGCACCCGCTGCGCGCCGGCGCCGAGGCGGCCGACGCTCGAGCGGCGGCCGCCGACGGGGTTGTCGCCGGCGCCGGCGCCGGCGCAGGCGAGGAAATCGTCCACGTCAGCGTCGTCCCGCAGCAGATCACCCTCCGCGTCCCCCGCGCCCGCGCCGCCGCCCGCCGCGCCACCGGCCCCGCTGGCCGCGCCGGGCAGCGCCGAGGGCTGCAGCACGAACAGCGGGATGCTCTCGCGCACGCCGCGGGCCGCGGGGGGCTTGCGGCCGTCTGGGCCTGTCGAGTCTGGCTCCTCGCTGAGCCTGAGGCCGGGGGACACGCTCGGCGGCGCGGCGGCTGCGGGGGACGCCGCCTTGGGGCCGGCGGCGGGGGAGGGGGCTGCGGCGGCGGCCGGGGAAGCGGCCGCGACTGGGGAAGACGCCTTGGGGGCCGCCACGGGTGAGGGCGCCTTGGGGGCCGCGACTGGCGAGGGCGCCTTGGGGGCCGCCACGGGCGAGGGCGCCTTGGCAGTGGGAGAGGGCGCCCGGGCGACAGGCGAAGCAGCCTTGGCAGCAGGCGACGGCGCCTTGAGAGCCGCCAGCGGAGCGGGTGCCTCGGCGGCGGGGGAGGGCACCTCCGCGGGGGCGACCGCCGCAGCCGGAGGGGCCTCTGCCTCCCCTGCCGCCTCGGGCTGCTGCGGCACGGCGGGCTCAACGGCCGCGGCCGCCTCAGGCTCTGCAGGCGCCGCCGCCGCCGCAAGCTCGGCAACGGGCTTAGCAGCAGGCTCGGCAACGGGCTTGGCGGCGGGCTCGGCAGCGGGCTCGGCAGCAGGCTTGGCAGCGGGCCGAGCAGGCTTGGGGGCGGCCTCCGCCGCCGCCGCCGCGAGCGCCACGGTGGGCTCGATGCCGCCGCCATACCCCGCGCGCGCCAGCTCCGCCGCCGGCAGCAGCGCCACCGTCGCGTCGCCGTCGTCAAACGCGGGCCGCCGCCAGCCGGCCGCGCCGCCGCCGCCGGGCAGCTCCGGCGTGGGCAGGCGCGGCGCGGGGGCCTCTCCCAAGATCTCCCTGACCCCGGGGGTCAGCAGGTAGTCGGGCATGGCCTCCAGGCCGCTGGGCATGCTGGGCGGCGTGCCGCAGACGCCCTCCATCACATAGCCCGCCGCGAGGGCCTGGGTTGGGGGCGGTTTGGCGGCGCGCGTTGAGGCGGGCGCGGGCGTGGGGGTTGCCGCGGCTGCCGGCTGCAACTTGAGGCGGCATAGGGCAGCACGGCGCTACGACAGAGAGCACATGCCCCCCGCTTCACAATACACACACACCGCCCCCAAGCCGCTCACATGGCGGAGATCGAGGGTTTCGTCGCAGTAATTGCCGCCGCCGGGGGGCACAAACACGCCGCCCGCCAGCGACGAGCCGCTGGGGCTGCCGCAGCGGCTGGCCTCGCCGCCGTCGCCGTCGCCGCGGGGGTCGTACGACCCGCCGTCGTCGCCGGCGGGGCCGCACCCCGCGGCCGCGGCGCTGCCGCTGCCGTTTGAGGGCAGCGGCAGCTCCACGGCGCTCGCGCCCTCGAAGCTGCTGCGGGCCGCGGCGGTGGCGGGGCTGGTCTTCCGGCTCTTCATGCCCGAGCCGAGCTTGCCCCAAAGCGTGCTGCGCCCGCCCTGGCGGCTGGTCCGGCCCGCCTTGCCCGCGGTCGGCGTGTCGGGCGCGCCGTCCTCGGCCGCGGCAAACATCGAGGCGTCGAGCGAGCGCGAGAACGGGGACGCAGCGCGCGCGGCGGGCGACGGCGGCGCGTCGGCGAGGCCGCTGCTGCCGGCGGTCTTGAGCTTCAGCAGCCGCTGCATCTTGTCGGCGAGGGTGGCGCGCGTGGGGGTGCGCTTGCCGCTGTCCAACGCGCCGTTGAGGTCCGACGAGGCTGGGGGCGTTTGGTGCGGCGGGGGCGGGGGGCAGCGAGAGTGTGTTGTCGACGCGGCACGCGCGCTCGGCGGCGTGCGCTCTGGCGACCGCCGACCGACAAACGGGGACGGGCGATCCAGTCAGGCGCCAGCGCGGACGCAGCGACAGCCAGCTGCTACCGGCTGCTGCCGGTCCACAACGCTGCACACACGCTGCCGCGCAGCCCCGCGCCCACGCCGCGCACCGGCATCGCCCCCGCGAGGGTCGAGTTTGCCGCTGAGAGACATAGAAAGGGCCAGGCGCTTGTTGCCGACGAGAAACTGCGGGATTGGCACGCGGGGCGGGCTCAGGTGGCGTCCACCGCCCCGCCAGGCTTGGAGCCCCTCCGATCAAGCGCATCCGCCCGGCGCGCTGCCTAATCGCTCGAAGCAGCGTTTCCTCTCACCCCCGGCTGAGTATCGTCCGAGCGCGCTGACAGGAGGCCGTCGTTTGCTGCCGAGCCACGCTGCTCCTCCATCGCCGCGGGCCGACTACCGTACTTTCTCCGCAATACGATGGGCAGTGCTAGATGTGGGGTCAACGCTGCGTGAAAGGGAAGGCCGCACGGGGGGGATGCCCGGCAGCTGCCGCCGCCGGCGTGATCTGTCGAATCGAATCGCGCTTGATGCGCGCAGCGTGCCGCTCGGGCGCCGCGATTGCCCCGCTCCCGCACGCGCCGCTCCCCCCTCCAGAGACAGCGTGTTCCATCAGCATCCAGCACCAGGCCGCTCTGCAGAAGCCAATGGTTGCGTTACAGTGATGCGGGAAGGAAGACAAAGAAGCGGGGCCTAGTACGAGACCGGCGTGCCGCGGCCCCCAGCCAGGCAGCAATCTCAGGTGTTGGTGGAGTACTTGTACCGGCAGTCCGGGCATTCGTAAAACACCGTCTGGCCCTCGTCGGCGCTGCGCAGCTGCATGGTGTAAAACTCCATGCCCTGGTGCCCGCACTGGGGGCACTTTTCGTCCACCTGAGGAGGAGAGCGGGCAGCAAAGGGGCGGGGCGGGGTGAGAGGACCGAGGCAGCGGTCGCGAGGGCGCGCGCACTGCCGCCGCTCCCGTGGCCTGCCCCTCACTAGCCGCGCACCGCGGGCGCCCAGCCGCCCGCGCCGCGCGCTTGGGCCCCACCACCCCGGCCGCCTCACCGTTGCGCGCACGCGCTCCGTTTCCTGCATTTCGCTGTCATCTTTGACCAGCGGCTCCAGGTTGAATTGCCGCCGGTACTCCTGCGTTGATTGGGGGAGTTGGGAGAGAGGCAGGCACGCTTAGGGGACAGGGAGGCAGGGCTGCGTTGCTGCGGTGCGGCTTCCAGTGCTAGCAAGCCGAGCGGCATGGCACGCAGCTGCACGCGCAGCGGCGGCGCGCGGCGGCGGCGCGCTTTCGGCCCGCGCAGCCTGGTGCGGGCCACCCCCATGCGCACCTCCATGTTGGTGGTGGACTCGATGCGGATGCTGGACAGCTCTGACAGGGGCGCGGCGGTTTTGCGGGCGCGGCGGCGGGGGAGGCGCGGGCCCCTCGAGGACGCCCTCGGCGCTGCCAGCAGGTGGGCCTGCGTACCAGGCGAGAGCCTGCCGCTGCACCTTGCTGCGCGACCGGCCTGCGGCGCACGCGCACCAACACGCCGGGTCCCGCAACGGTGGCGCTGCCGCAACCGCGCGCTCGAGCGCCCACCTTGCAGGCTCTTGCTGTACCCCGTCATTGGGCAGTGGGCCACGCCGCGCACGGGGTCGAGCTCCAGCATGTAGCCCGAAATCGGGCAGAACATCCAGTCCTTGCTCGACGCAGAGGTCGACGGCTGCGCGCGGCGGGTGCGGCGGCGGCGGCGGCGGCGGCGGCGGTGTGCGCGCGAGACCGGGGCATGCCTGCTGGCCCCTGCGCGCGTCGACGTGACGCTTGGTCGCATTGATCCTGCGCCGTTTGGGGGCCAGGCGCGCTCTCACCTGGTCCGCAGCGCGGGCCGACATGACTGCTGCCTCCGGGCTCTGGCTTGGCTGCGGGGCCTGTTCTGGCGGCTGGTGCGGGCGAAAATCGACGCAATGGACGCCCCATTTCGAACGCGCCCGGGCTAAAACAGCCCGCCAGTCCCGCCCGCCCGACCGCCGCCGGCCCCGCGCTCTCGCCCCTCGCAAGGAGCCGGCCGCACTGTTGCCGGCACCGCCCCAACAAGCAAGCAAGCACCTATTGTTCTTCAGGTTACACGGCCGAGGCCCGCCTCCTCGGCGAGCCGGGCCTTTATGGATTCGTACAGCGCCCACGACAGCGCGCAGCCGGGCGCGATGTTGAGCAGCCGCGCGGCGAGGCCGCTCCAAAACGCGCGGGCGCCCTCGGCCGCGAGCATGCCGCGCGCGACGGCGACCGCGGTGAGCCCCCGCCCCTCGGGCGTCGCGGTCAGCACCTGCAGCCGCGTCTTGACCACGTCACCCGGGTGCGTCACCAGCGCCGCCGCGGCCGCGGCGCCCGCGGAGCACGCGGCCGTGCCCCACGCGGGCAGCTGCTCGGGGCGCTGCAGGCCGGCCGCGGAGGCCGCCTCCTGGCGCGCCCGCTCGTACGCCGCGACGTAGATTATGTTCCACGGCAGCCACACCGCGTTGGTGGCCCAGTAGCCGCGGAACAGGCCCGCGAGCCGCCACCGCGGCCGCTGGACGCCGCCGCCGACGCCGCCCTCTGCGGCCGCCGCCGCCGCCCCCGCTGGCCCCTGTGCCCCTGCTGCTGCCCGCCCGCCGGCGCCGCTGCCGCTGCCGGCGCCGTTGCCGATGCTGCCGCTGCCGGTGCTGCCGCCGCCGCCGCCGCTGCCGCCGCCGCCGCCGGCCGCCCCCTCGGCCAGCATCGCCCGCAGCGCCTGCACGGGCCCGCGGTACTTGTAGGCGCCGCCCATGATGGCCTGCACCTGCAGCCGCTCCTTGACGATGTCGACGGGCGTGTACACCACGCCCGCGAGCAGCTGCGCCAGCGCGCCGGTCGCCATGTCGCCGGCGGCGCCCCAGCCGGGCGGCGTGAGGCGCTTGCCCAGCTCGTAGCCCCCGAAGTAGGCCATGTTGGCGGGCAGCACGCCCAGCAGCACGGCGCCGAATCCGCGGTAGAGGCTGGGGGGCCCCTCGCGCAGCAGCATGCAGCGCGCCGCGTCGAGGGTGCCGGCGTAGCGCGTCGTGGCCGCCGCCGCCGCGCTGCCGCGCAGGCCGCGGCGCGACGCGATCGCGGCGGCGGCGGCGCCCTGCACCTGCAGGCGCGCCTTGACGGTGTCGGCGGGGTAGGTCACGACGCGCGCCGCGAGGCCCGACGCGGCGCCGGCGACGAGGGCGTGCCACACGGGCGCCTCGGGGGCGGGGGCGCCGGCGCCGCCCCCGCCGCCGCCCCCGCCGCCGCCGCTCGGGGCCGCCCCTGCCTGTGCCGCGGTCGCCGCCTGGGAGGCGCGCATTGCCGCTGCCGCGAGCCCGCCGCTGCCGCCGCCCCCCCGGCGCGCGCCGTGCACTGCGGGCGCACGCCCAGGGTGCAGGCCAGCTCCGGGGCGCCGCCACGCAAGGCTGGATGCCGCGTCGATACAGCACCAATAGGGCCTCGCCTCTTGTCGTGCGTTCTGGGTGGGGAGGGGGCTGGGCGCGCTCCTAAAGCCTCGCAGGCGTCGGCACCCGACTCACCCGCGGCCTGCTCCAGCTGTATCGGGACGAGCTTCCCTCCAGGCGGCAACACTTTCGGCAACGCGACACCCTTTTCTCCGCGACACCGCGCCCCAGCAAGCACGTACCCCGCGATCGGATCCGCGGCCCTCCCCAGCGCCCGTCCCCAGGCCGCCAGAGCCGCGCCGGCAGCAGCAGAAGCAAACTAGGAGCACCGCTTCACCTTTCAGGGGCGATCGGGGCGCCGTCTCCCCCTCCTAGACCCGCCCGTGGGCAGCAAAGGGCCAGATCACTGCGCCTCAACTCATGTTCCTCACGCGCAGCGAGTATGACCGCGGGGTCAACACATTCAGTCCCGAGGGGCGGCTCTTCCAAGTAGAGTACGCCATCGAGGCGATCAAGGTGCGGGCGCGGCGGCGGCGGCGCGCGCGCGCGGGACCGTCACGCATGCTTGCGCGCCGTGCCGCGCCGCGCTGCACCCCCTGGCAGCGCGTTCATGCTGACCGGCAACGTGGACGCCCCCGCAGCTCGGCTCCACGGCGATCGGCGTGGCCACCAGCGAGGGCGTGGTCCTGGCAGTGGAGAAGCGCGTCACCTCGCCGCTGCTGGTGCGCGCGCGCGAGCTCGCGGGCCGCCGCCACGCGGGAGCGGCAAAGCGGGGGCGGCGGCGGCACGCACCCTGGCCTGGGCCGCAGCAGCCTGCCAGTGCCTGAAAGCAAGCCAACGCCCGGCATCCGCCGAGTCTGGCTTGCCGCGCTGCTCCGCTCTTTGCCCAAATGTCAAACGCCGCCCCGCGCCGCGCTGCGCCGCGCCCCTCCCCCCTCCATCCCCCCCCCAGGAGCCCAGCTCCATCCAGAAGGTGGCGGAGATCGACGACCACATCGGCTGCGCCATGAGCGGCCTCACCGCGGACGCCAAGACGCTCATCGACCACGCGCGCGCAGAGACGCAGGTGGGCGGGCGCTCCCGCCCCGGGGCCCGGCAACCCGCCCCTTTGGCAGGACGGCCCTGCCGAAGGGGCTGCGCCGCGGGGCCGGAGCGGAGCGCACGCTCCTCCAACTGCAGACGCCAGCGGGCGGCGCCTCCACGCCACCCCCTCCACCGCAATGCGTCGGCCTGGCCTACGCACCAAACAGCCCTCACCCCTCACCCTCCTCCACCACCCCCCCTTGCCTCCCCCCAGTCCCACCGCTTCTCCTATAACGAGCCCATGCCCCTGGAGTCGTGCACGCAGTCGCTGTGCGACCTGGCGCTGCAGTTTGGGGAGGACGACGACGAGGGGGGCGGCGGCGGCGGCATGGTGAGTGGGGAGGGGTGTGGCGCGCAGCCGGGCGAGCGCTGCAGGCTTGTGTTTCCAAAACGCCGGCCGGCGCGACACGCGGCCTGCCGCCTTGCGAAGCGGGCCGCTATCTGCGTCCTTCCAAGGTGGATCGCGCGGCGTTGACAAAGCCCCCTGTGCAGCTGCCGACCGACCCCCACCCGCCCCCCCCCCTCCCCGCCCGCGCCCCCCCCCCCCAAAGAGCCGCCCCTTTGGCGTGGCGCTGCTGATCGCCGGCTGGGACGCCGACGTGGGCCCCGTGCTGTACCACACCGACCCCTCTGGCACGTACGTAAAGTACCGGTGCATGGCCATAGGCAGCGGCAGCGAGGGCGCGCTCACGGCGCTGCAGGTGCGCGGGGGGGGGGGGGGCAACGCGGCAGGGGGGGGCGGTGGCAGGGGGGGCGCGTTCCGAGTGCGCGTGCGGGTGAGGGGTTGGCCGGGGCCAGGGGTTGGGGCTGGGGGCACGCGCGGGTTGGGGCCGGCCGCGGGGGTCGTGGAGTAGCGTGTACTGCCAAGAGACCCCTGCGGCCGGGCCGAGCAAGACAGCCAGACAAGATACCCACCAAAAGCCGGCAGTCCTTGCCAAGCGTGGAGCCGTGGTTCCAAACCGCATACTTCGGAACTACCAAACCCAAGCCCTGGATTGCGCCTGGGACTTGCAGAGCCCATATTCCCCCCCCCCACCCCCCCCCCCCTGCGCCCCCCCCCCCCCCCCCCCCGCAGGTGCTGAGCCGCGACATCCGCTCCCTCAACCAACGGCTCAACATCCACCCCGTGGGCAAGGGGGGGCAGCAGGAAGGACAGCAGCAGCAGCGGCAGCAGCAGGGCGCAGGCCCCAGCTGCAGCAACGCCGCCGCCGCCGAAAGCGGCGGCGGCGACGACGGCGGCGCGCGGGGCCGCTACATCGTCGTTTTGGATGGGATGGACGTCACTTATGATCTGAGCGACGACGGCGTGGTGCTGCTGCGGGGGGTGTACCCCCTGGGCGGCGGCGTCGCCGGCGGGGAGGCGCTCGCGGCGGCGGCGGCGGCGGAGGCGGCGCGGCGGCGGCGGGGGGCGGCGGCGGCGGCGGGGGCGGCGGTGTAAACAAGTGCTGACGCTGCGGCGGCTTGGGGAACGGCGTGCAACACAGCCGGATTAGGGGGGGGCCTGGCAGGGGGGCGAGGGGGGCGGGATTGCAAACGGTGATAGACGCAGCCGCGCCGCCACGATTCGGCGCCCCTCCCCCGCCGCCCCTCCCCGCCGCCCCTCGCCGCTGGCCGGCCCCGCCCCAAGCCCGCTGCGGCTGGTCCCCCACGCCGCTGCCCCGCCCCCTTCCGGCACACCCAACCCAGACCGCCCCCTCATCGCCCCCAACCCCCCAAACGACCCCACGCACGCGCGGCCGCGGTCCGGTCCGGTCGTTACACCCCTTGGCGCTGGAAGTCAATGAACTCGGGTCGCCCCATCCATGCACGCACACACACACGCATGCGTGCATGCGCACAACTAGGCGCGTGCGCGCGCGCACTCGAGGGGGAGGGGAGAGGGGGGCCGCGCAGGCACGGCCTTGCCCTCAATCCCTGCCCTTGATGGCCTGCAGCGTGCGCGCACACGAGGGGAGGGGAGAGGGGGGCCTCCCCCCTTTTCAGTCCCTGCCGCTCTTGATGGCCTGCAGCTGCGACACCGACAGGCGCAGGCTGGGCCCCATGGTGGTGCACACGTGGAGGGACTTCCAGTAGGTGCCCTTGGCGCCGGGGGGCTTGTTGGCGTCCACGGCCTCCTGCGGGGGGTTGAAGGAGGAGGGGGGAGGCGAGGGGGCGGTTGGGAGGGAGGGGAGGAGGTTGGGAAAGGGAGGGGGGAGGCTGGGGTGTTGTCAGGGGCGGGGGAGACTCGAGCGCTCGAGGCAGCAGCTGCACGCCCCTTCAAAAGAGGGAAGCAAGCAAGCAGGGGCGCGAAACCCGGGCGCGGCAGCCCCAAAACAACCAGCCGGCCCATCCAAAAAAGCCCCCCAAACCCCCCACGCGCCTGCACCGCCTTGAGGTTCTCCAGCAGCTGCCCCTCCGCAAAGTCTGCGCGCCCAAACAGCACGTGCAGGTTGCCCGTCTTGTCCAGGCGGAACTCAACCTTGCCGCCCTTGAAGTCCTTGACAGTCTGGGGGGGGGGGAGGGGGTTTGGGGGGGCGGGCGGTGGTTTTGGGTGGGGTAGGGGGCGGCGGTTGTGTGTGGGGGGGTTTGGGAAGAGAGGGGCGGCGGCCGGGTGTTGGCTGGTGTTTTCTGGTGGCTTTTCGGCCCCTCACGGCCGCTGGTTTGAAGCCCAACCCCCCCTCCCGAAAGCGGCCCCCCCCAATCGCCCCCCACCCCACCCACCGCGGTGACGTCGGTGGTGACGGTGCCGGCCTTGGGGTTGGGCATGAGGCCGCGCGGCCCCAGCACGCGGCCCAGCTTGGCCACCTTGGGCATCATGTCGGGCGTGGCAATCAGCTTGTCAAAGTCCAGGAACCCGCCGCTGGTGTTTGAAAGGGGGGGTGGGGTTTGAGGTTCCGAGGTCAGTTTTGGGGGGGGAGAGGCGCGCGGGATGCGCCGTTCGGTCGCGTGCGGCGTCCGCGGCTGCCGCCTGGGCGGCCGCGGCCCCCTCCTGCCGCCCGCCCCGCCCCGCTCGCGCCGCCCCGCCCCGCCCCGCCCCCCAAACTGCCCCTCCTTGGCGCCTCCCCCTCCCAAAAACACCCCCTCCCCTCCCCCCTGAAGCCCCCACCTGATCTTGTCCACCAGATCGTCGGAGCCAAACACGTCGGCCCCCGCCGCCTTTGCCGCCTCGAGGTTGGCGCCCTGCGTCAGCACCGCCACCCGCAGCGCCTTGCCGGTGCCGTGCGGCAGCGACACCGTCGCGCGCAGCTGCTGGTCCGAGTACTTTGGGTCCAGCCCCATGCGCGCGTGCATCTCGACGCTCTCCGTAAACTTGGTGGAGGCGGAGGACTTCATGAGCTTGACAGCCTCCGTCGGCTCGAGCTCGTTCACGCGCGGCGGCAGCTTGGTCTTGACGGCCTTGTAGCGGCGCGACCGCTTCTTCTCCGCGCGCAGGTTCTGGCCGGGCCGGATGATGACCTCGTCGAGCTCCTCGGCGGCCTCGTCGACGGCGGCGGCGCGGAGCGGCGCGGCGACGGCGACGCGGCGGGCGGCGGGGCGGGCCGCCGCGAAGGGGCGGACCACGACGCTGCTGCGGGCGGCCGCGCCCGCCGCAGAGGCGGGCAAGGACCGCAGGAGGGCCATCGCGGTGCGGCTGCTGCTGCTGGGGGAGGGGCGACGCGCCTCTGGCTGCGAGCTGTGCTGCGGGCGGGGGCGGAGGCGCGAGGCGAGCGACGGCGACCGTTTTGGAGGCTTGCCTCTCCGTTATCGCCTACAATGCGGCGGCAATCACCGCGGGACGACGCCCCGCCCGGAGGCCACACGCTGCCACCCCCGCACACCTGGCCCCGGCGAGCTCCTGGCCGCAGAGCCCCTGAAAAAGGTCCGGTGTTGTGGCTACGGCTTCCCACGATGCGTGCCGTCTGGCCCATTGGCCCCGGGGCCGCGTTTTGTTGAAAGCGGGGGCCGCTCGGCTTCCCATCGGCCGTCGGGCCTGGAAACCGCGCAGAGGCCCCGCCGCGCCGCGTCTCGCGGCCCAGGCGTGCCGGCAGCCGATCGTCAACCGTCGGCCGGCTCGCCGTGGGGGAGGGGCGGCCCAGCCGCTGCCGGTCAAACCAGCAGCGCGCCGCCCAGCTAGCCGCCCGCAAGAATGCGACGCCCGCCCGCCTCACGGCCCGCTGGATGCAGGGCCGCCCGCACTCAACGGGTCGCTGCGTTTGAGGGCGCGTGGATCCAGGCTCGCCATGCGGCGGCCCCCCCATTGGCGCCGGCCCAGTCGAAAACCCCACGGTGGCCATTCCCTTGCGCGCTTTGCAGCCGTCTTTACATCGGGCGGCCAACAAACACCGCAAACCCAAGGGCGGCCGCGCCGGCAACGCCCGGCCGACGGCCGCACCGCCGCGCCCCCCGCCGCCGCCCTAGCGGTAGCGCCGCAGGCTGGGGCTGTTGTGCTTGAGCCAGGTCGCGCGCTTGCTGGGCGCGTTCTTGGTGTAGCGGCTGCCCTTGCCGCGCAGGCCGCGGTACTTCTTGCCGGCAGAGGTGAGGCCGCGCAGCTCGCCCAACCCCCACCCCAACCGCAACCGCCAACCCCCCCCCCACCCCGCCCCCCAAAGGAGCACTTCAAGCCCGAGATGACGCTGGCCGAGGCCGAGGTGCTGGCGCTGTCCACGCTGAAGCAGGTCATGGAGGAGAAGGTGACCGCCACAAACGTCGACATCGCAAAGGTCGCGCCCAACTACCACCTCTACTCGACGGACGAGGTGGAGGGCGTCATCGGGCGGCTGTGAGCGGCGAGCGGCGCGGGGCTGGCTGCGAGGCTGCGGGCCCCGGGCGGCTGTGAGCGGAGAGCGCCGGCGGGGGTGGCTGCGAGGCCCCTGGGCGGCGCGCGGGCGGCTGTGGGCGGCAGCTGGCGCGAACGGCTGTGAGCGGCAGCCAGCGCGCAGCTGTGAGCCCACGCGGCGCAGGGGTGCGAGCTTCAGCGGCCCGCGCCTTCGGCACCTCTCTTTGTCGCTCACGGCCGTTTGAGCCCCTTGGTCGGCAGCGCTTCTTCAAACCGGTGTAAACATCGGGTTACAGCTTGCAGGCCACCGGGCGCGAGGCGGTTGGGAAACCGTTGCCGTCGCCAGGGGGTCGCAGCGGGGGGCCAGGCAGCACCGCAGCGGCGGGGCGGCGATGCAGCGAGGGGCAAGGGCCCAGGGGCTCCTCACCACATTTGGGAAAGGCTGAGGCTCGCGCCCGTGCCGAGCGCGCGGTTGGCGCGCGCGGCCTTCTTGGCGGCCGCGTACTGCGCAGCTGGACCCTGCTCGGTGCCGGCCGCGCCGGCGGCGCCGCCGACGCAAAAGTCGTCCACATATCTTTTTGTTAACGGGGGGGTTTGACCGTGGGTTGGTGGCTCGCATTGGGGTCGCAATTTGCAGGCAACCGCCACCACGGCAGTACGGTACGCCGGCAGCGTTCTCTGCGCCTGGAAGGCGCTTCTGGCGTCGGCCCGGTCCAACTCCCTTCCCCCTTTTGGCGGCCGCTCACTTGCTGCTGCGGGTGAAGGTGTTGCCCTCAAACCCCAGGGTCACGTGCGACCCGCGCCCCGCCGTCTTGACCGCCACCTGGGGGGTTTGGCGGTTGCAGGGGCTGCCTTCGGGGGCGGAAACCTTTCCTCCAGCACGCCGGCCGCAAGTGAATCGGCATCGAGCAGCGGGCAATGCCCGGCCGAAGCAACGCCCCCGCCAGCCCCAGCCAATCCCGCGCACCGCGGTTTCGCGCCCTGTCAGGTCGCGCACGGCGCCCGCCGCGTCCGCGGCGCGCGCGCGCGACCAGAACGCCTCGACGTCGGCGTTCGCGGCGTCGTTGGTGGAGGGCCGCATGCCGGGGGCCCACCAGGTCGCGGCGGCGCGGTCCTCTGCAGAGCTCTGGCGGGGTTTCGTTGCGTGACAGGTTGGTTGCCATAAAAGTATCAGGGCTTGCGCCCGCCTAGTTCTGGTTGCAGGCGCTGGTGAGACAGCTGATGTGGAGACCCCACAAAACGCCTCCACGCGGCGGCCGCGGCGGCGCGGCGGTGGTGCAGCGCTGTGCGCCGCTCGCGCGCAGCGCGCCTTCCGCACCTTTGAGAGGCCCGGCTTGCTCCCGGGGTGCCCAAACGTGTACACAGCGTCCTTGTTGGGGTGCCCGCCTGGGTTGGAGACTGGGGCGCGAGCGGCAAGGGCAAAAGCGAGGCCGCTTTGGGTTTTGAGACGAGCGGGTCAGCGTCGGGTCAAGGTCCGAACCGCTGCGCGCTGCCGGGCCCCAAGGCCGCTTGGCCGCGCTGCCACAAGCATATCAAGACGCTCACTGAGGCAGCCCAGGCAGCTCCCAGCCACGTGCGCGGGCCGCCAGGTCGCCATATCCGCAGCAGCGGTAATTCGCGACGCGTTGACGCGCGGTTTTGGGGGGCAGAACGACACCGGCAGCTTTTTTGAAGTAGCACAGCGCGACAACTCAACTTTTGGTGCGGGCTGTGCTGCGAGACAGCGCTTGACGGGTGTGCGCCGCCTGCGCAGCGGCGCCCGCGTACCTTCCTGCAGCGCACCCGCCGCTGCTCCAAGCGCGTCTGGAGCTGCCCAACCCCCTTGCTGCCTATTTGGTACCCTTTGCATTACAGCATGCGTAGCATTGCAACATTCATGGGTAGGTGGGGTCACGATTGGGGCGTGAGTAGACAGATGCGGACGTGCACACAGACACGCTGGACAAATCGAGCAACGGGAAACAGAGGGCGCACAACACGAATTCATGGCAACGGCGTGCAACCGCTCGGCCTGCCGCGCGCGCTCACAGCTGGTCGCGCCACGGCCCCCCGCCGCCCGGCACAGGGATCCCCCCCGGCTGCTGCGCCGGCGCGCCCACGCCGACGCCCTGCCAGTTGACAAACGCCTCGAGCCAGCGCGCCACGGGCGACTCTGGCGGGATGATCTGGTCAACGCTGTGCTCGCAGATCCGGCCGGTGCGCGAGTCAAACTTGTAGGTCGAGATCGCCTCGAAGCGCGCGGGCTCGTCGCCGGAGCCCAGCGCGAGGCGCGGGCGCGCGAGGACGCACCAGCGGACGCTGCGGGCGGGGGCGGGGGGCGGGCGGGGCGGGGTGTGGGCCGACAGGTCGCGCCGCGGGCGGGCGGGAAACGACCTTCTGTCAAACGCAGTCAAGCGAGCACCGCCGCGCATGCCCATCGATGCGCCGGCGCCCCTGCCACCCGCGCCCTCTCGCGCGCCCGCCCGCCCGCCCACCGCAGCTGCCGCCGCTCCGTTTGGCTCTCCCATATCCGCAGCGTCGCGAGCCGCACGTCCGAATACAGCACCCACGCCAGCGCGCGCGCGCTGCGGTGCAGCCACTTGTATTTGGTCAGCCCCGTCAGGCGCACGCCGCTGAGGGAGCCGAGGGTCAGGGTCACGTCCTCCCTGGGGGCCGGGAGGGGTTGGGGGCGGGGCAGCGGGGAGAGGTTTGGGGGGGGGGGGCCGGCCTGTGGGGCGGGGTCAGCGCTGCGGACGCGAGAGGCGGGGCCGCTGGTGCTGGTGCTGGTGCTCACTGCCCCTGCCGCCCAAACGCCCCACCTGTAGATGTGCCAGCGCAGGTCCCGCTCAAACATCTCCCTGCATTTTGTAGAGGGGTGCGGCGGTGTCAGGCGCGGCCGTCGGCGTCCGCATTGCCCCACCCGCTGCACGCCGCACGTCGCACGCAGCGGGCGAGCGAGCGAATCGCGGTTTGCTGCCACTTCAAATAAAGCGCCCGCGGCACCCACGGCAGGTCCTCCCGCAGCACCACGACCGCCTCTCCGAAGTTGGTGTTGAAGTCGCCGCCGCCGTCGCCGCCGCCACCCGGCCCCGGCGCGCCGCTGCCCCCGCCGCTGCTGCGCTGCACAGACTCGGCCGCGGGCGGCGCGCGCGCCACCGCCGCGTGGAGCGCGCCCAGGCCTGCGGCTGCGGCTGCGCCTGTCGCATGCGGGCATGGCGCCGCGCCACTGCGGGCGGGGGCTGCAGGGGCGGCCGGCGCGGCCCGCAGGCGCGCGGGCACCGCCGCGTCGCGCGCGCTGCGCCACGTCGGCGGCGGGACCAGGGGCGCCGCTACGGCGGGGCGGGCCGCGGCCGCGGGCTGGCGCGGCCGTGTGAAGGCGTCCCCCAACAGCGTGCTGCCCAAACTCCACATGGCAGCGCGCTGCTTGGAGCGATCGGGTGGGCTGTGTTGTGTTGCGGAGGCGTCCTTCGGGCGCTCCGCAGCTCCCTCTGCCGGCGCGTTCGGTTCTGTGCTCGAATCTGCTGGACGGAGGAGGGCGTCGGGCCTTGACTGCTCGGCGGCGGCGGCGGCGGTGCGCGCGCAGCTGCCCGCCGGGCCGCCCTGGGCCACGCACGCCAAACGACCGCTCGCCCCGCCCAATCGCGCTCCCGCGTGCGGCAGCAACCCAACCGTCCAGCCCCACAACACCCCCCCCCCCAAACCGTCTCGCGCCGAGAGGCTTTTGTTACAGCCCTCGGCCCTTGACCCCTAGCAGGTCTGCCGACAGCTGCCCCCGCCGCGGCAGCCCCGGCCGCGCGCCCAGCGCGGTGCACTTGCACGCCGCGACCACCGCCGCGAGCTGCAGCGCGCGCGGCAGCGGCAGCCCGGTGGTCAGGCCGTAGATCAGGGACCCGATGAATGAGTCGCCCGCGCCGGTGGTGTCGGCCACATAATCCTTTGCCAGCGCGGCGGCGGAGGCGAGCAGCACCTCGGCCAGCAGCGGCGGCTCCTCCACGGCGGTGGACGACGCGGCGCCCTTTCGGTGTTGTTCGGGTGGGGCGCGTTTTTTGGGGGGGGGACTCTTTTGAGGGGCACCAGATGCGCGCAGCCGTGCAGGTTTTGCGGGGAGATCGGCGGCATGCCGGCTGCAGGCGGGGTTGGGAGGGCGGGTGCCAAGGAGCCTTTGCCGCCGCGGTAGCAGCCAACACCCGCCGCTGCGCAGCCAGCCATCCCCGGTCAACGCCCCCACCTCCCCGCACCTGGCCGGCGGCATAGCCCGCCGCGTTGCCGGTGTCGGCGTTGCGCGCCGCCTCCTTCGCCGCCGCCGCCCCCGCGCGCCGCGCCGCCGCGGCCGCGTCCCGGCCGCCGCTGAACGTCAGCTGCAGCGCGCCGCCGCTGCCGGCGACGCCGCCGCGGCGCAGGGCCACGCCGCTCGCGCTCACGCAGTCCACAGGGGCCGAGGCGGCAGCTGCCGCGTCCGAGGCGGCCAGCTGCTGCTCCAGGCGCCCCATCACCTCCTCCAGGCTTGTGGGCGCATCAGAGACCGGCTGCCCGGTTTCGTTGGACGATTTTTGGGGGGGGCCGGCGTGTTTGAGGGGGGCGGCGTGATGGGTGTGGCGAGGGATGTGTGTTGCCGGTTGGCGCACCCGGGCTGTGCAGCCGCGCGGGCCGTGCAGCGGAGTCTCCTTCGTGTGTGTCGTGCCGCGCCATTACCCACCCCCCCACCCGCCCACCCCCAGGCCGCACCTGCTCCCCCTCGGCCGCGCGCCGCAGCAGCACGCTGCCGCGCGTGCCGCGCGTCGTGACCACGACCCGCGCGCGCGGCAGGCGGCGCGCCACCTCCAGCACCGCATCAGCCAGGCAGGCCTCGCCGGTCCACTCCTGCGGGGGGGCCAATTGGTCAGACCGGGCATGAATTGCCGCTCTCTCTTTTGCTCCCACGGAGAGCGCTGCGCTGCCCAAAGCGCATTCAAGCACAGTCCCCCTCCAAACCGCAACTGAGAGCAAGCACGGCTGCGCCGTCCAAAGCGGGAGGGAGGTAGCAGGTAAGAAAAGAACGCGCCTGCGGGAAGTGTGCCGAAGTGACTACGTAATCCGCCTCTGCCAGCAGCTCATCCAGCCCCGGCCTCAGCCTCTCGCCCTCCACCAAGACCGGCACCCCCGCCGCCCTCGCGGCGCGCGCGAGGCGCAGCGCGGCCTCGGTGAGTCGGCCGTCGAAGTAGGCCAGCGCGGCGCCGTCGAGGGCGGCGGCGATGGTGGGGGCGGCCATCTCCTCCGGGGCCATGGCCGCGCCGGGGGTGTGGATGCAGGTG
>BDRX01000005.1:250963-363776 GCA_003203535.1 Raphidocelis subcapitata
GGTGGGGGTGGGGGTGGATGCAGGTGCAGGCGCCGCCTGGCAGAGGGGGTTTGGGGGGGGGGGTGGCGGGAGGGTTGGGCATGGGTCGCACGGCCGTGGATTGAGCTTGCTGGTTGGAGTGCCCCCCTGATCATGCATCATGCTGTGGGGCAACCCGAGGGGCTCGACAGCCCAGGGCCGAGGGGCGGCCCCCTCCCCCTCACGCGCGCGCAGCCCGGCGCACCGGCGCGGTCTACGATGATGTAAGTGAAGGGCGAGGGGTGGCCCTCCGCGCGCAGCACCAGCGAGGGGTCCACG
This sequence comes from Raphidocelis subcapitata, assembly GCA_003203535.1. Classification (NCBI taxonomy): domain Eukaryota; kingdom Viridiplantae; phylum Chlorophyta; class Chlorophyceae; order Sphaeropleales; family Selenastraceae; genus Raphidocelis; species Raphidocelis subcapitata. The sequence continues at coordinate 251,261 of BDRX01000005.1, forward strand.
CCGTCGCGCACCAACTCGGATATGATGCCGTCGCCCAGGCCGTCGCCGCCGATCTGGGGGGGGAGTTTTGGGAGGGGAGGGGTGTTTTGGGAGGGGAGGCGTGTTTGGGGTCGCGGCACATGGGATGGGGGGAGGGGGGCCGGCAAGGGGCAGCCAGCAGCGACGCCGTGCACACGGCGGGTTTGGGCGAGGACGAGAGGCCGCGGGGGGAGGGGGCGCAGGGCGGGAGTCTGCCGGCCGCCGGAGCGGGCGCGCGCGCGCTCGCCTTCGTGACGATCGCCGGGGACAGTCCGAGGCGCGCCGCCGCGGTGAGTGCGTTGGCGCAGTTGCCGCCGCCCTGGACCTGCGGTCGGCAGGGGGGCGGGGGCGCGGCGCGTCGGGGCTGAAGGGGGCCGCTGCCTGCTGCTGCAGCGGGGCCGGGCCACGCCGCTGAGTGCACCATGCAGCCGTGCAGAAGCCCGGCGCTGCACGGGCCCGCCGTGTGCTCAAGCTCATGCCTTGTGCGTGAAATGAGGTCATGCCGCGCGCGCGGTTGAGGCAGGCCCCCACCTCGAGCGTGTCGGTGCGCAGCTTCTCGTCGGGCTTGGGGTAGGCCGCCACCGATGCCAGGTAGTCAACCCCGCAGCTGCCGCAGCCGACGACCTTGATGCGCCGCGGCAGCGGCTCCGTGCAGCCCTGCACAGGCCGTTTGGGGAGGGGGGATGCGCATTGGGTGCGGCGCGCCATGCGGGGCTGGAGCGGCGGCGTGCGCGCAGCCCGGGGCGGCTTGCGGGCAGCGGCGCCGCGCGCGGGCGCGCGACGCGCAGCGCGCGCACCTCGAAGCCCTCCGCGCCCGGCGCCACCGCTGCCGCCCTCGTCCGGCCGTGCGGCCGCGCCAGCATCTTGCTCAGCTCGCCTCGGTTGGATCCCGCCATCGCGGGGGCGCGGGCGCCCGCGCGAGTTGCGAGCATTGCCGCCCAGAGACTACTCGGGTGCCCTCCAAGCTCGAGGGGAGTGAACGCAAGTTGGTGTCGCGTTCAGCGGTTGTCTTTGATTTGGCTTGGCCGTTTATTATTAAACAGCTGCGAAGCGAAGCTCGCTGCGGCCCGCACGAGGCCGGTCTTCTAGACGACTGCATGCCCCCGCTTGCACAGCGCATACCGACCGGAGGGCGCCCCCAGGAGCACTCGTGCCGGTCCCCTTTGCGCCCTGCCGCCTCGCCGAGCCGCCGCGGCCCCTGCGGCAGGCAGGCAGCGGCGCACCGCGCGCGCGCGCGCCGGAGCCCGCTCCTCGCACCGCGCCGCTTGCAGCTAGCGGCGCCCCAAAGATGATCGTGTTCATCAACTTCGGCGGCGGCAGGGGCTGGTGGATGGGGCCGCTGCTGGGCATCGGCCTCTCGCTCGTCAGCTCCCTCGTGCAGGACCTGCTGGCGGCGAGGGTGCGCGCGCGTGTGTTGCGCCGCGCGTGCAGCAGCCAGCCTGGCCGGTTAAGGAGCCGCCTGCCCCGCGCTGCGTGCCGCGCGCCCCATTGCTCCACCGCACCAGCTGCAGAACCGCTCGCCTTCCCACCACAGTGCGCTTGTGCCCAGCGTTCCGCCACCCACCCAACTCCCAACCCCACCCCCAAACAGTGGTACGCCGCGCCGGCGCCGGCCCCCAGGGGGCGCCCCGGCTACGTTGACCTCGACGAGCCCCGCGGCGGAGCCATCGGCGGCAGGCGCATCGTTTTGGACGCCCTGGACGTGATCCTGCTGCTGCTGCTGGCCGGGCTGGCGCTCAAGGCGGTGCAGCTCGTCCGCAGCCGCGGCGGGCTGAGGGCGATGCTCGACCAGCAGCAGCGGCGGCAGCAGGCGCAGCACGCGCAGCGGCGGCGGGCGGCGGCGGCGGCGCGCGAGCGGCCGGATTTCGACAGGGTGGTCGCGGCGCTGCAGCGGCTGCCGACCGAGGCGGTCGCGACGCGGGAGCAGCTCGAGCGCGAGAGCGTGCACGAGCTGAAGGCGCGCCTGGCTGCGGCGGGCGCCGAGGCGGCGGGGGCGGTAGAGAAGGGCGAGCTGGTCGCGCGCGTGCTCGAGGCGTGGGCGGGGTCGAGCGGCGAGAGCTGCGCGATCTGCGCTGAGGAGTATGTGCCCGGCGACGTGGTGCGCGTGCTGCCGTGCCGGCACCGCATGCACCTCGAGTGCGTGGACAGGTGGCTGCTCAAGTCGACGGAGCACAGCGCGCCGAAGGGGTGCCCGCTGTGCAACGACGCGAGCTGGCTGCAGCCGGCGCGGGGCTGAAGAGGCTTTGTATGCTTTGCCCCGATTTTGGTGGACCCTTGCCAGGTCGCGTTGGGCGCAGCTGCTGTACAAGGCTGCATGTACACTTTGACAGGCTGTAGCATACAATGTCTCGCATACATTTTGTACATTTTTGCCTGTAGATGTAATTGCGACTGTGGCGCAAAACACATTAAACTGAGGGCGTCTTGGGACGGGGGGCTGCTGCAGAGCGTCGAGGCGCGCGCGCGCGGCGGGCGCGGCGCCTGCCGGGCAGCCGCGGGCCGTAAGGGGGGCGCTCCCCCCCGGCCTGTGCGAATAATGTTCCGCTCAAGCCGATATACCGTTTTTCAGCCGTGCAGCGCTCCCGGAGAGTCCCGAACGCCGGGCAGGCCGCGATCTGAGGCCGCGCGCCCGCCTGCGAGAATGTCCACCCGTCGCAAGCGCGGGGGCAAGACCAAGGCCGCGGCCGCTCCCACGGATCAGCCAGCCGCCGAGCCGGACGCCCACCTGTCGCTCGAGGGCGCGGGCGATGAGGGCGGCGCGGCAGCGGGCCAGCCGCCCCAGTCGCCGCAGGCCGGCCTCGCCGCGCTCGCGACCAAGGCCGTCACGCCGCTGGTGCGCGCCATCCGGTCGTCTGCACGCGGCATCCTGGGCGGCGGCGCCGCCAGCGAGGCCCCGGACGCGGCCCACGCCGGCGCCGATGATGGGGCGCGCGGCGAAGGCGGCCGGGCGCGCCCAGCGGGCGACGACGACGACGGCGGCGGCAGCGATTGGGGAGGGGATGCACGTGGCCCGGCCGATCAGGAGCTGACGGCGGAGGCGGCGAGCAGGGAAGGGGGCGGCGCAGCAGGGACCGGCGAGGCGGCGGGTGTGCTGGCAAAAGGCGAGGCAGCAGGCGCGGCGGCGCGCGATGCGAGCGACGCGCTGTTGCGCGAGGAGGAGGCCCAGCGGCCCAACGGCCCAGCGGCGGCAGATGATGAGCAGGAGCCGCAGGGCTGGGCTGAGGCGGGCAGGGCGGCGGCAGCGCCGCTGCAGGGCGCCTCTGCGGCCGCGGCTGCCGCCGCCACCGCCGTACGCGAGAAGCTCCGCCCTGCGGCCGCCGCCGCGGCGCGGTGGGCCGCCCGCTCGCAGCGCGCGTTCCCGCTGCTGCCCGCCGCGGCCGCGCTGCTGCTGCTGCTCCTGCTGCAGGCCGCCGCGCTCAGCCGGCAGGCCGGCGCGCTCGCCGCCGCGGAGCGGCAGCTGCAGGCGCAGTCGCGGGTGGTGTCGGCCCTGCAGCGCCAGCTGGACGGCCTCACCCGCCGGGTGACGGAGGATCTGTCCCAGGGCCTCCAAAGCATCGGCTCCCGAGCGGAAACGTGCGCCGCGGACGTCGGCGCACTCGGCGAGAAGCAGCAGGGCCTCGCCGCGGGGCTGGCGGCGCTGCAGTCCGCCGCCGCGCGCGCCGCCTCGGCGGTCGCGGCGGCGGGGCGGCGAGGCGGCGGCGGCGAGGCCGCCGACAGTGGCGGCGCCGGCGCCGGCGCAGAGGCCGGCGGGGGCAGTGGCGCTGACGGCGGGGCGCAGGAGGCGGCGGCGGCGGAGGCCGGCAGCGATGGGGAGATGGGCTGGGCAGAGCTGTGGCTGGCCGCCGCGCGGGCGACCGGCAGCCACGACGACCTCAAGTCGCAGATAGAGGGCGCCCTCAGGGCCCGCCTGCCCGCGCCCGATCTGGCCCTCGCCGCGTGCGGCGCCGCCGTCGCGGCGCACTCGCCGCGCGCCCTGCCGCCGGCGCTGCTGCCTCTCTGGGGGCACGTGCTCCACGCGCGGCTGCGGGCTTGGGCGCGCGGCGACGCGGCGAGGGGGGGGCACCCCGAGGTGGACGCCGTGCTGCTGTCCCCGCGGCAGCTGCCCGGCAGGTGCCTGCCGCTGGCGCTCAACGACTCGACCGGCGCCCCGCCCGCTTTTGTGGAGATACGGCTCCCGGGGCTCGCCCGCATCACAGCCGTGGAGTTCCATCTCTTCTTGCAGCGCGGCGACGGCAGCACGCATGGCAATGGCAGCGCGGCGGCGGACCCCGCCGGCTGGCGCCTGCCGCCTGCCGCGCCGCGCGAGGTGCGCGTGAGGCTGTTCAACTTTTCGGCGCCGCCGGCGGCCGGCGGCGACGACGGCAGCGCAGCTCTGGGGCCCGCCGACGGCCGCGGCCGCGCCTCGGCCGGCGCTACGGCTGGTGACAATTGGGCGGCCGCCCTGACCATTGATGCGGCGGCGCTGGGCTCCCCCGGCGACCCGGCCGGCCCCCGCGCGCGCGCCGCGGTGCCGCTGCCGGCCGGCGCCGGCCCCGCGGACGGCGTGAGGGTCGAGGTTGCGTCGGCGCAGGCGGCCGGCGCAGAGTTGGTTTGCCTGCACAGGATCGCGGTGCGCGGCGCGCCGCTGGGCGGCCGCGGCGGCGGCGGCGGGTTTTGCTGAGGTTGGGGCGGGCGGGAGCCGTGCGCGTGACCAAGGGAGCGGCGACAATTGTTCTGGGAATGGGGTGGCCACGAACACAGGGTGTGTGGGGCGTGCGATGCGTGTGGGAGGACTGTGTTCGAGGCAGTTGCAATGCCGTAGCTTTTCCAGCCAGGTTTAATTCCGTCTCTTCATGCTTCCATGTAAAACTGCCCCCAGACGGTGTTTACAAGCATTTGCAGGTGCGGCAGCGACAGCAGGGACGGCGCACCCGCCGCCGCAATTTCCAGGCGCAAACGGCAGCGCGCGAAGCAAAGCGGCCAAAACTGAGACTCCAGACCCTCAAGCCAGCAGCGTTTCAGCTTGCGACTTGAGGTGCGCAATGCACTCCTCCTTGCCGCCCCTGGGGTTGGCCAGCTGCCAGTCCATGGCCGCCGCCAGCACGCGGCCCAGCTGTGGGCCCGCCTTTTTCATCCCGAGCACGGACATGGCCTGCGGTGCGGGGTTTGCGCGTTTGGGGGGCGGAAAGGGTCGGAGGCTGCAGCGAGGGGGCGGGGTGCGGCGGCACGCGTCCAGGCGTCCCTGAGTAGCCCCAAGCCGAAAGGCCTGCGCTTGCGAATAACAGGCAGATGCATCCACCTCCAAAAGGATCACAGACAAGGCCACCCCGTCGTAACCTCCCCCAAACCGCCCACCTCCTTGCCGTCCAGCAGCGGCTTCCACTGCCAGCAGTCCTGCAGCCCAAACGCGTGCGCCGCCGCCACAATCTCCTTGACGGCGCCCGCATGCGCCGCCGCCCACTCGGCGGCGGCGTCGACCTCGCCGTCGCGCCCCGAAGACACCAGGGCCGCCGCCGCGGCCGCCTCGGGCGTGCTCCCCCCGCCGCCGCCGCCCCCGCCGCCGCCCCCGCCGCCGCCACCGCTGCCGCCGACGCTCTCCACCCCGAGGGGCGGCTCGCAGGCCGGGTGGTGCACCAGCGGCGCGAGCAGCGCGCCCAGCCGCCAGTGGCCCTTGAGCTTCCGGATCGCGTGCCCCAGCGCCACCCGCGCGTCCGCATCGGCCTCCGGACTGCCGCCCCCGCCGCCGCCGCCGCCGCCGCCGCCGCCGCCGCCGCCGCCGCCGCCGCCGCTGCTGCTCGGGCTGCCGGGCTGGCCCGTCGCCAGCCGCGCCCGCACGTCTTCCAGTGCCGGCGCGACCTCGTGGAGCAGGGCCGTCCCCTCGACTTCCTTGACCCTCCATTTGATGGACTCACGGATTATGTAAGCGCTGACGGGGGCGGGGCCGCCGCCCTTGCCGCCGCCCTTGCCGCCGGGGCCCGCGATGGCGGCGCGGCGCAGCGGGAAGAGGCAGCCGGCGAGCAGCAGCAGGCGCCGCTCCTCCACAGAAAGCTGGGGGGCGGCGGTTTTTGTTGCGTGGTGTCATTGAATGCGCAAGGGGCTCCAAGTTATGCAGTCAGCACCAGCACTGTGGGGAAGGCACCTGCAGCCGCTGAGCGCCACGCAGGCCGCCAGGAGTTGAAACAGCAGCAGCCCCGGCCTGCAAATGCTCGCGCTTGGACAGCGGATCCGCGCAGCCCAAACAAAAAGGGCCGACTGCCCTACAAAGGCGGCCGCCCCACCTCCTCCTCCATGCCGGAAGCCTTCAGCAGCGCCTCCGTCGCCGCCATCGCCGCGCCGCAGGGCCCGCCGTAGCCCTGCCCGAGCTGCGCCCCGTTTTGGGGGGGCGCGGCGAAGACGACGGGGAAGAGGCGGAGGCGGTCCAGCAGCAGAACGGCGAGCGTGGGGGCGCGCCCTGGCGGGGCGGCGGGGGAGGGGGGCGGCGGCGGTTGGCGGCAGCGCAGCAGCGTAAGCGCGCGGGGGCGCGGCGGGCGGGCAAGCGGGTGAGCACACACAACAAGGCGGGTGTTAGAATCCGGCCGTCCCTCTGACTGCTTCGACACACATCACAGCGGAGGCAGGATCAGCCCTCAAAGCATCCAAGCAGCCCAGCAGCCCTCCAGGCCCACCGTTGAACATGCCCTCCAGCTCTGTCCCGATCCGCTCGCGGCTGATTTTGCCGCCCAGGGCGCTGCGCACCTGCGCGGCGGATGGGGCGGGCCCGTGCCGTGTGCATCAGTGTTGGGGCCGCCGGTGCGCCGAGGCGCCGAGGCGGCGCGGCGTGCAAGGGCCGGGGGGCAGCGGCGGCAGCGGTCCGCGGCGGCCGCGTTTCGGCCCAGCCCCTGGGCCCACCTTTTCGCCGGCCGCTGCCTCCAGGATCTCTGGGTGCAGCTCGAAGCCGAACCGGGTGGCGAACCGCACCGCGCGCAGCACGCGCAGAGGGTCTGGGCGGGGAGGGAGGGCGGGGCGGCGGCGGGGCGGTTGCGTACCCGCGTTGCGGGGCGGTTGCGTACCCGCGTTGCGGCGCGTTTGCCTTGCAAATGTGCAGCTTCAAGCGAGCAGCTGGCCGGCAGGCGCGCCACCCCATTCCGCTTATCACTCATCCAACCACCCCCACCCCAGGGCCCCCGCACCGTCCAAAAACGTCTCAGACGCCGGCAGCGGCGTGCGCAGCAGCCCCGCCCGCAGGTCCGTGAGCCCCTTGCCCGTGAGGTCCTCCACCGCGCCGGCGTTCAGGTTGTAGAAAAGGGCGTTCACGGTGAAGTCCCTTTGGGGGCGGGCGGTTTGGGGGGGGGGGGGGGGGGGGGGGGGGGGCGGCTGAGAGGGGCTTGACCGTGCGCAGGCGCGCTTGGCCCCAGCACACATGAGTGCATGGCCACTTGGGACGCGCGCGGTGGCCACGCACCGCCTAACCACGTGCAGGTGCCGCGCGGCCGCATGCACGCGCTGCAGACAACGCTGCGCCAGCAGTGACGGCCCAGTGGCGGCGCCCGCTCGTGGCCCCGCGCGCCCTCGCCTCCCTCACCGCCGCTCCGCGTCCTGCAGCGGCGTGCCAAACTCCATCTTCGGGATGCGGCTGCCCTCCGCGTACGTCTCGCTGCGCAGGTTGACCAGGTCAATCCAGAGGTCGTTGACCTTCATGCGCGCGGTCTCAAGGTGCTTTGACTGCTCGGGGTTGCTGTGGATGACGGCGGCCTTGTGGGTCTCCTTCCCCTGGGACTGAAGGTAGTCATTCACCTGGTGGGTTGACCGCGTTTTTGGGCGGGTGGCCGTTTGGGGCGGATCGCGGCGTGCTGCTGCATTGAGCGGCGGCGGAGGGGGCGCCGAGCACGTGCACGCGCGCTCTCCGAGGCTGTGTGCGCGCGCGAGGCTCGAGGCACATGCGACGGCCAGCTGGCCCCTCCGACGCGCTACGAAAACACACGTGTCCAGGCCCCCCTGCAAGCCAGCGCACCTTGTCCGCGAACTCGCGCCCCAGCATGTTGTCCAGCGCCACGTCGATGTCCTTGGACTCCAGGCCCAGCAGCTTGTCCCGCACCCAGCCGCCCGCGCAGCGCAGCGTGGTGCCCGTGCCCGCATGATTGGCGGCCTCCAGCAGCAGCGAGAACAGCTCCTGCTCCTCGGCGGTGAGGCTGATCTGGTCGCGGACGGTCGCCATTGCGGCCAGCCCGCCACCAGCCGCTGCCCAGGGTCTGTGCAAGACGCCCGAAACGCGTTCCGATTGCCTGCCGCAGCCGCCGGTCGTCGCAGCAAGCCTACAGCCGGGCAGGCTCCGCAGGCCGAAGCGCAGGCTGAGCATTAGCGCGGCGCCATGCGGTTTTGGGGGGCGCAATGCGGTTGCGTGGGTATGACGAGCTGCTGGAAAGGCGGCGGCGGCGGGGGAAGAAGCGCGGGGCGCGGGAGGGGCACCGGCAGCAGCTGCACGCCGCGCGCCGCACTGCTCCAAGGCTGCTCTCGCCGAAGCGCCGGCCCGTGGCAATGATGCGCACCCACCACTTGACTGATGCAGTCAAGTGGTGGGTGCGTTTGCAAGTGAGCATTTGATTCTCTCTGTGCTGCCAAAACCTTCCAGCGTGCGGTTTCCCTCGCGCGCCCCTCTGACGCAGACAACAACGCATCCCAGCTGCCATCGCAAGCGTGAATACCAGCCCGCGCATAGGGGTACAAACCCCGGCCCCCGCACCTCAAGCCAGCCCCGCAGACATACGGTACGTGTACCGCAGCTAGCTTCAGTTGGATACCGGTAAGCAGGCTGCAAGCACCCTGACCTGTCGTGGTTGGCTGCGGCTGTGTCTGCCCAGCAGGCAGAATGTTGACTTGAGCTCCAGGCAGGCACGCAGCTGGCAGGGCGCACACATACTAACCGAGCAACATTGGCGCGCAGCTGGGCGGCAGCAGCGCGCGCGGCGCGCGGACAGTGTGACGACACGCTTCATCACAATCGCATGATCGATGCCTGTGTATCACATACAATCGATTCCTTGCCGCAATACGCCGTTGGCTCCAGCCACGGCATCCTTGACCTGTGCCCTCGACGGGGCCGCGGGCATTGCCCTCGATCGGGGCCGCGAGAGGGGGTGCCACGCGGCGAGCGAAATCCTTTGGTGGCACGTTCGCGGTTCACCCGTGCCAGGGGCCGCACCGGCCGTGCGGCGCCGCGCAGCGGCGCCGCTGTGAGCGTCGCACGCGCGCCCGCTGTCTGGCGCCGCCCGCGCCGCGGGCGAGCAGCAGCAGGCCTGGGGCTCAACAAACACGGCACGGGCACCGCAGCAGTGAACCCCGCGCGCTCGTCCCCGCGGCGGGCCCGCCGTAGCGGCGGCGGCGGCGGCCGCTGACGCGGCGCCGCCGCTGCGCGCGCCCCCCCGGCGCCGGTCCTGATGTGGCTGTTTTTCTCCGCCGCGCTGGTGGTGGTGGGCGCGGGGATCTTCCTGCTGCTTCGGCGCTACGCCGCCCCCAGCGTGCCGCTGGTTGTCAAGGCTGCCACCACATACGCTTGGCTGGTGGCGGGGATCGTGGTGGTGCGCAGCTTACCCGTGTTTTTGAATGCTTGGGAGCAGGGGTGGACGCTTGCCAACGCGCGGCCAAGCAGCGGCCAGGATTTAGGGGCGGCTGACTGGTCTTCGCCAAGTTCTTTCGCCGGGGCAGCCGCGGGCGCCGCTGGGTGCCACCCCCAACCCAATCCCTAAACCCGGCACATCCTTTCGCCCTTGGCTGCCGCAGGCCCCCACGCCTCAAAACCCAACCCAATCCAACTCAATCCAATTCAAATACAATACAATACAATCGGCCCCCCCGCCCCAGGTCCTAGTGCCCATTGACGTTTACGCAACGCTGACTACGCGGGACGACACCGCCGCGGTCAACGCCATGTGGCAGGTCTGCTACTGGTCGACGCAGGTGTTGACCTGGGTGGCGCTGCCGTTTTTCCAGGTCTACTCAGAGGCCGGGGACTTCACGGTCGGCGCGCGCTGCGTCACATCGCTCAAGGTGGGCCCTCCGCGGCCGGCGGCGGCCGGCGGCCGGCGGCGGCTGTTGTTCGGCGGCGAGGGCAAGGCGCGGGGGGTTGTGATTGGCCCCAGCCGACGGAGCCGGCGCCCCAGCCGACGGAGCCGGCGCCCGGGCTGAGACAAAACCGGACACCAAAGCCCCGAGCAACAGGGGCCTGGCGCAACCCAAATCGAGCAACCCCACCCCACCCCCCCTCCAAACCGCACGCCCCGGCGCCGCCCCAGGAAAACGGCATCCTGTACGGCGTCTCCGCGGCCGCCGCGGTGCTGGGCCTCATCGCGCTGATCGTGGTCGAGCGCGGCCTCGCGCCCCGCGACGTCCTCGCGCTGTGCATGGGCCTGTCGAACTCGTTCGCGCTGAGCGCGGGGCTGCTGCTGCTGGGGTACGGCCTGGTCGAGATACCCCGGGAGACCTGGAAGAGCAGCCCCGAGCAGCTGCTCAAGTGGTGCGCCCACAGGTGAGGCCCAAGCTCGCGCCGCGGGGCGGTGGCCGAGGTTCGTCGCCGGCTGCTTGGCGGCGCGCCCGCTGTGGCGCCGCCAGGCAGTGATAAGAACAGGCGTGCACTCATCAGCCGTCAGGCTGTGGCCACTGGGCGCATCCAGGGGTGGGGCGTCCCAGCCCTAGCTTGCTGCGGCGCCGGCAAAACCCCACCCCAAAACGCAAAAACAGGACCGGCCGCTTTGCCGGCGCGGTGCTGCGCACCACTGCCGAGCTTGAGACTGTCGTGACCATTGTGGTGGCCAACGAGCGGCAGGTGGGGGCCGCGACCTTTTTTGAGGGGTGGGGGGTGGTGTCCCTCGGGTGGGGAGGGGGGGGCACGCGCCGCCACACAGCCACGCTCGGCGCTCGGCACGCGTGCCAGCCCCCGCTCTCCCGCTGCAAATGAATATGCTGCGACCCCCGGCCCGAAACCCCTCCTTCCACTCCGCTCGCCCCTCGCCCCGCGCGTCCCTCGCCCCGCGCTTTTCCAGATGCCCCGGCGCGACCCCCTGCGCCCTTATATGGAAATCATAGCCAAGGCGGCAGAGGAGGAGAGCCCCGTCAAACCCAGCCAGGCGAGGGTTGGTGTTATTCACCTTGTGCCCCCTGCTTGCCGGCATGCACGACCGCGCCGTTTGGCAGCCTCGCCGGCAAAACAGCCGCAGCAAAAAAAACCACCGGCCCGCAAACCGCTTGCGGGCATCACTAAACCACCCAAACCACCCGAAACCACCCAAAACACCCCAAACCCACAACCAGATCGCCGCGCGCGGCGCCTTGGACATCGAATCCCTAGCCGCCGATGATCTGGAGTACAATTACGATCTGGCGGGGCTGGCGGCGCTGCGGCGGCGGCTGGGGGCGGCGATACACGCGTACAAGGGGGCGCACGCGCAGTACGAAGAGGTGGGGCCTTCGAAACGGGGCGTTGCGCCTTTTGGGAGGGGGATTTATTGACTCGGCTGTTGGGTGGGCAGGGGCGGGGTGTGCGAAGCAAGGCTGTGCTGCCTTCCCGGCCGGTCCAGAAAGGTGGACGGGGTTTGCGGTTGGCCGTGCACCCGCAGAGGAGCCCCCGCCGCCAGAGGGGCCGAAGGATTCTTCGGGAGTAAGTACCGCCCTCCCCCCCTTTCCCGCAGGCCGTCACGTCCGCGCTGGCGCTGCAGCAGGTGGTCAAGTCGCGGGAGCGGGGGGACTACGACGCTCCGCCGGGGGCGCTGGGGGCCGGTGCGCGGCCTGCGCGGCGTGCGACGCGGCTGCATGCGATGCGGTTGCGCTCACGCACCGACAAGCCTTGCACCCCAAGCCCGACGCACCACGGCGCGCGCTTTGGCTTGGTGGCCGCTGCCTGTGCCGCATGCGCCTCGTGCGCGCGCACGCTTTTGCGCGCGCCTATTCAGCCAACGCCTCTGCCCATCCATTCGCGGCCCACCTTTTCGCCCCGCCCATTCGCGCGCGCAGGCACCGCATGGGGCGACCTGCTGTGGCGCTACCGCTGCACGCTGCACCCCCACGCGCGCAAGGTGCTGGGCGCGGCGCTGGCGGCGCTGTCGTGCGTCGTGATCTGGAGCGAGGCCACGATCTTCACGGGGCAGCGGCCAGATCTGTCGCCCTTCAGCCTGGCGATACGGTGCGGAGGGATTAGTAACAGCTTTAAACATGTTTCAGGCATGCAAACACTTTTCGGGGGGTTTTAGGCGTCGCGCCCGCAAGGAGCACCCCTGCAGCAAACCAGGCCTTTTTTATCGCCCACCCCCCTCCAAAAAAACCCCAACCCCCCTTCAACCCCCCCAGCGGCGCCGTCCCCAGCGAGCTCGGCGTGCAGCTGCTGACCGCCCTCCCCCTGGCCTACGTCTGCGTGTGCGCCTACTTTGCCCTCTTCCGCCTCAACGCGTTTGACTACAACAAGCTGCTGCCGCGCGCCACAAAGGGCGCGGCGCTGATGCAGAACGGCAGCCTCATGTGCCGCTTCGCGCCGGCGACGTGCTGGAACCTGCTGCACGTGATACGCATGGTGGGGGGGGCGGTTGGCGCGGCGGGGTTGGGGGTGCGGGAGCGGGCCCGGTCGGCGTGCGGCCGGCGGGGCGGAGGGGTTTTTGCTGCAAAGCACTGCAGCGCCAGTGTTTCAGTAGTGTTCGCCAACCTCGCACCAGTGTCGCAACGGTCCCATGACTGCAAGTCTACACGTTGCCGACCGCAAATCACCCCTGCCCCCCACGCACGCACACATTTTGGCAGGACGGGCGCGTGGACGGCCACCCCACCGTGTTCACGCGCAACATGGGCACCATGGAGGTGCTGCCGGTGCTGGGCAGGCACCTCAACGTGAGGGGGGGGCGGAGGGACGTCGCCCTGCCGGGGTCGACGGGGCCGCCGGCGGGGCCGCGGTTTGGGACTTCGACTTGCTTGCCAACCGCAACCCCATGCTTGCCAAGAACGCGACACGACAACCCCCAAACCCTCCCAAAACACCTCCCAAAACACTTCCACAAAACACACTTCCCAAAACACCTCCCAAAACACCTCCCAAAACACCTCCCCAAACACCTCCCCACAACCCTGCCCAAGGTGTACCTCCCCCTGCTGCTGGTGGTGCACTGCGGCCTGACCTACCTCCGGCTGTGGGACAGGCTGATGGGGTCCTGCGTCAGCAGCAAGTACAGGTTCACCAGGTGGGTGTTGTGTGCTTGTTTGTTTGTTGGCTTATTCGTTGGTTTGTTGGCTTGTTGGTTGGTAGGTTGGTTGGTTGGTAGGTTGGTGGATTGGTTGGTTGGTTGGTTGGTAGGTTGGTTGGTTGGTAGGTTGGTTGGCTGGTTGGTTGGTTGGTTGGTTGGTTGGTTGGTTGGTTGGTTGGTTGGTTGGTTGGTTGGCTGGTTGGTTGGTTGGTTGGTTGGTTGGTTGGTTGGTTGGTTGGTTGGTTGGTTGGTTGGTTGGGCACAACCAAAACAACTCAATGCAACCAAAACCCTCCCCCCTCAGCGACGACCTGGACGACCAGCACACCGAGCGCGGCCGCGCGCTGATCCGAAAGGAAATGGAGGCCGCCGCCAACGGCGTGGGCGTGGGGGAGGTGCTGCACTCTGACGTCATCGACCTCGAGTTCCCGGGGCTTGGGCCAAAGCGGAGTGAGGGATCTGGGTTTGGGGTCTTATTCTTGAAGGGCCACCGGGCGCGTGCGCTTGTGCAATGTGGCCAGCCCTTTTGCCTGCCTCTGACAGCAGAGCAACCGACCTCCCTGCATAAGCCGCTCCCCCCCTGCAAAACCGCCCACCTGACACCCGCGCCCCCTTGAAACAATAATGCGCGCGCAGGGCCGCGCCGCAAGCGCAGCTGGTTCAACTTCGGGCGGCTCGCGGGCGGCGGCGGTGGTGGCGGCGCCGCCGCGGGCGACGCCTCCACTTCGGCCGGCGCCGGGGGCGCCGCCGAGCGCGCGCCGCTGTTTGGGGGGATGCTCCGCAGCGACGAGGGCGGCGGCGGCGGCGGCGGCGGAGGTGGCGGCGCCGGCGGGCTGTTTTCGTCGCTGCTGCGCAACAAGTGCGTGCCGCTCGCGGTCTGTCTGACCCTTCCTGTTGCTTGCACCGGCCTCGCCGCGCGTGCCTCCCTGGCGCCCAACCCGCCCTGCGGCCCCCTCCTAACGCCCAAACCCCTCGCGCCAGCCCTCGCCAACGCCCCCCATCTTCGCCCCTGCCCCCCCCAAACAAAACCCCAGGTTTACCACCAACAGCAGCCCCCTCGGCTCCGCAGACGCGCCCCCTCCCGGCGGCGCCGCCGCGCCGGGCGGCGGCGGCGGACTGGACTCGATTTTCGCAGAGCTGACCCCCGTCCGGCCCGGCGGCAGCGGCGGCGCGCGGCGAGGCGGCGGCGGCGGCGACGGCGACGGCTAGCGTTTTGGCCGGCGCGCTGCTGCGCTGTCGCGTTGCGGCTGCTTTTGCCTCCCAGCAAAACCCGTTGAAGAACCCAATGCGAGAGCCCCTGGCCCGTTTTGACCTGATCAATCTGATATGACCGCCAACCCTCCGCTTTGACTGTTTCAAACTGCCCCGTCTTGCTGCTCATTGCCACGGCGCCTGAAAGCGGCCCCAAAGCAACGCCTTCGCTGTGGCCGCTTTGGCGTTTGTGCTCGATTCGAGACTTTTACACCCGCACAGCGCTGCACAGCAAAATTGGCGGCGGCCGCGTCGAAGCCAAACGGCGGCCCCACGGCAAGAAACACCAGCAGCCGCACAGGCGCTGCCATTTGGGTAAAAAACTCAAAAAACGGGGGGCCTTTGAGGCCTGAGGGCGGAAAAGCAACGCCCAACCAAACAGCGCGCGCCCCGCGCGCGGCCGTCGGCGGCCGCGGCCGCAGCAGGCGGCGCTGCGGCGGGCGGGGAACGCAACAGAGCGCCCAATGGGGGCGCACGGCTCGGGTTTTGGGAGCAAGCGGACTGCGCAGCCGGGGCGCTGTTTCCTCCGGGCCCGCAGCGCCGCGCCGCTGCCGCGCTCGCCGCTGCCGCCCCCAGCACGCACTCACGGCGCCGCCAACGCGCCCGCCGCGGCATACTCATCAGCGCTGCTGAGGCTCCACTCCGCCCCCAGCTCCGGTCCCCGGCTGGGCCCGAGCTGCAGCACCCGTTGGTGGTACCGCACGAGTGACGGGCGGTGACCCACGCTGATAAGGGTGACGCCGGCGTCCAGTACGGCGCGGTACAAGAGTGCCTGGTTTTGGGGTTTTGTGGGTGTGGGTTTGTGTCAATTTCCGTGTGAGTTTTTGTGCAATTGAGTTAGCTGTGGCATTGTCTAAATGTCTCAATCTGTCAACTTTCACAAGGCACAAGCTGCTGCTCAGTTTTGGGTTTCAAATGATCCCAAGCGAAACGGCGCCGTCGGCGACCGCCCACCTCGTTTGTGGTGTCCAGCGCGCTGGTGGCCTCGTCGATGAGGGCGAGGCGCGGCGCGGTCAGCAGCAGCCGCGCAAATGCGAGCCGCTGCTGCTCGCCTGCGGTGCCGGGAGTTGGGGGAGGGGGCGCCCCGTTGGGTTGGTGGCGCGGGTCTGGCAGGGGGCTTGGGGGCGGGCTTCGGGGCCGCGGGTTGCCAGGGGAGCCTGCGCGCAAAGAGGCAGCGCTTGCCGCTGGCCGGTCTGCGCAGGTCAGGGCAGGTTGCCGGACTGGGCTAGGGTCAATGAAACGCAGTCCGGCGCCAGCAACGCACCCAGGGACAGCAGCTGAGACCACTCCGCCACACAGTCCAGCGGACTCGCCCCCGCGCCGCCGCCGCTGATGCCGCTGCCGCCGCCGCCGCTGCCCGCCGCGCCGCCGCCGCCGCCGCCGCTGCCGCGCCCCGCTCGCGCCGCGACGCGGCAGCGCTCGAGCAGCGACGACAGCTGCACCTTCTGAAGCGCCGCCTCCAGCGCGGCGTCGTCCGGCCGAGGCACCGCCTCGGTCCGGGCCCCCGCGCCGCCCGCCTCGTCGCCGGCCGTCGCGGTTTCCGAGGCGGGGCGCTCGCTCCAGGTGGGGTAGAGCATTTGGTCCCGCAGGGATCCGAGGACCATGTATGGTTTTTGCGGCAGGAAGAGCACGCTGCCGGGCTGGCAGCCGGGGTCCCCCAGCCCCGGCAGGCCGTGGCTCAGCACCGTGCCGCTGCCGGCCTGCGGTTGGTGTTCGCGCGTGGGGTGGGCGGGTGGGGAGGGGTGTTGCCGCAGGCTGGCGCCCGCGTTTGCGTTTGCGCTGCGGCACAGATCGCCGCCGTTGGCGCGCGCTGTTTCTTCGCGCATCCAAGGCACGCAAAGCAGCAGCAGCGGCGGCTGCGGCAGCCGTGCAGGCAGCGCCCCTGCCCCCCCCCCCCCCCCCCCCCCCCCCCCCCCCCCCCCCCCCCCCCCCCCCCCCCCCCCCCCCCCCCCCCCCCCCCCCCCCCCCCCCCCCCCCCCCCCCCCCCCCCCCCCCCGCCAGAGCGCGCAGGACCGAGGTCTTCCCGGCCCCCGAGGGGCCCACGATGAGCAGAGACTCCCCAGATCTGACTTCCAGATCCAGCTGCTGCGCCAGCTTGGCAGACCCATCGGGCGTCGAAATGCAGAGGCCACGGAGCTCAAGCAGAAGCTGCCCGGAAGCTGCCCGGCTGCTGCTCCCGTTGGCAGCCGCGGAAGACGGAGGGGCGGGGGCGGGGCCCAGGTGGACGATGGTGATGCCCCCAGGCCCCGCCGCCGCCGCGGCCGCCGCTGACGCCGCCGTCGGCCGCGGCGCGCGGCGCAGCGCCGCCCCGTCGTTCGCCGCCGCCGCCCCGTTCTTTGCCGCCGCGGCAGAGGTCGCGCCGGCCGCGGCGGTCGCGGCTGCGCCGGCGGCGCCGGCTGCGGGCGCTGCCGCGGGTGCGCCGTCCTCTGCTCCCTCAATAGTGAAGACGTGTCGCAGCTTTATGTCAGAGACCTGGTCGTTTTGGGGGGGGGTTCCAAGGGGTTGAGCGGGTGTTTGAGGGGCGCGCCGGCGGCTGGCCAAGGCACCCGCCCCTCCCCCAAAAGCTTCCCCTCCCAGAGACGCGCCACTGAAACACTCTTCCCAAAAGCCCCCCCCCAAAAAGCTCCCCCCAAAGCCCCCCCAAAAGCCCACCCAGAAGCCCCCCCCAAAAGCCACCCCCCAAACGCCCCCCCAAACGCTGCGCACCTCTGAGAACTCCCCCAGCCTGTCTATGACCGCGCTGAACCCCGCGAGCGCCTCGAACTGGTAGACCACCAGCGACACGTCCGACAGGATGTGGTTGAACGCGGACTGGCTCTGGTTTATCACGCCAAAGTCAATCTTGCCTGGGGGTGGTGTTTTGGGGGGGGGGGTGTTTGTGTTTGTGTGTGTTTGTGTGTGTTTGTGGGTGTTTGTGGGTGTTTGTTAAGGAGGTGGTGTTGTTGGGGGGTTGAACGCGGGGGTTTGTTGAGCGTGAGCGAGGGGTTTGGGTTGGTTTGGTTTGCGGGCACTGGGCTTGATGGGGGGGCCGTCGTCCCTGCGCCAGGCAAGATCAAAAGAAATTCCCCAGCGGCGCACCCTGGAAGTAGAGGGGCGCCACCACGGCCGCCGGCAGCAGCTGAATCACAAACCTTTTTTTGGGGGGGAGGGGATTGGAGTTGTGGGGCAGGGGGTGGGCTGCTGCTGCTTTTGGGGGGTGCACCCCCCACCAAAAAAGCAGGGCGCTCGCTCTCATCGCCCCTGTTTGCGTTTGGGGGGGCTGACGCCATGCGTCGAATTCAAATGCTGGTTCGAATTCGAAAGCGGCCCCACCTGTAGAAGCTGGTGAAGAGGTCCAGCCGCGCCGAGCTGGTGATGAGGGATGAGTAGTTCGACACCACGCGGCCCAGGCGCTGGGCGGTTTCGATTTGAGGGGGGAGTGGAGGGGGGTTGGGGTTTGTCAACTTGCAGCGGCGCTTTGAGCGGGTGAAAACGGAGCAAGCAGGCGCGCATGAGGCGTCAATCCAGCCCCCAAACTCCACAAAAACGAAAGAAAACAATGCTAGAGCAGCGCAAAGGTGGCGAATCAGTCACAACAAGAGCAACGAGACAAGCGCGGAAAAAGTGCAAAGGCGGGCACACAGGAAAGCACCAAAAAGCGCACCTGCGTGAGGGCGCGCATCTCGGAGCTCTCTCCGCCGTAAAACGCGATGCTCTCTGGTGGGGGTGTGTGGATGCGCGTGTTTGTGTGTTTGCGTGTTTGAGTTTGCGCGTTGGCATTCGCTCTTGTCGCACGGAGGCCGCCGCCAGCCATCGGTCAAACACAGGTCGACCCATCATTGGCCGGTCAAACGCGGGCCAAACGCGGGCCGACAGCCATTCGCCGGTCAAACGCGGTCAACGCCCCGCACCTGCGTTTTCCCGCACCCTGACCAGGCCGTACCGCAGGTCGGCCTCCCGCGCCTCCTGGTTGAAGTTCAGGGCCACCAGGTTCTGGGGGCAGTACACACATGGGGGCGGTGGGTTGTTTTTTCAGTCGCGGGAGGACTACGAAGACTGCGTGGCTGCGGGTTTGGTGGGTTACTGTGCTGCAGCGGTGCAATCGGGGGCGCGACAACCCCGCCAAACGCTGCCAAATTGCTTTGCCGGTTGGCGCACCTCCAAACCCCAAACCCAGAAACCCGACCCCGCCCAGCCGCCAAGCAGCCCTCCACCCAGCCCCCGCCCCAAGCCCCCCCCCCCAGCCCCCGCACCCGCCCCAGCGCCACCGACGCCGCCGTGCCGCCCAGCGAGTATAGCAGCAGCGCCGCGAAGAGCGGGGGGTAAATCGAATAGAGGATGCCCGAGAATGACACCAGGTCCACCAGGGCGTTGAGGAGGGTGAGGGAGAGGGACAGGGCCGTGTCGGTGAAGGTCCTGGGGGTGGTTGGGTTGTGGTGGGGTTGTGGGCGGTTTTGCGTGCTTGTGGCGGTTTTGGTGCTTGCTGGGGCTGGGTGTTGGGGCGGCCTTTGCAAGCCGCTGATGGCCAAACGCCGCGGCCCAAAAAAAGCACAACACATAGAACGCACCAGCGCACACACACATGCGCACACGTGCTCTCACATGGTATGCCACAAGCACCCCCCTCCCCCCTCCCCCCTCTCACCTGACGTCTGCGGCAATGCGCTGATCGGGATTGTCCACCATCCCCCCCGCCTGCAGCTGGTAAAAGGAGCGGTCCCGGAAGTATTGGGACAGCAGGCGCGCAGTCATCCACTCGCGCCACTGGAGGGCGAGCCGGGACTGGGGGGGTGAGGTGGTAGGGGGGCAGGGGCGGGGGCGTTTGAGGCAGGGTAGGGGCGAGGATGCGGGGCGGCCGCTGCGGCGCAAAAGCCCGGCCGGCTCAAACCGCCTGAGATCGCAACGTTGCCGCAGCCGCCGCAGCCACGTCTCAAAACCCCGCCGGCCCCTGCCCACCGCTTGCGACGACCCCCCCTCACCCCCACCCCCAACCCCCTCACCTGGAAGTAGCGTTTGACCACGAACACCCAAAGCCTCCCCCTGTCCCTGTACACACACACAAACACCCAACACCCAACCCCCCCATCCCCCACCCCCCTCACCTGGAAGTAGCGTTTGACCACGAACACCGGCACGCCCACCGCGAAGCCCCCCAGGTAGCGCATGAGCTGCGTCTGGAAGGCGTCCACGTCGCGCGCCGAGAGGGCGTTGAAAAAGTCGCGCCCCAAAAAGTTGAACAGCACGCTGGGGGCGGGGGTGGGGGTTGGGGGGTTAGGGGGGGTTGGGGTTGGGGTTGGGGTTTGGGGGGCCGGGGGCAGGTGGAGAGGCGGGGCGGCAGGATTGGGGAGGGCGAATGGGGCGAGAGGAGCGCCGCATTGCTCATGCCAGGCCGGCCCGGCATGATCGTCACTGCCACCCCTGGCGTCACCCGGTGCCGGCCGGGTGACCCACCTCACGCCGGTGGTGCCCAGCGTCAGCGCCACGACGCCCGCCAGCCGCCAGCGGGCGGAGGGGGTCTCCACCCAATAGGGAAGCGCCAGCTGCGGGGCGGCGGGCGCCGGGGGGGGGGGTGGGGTGGGGCTGCGCGGCTCGGGGCGCCGCACGGCGCGCTGCGGCTCGGCCCCTTGCTCCCTTCGGCTGCTGGCGCCGGTCTGCCGATGCGAGCCCCGCCTGCGGCCCGGCAGCTGCCCGGGCTGTCGTGTGGCAGGGGGGCCGGCGGGCCTCGGCCGCGCAGCCGCCACGGCGTAAAAACCCACCGCACGCACAGGCCGCCCCGTTGCCCAAAAACGCGCTGCCCGCCCGCAGTTGGAAGCAGATTCAAACTACCCACCTTGATGAGCCGGTCGTAGATGACAGCTGGGTCTGTGGAGGGGCCCTCGATGTCTCCGTTGGGAGCGGAGAGGGGGGACGGCGCGGCGCTCGCGCCGTCCCCGCCGGCGCCCGCGGCGGCGAGCGGCGCCGCCGGCTGCGGGCGCTCGTCATTGCCGCCGCCGCCGCCGCCGCCGGGCGCCTCCGCGCGCGGCGCTGCGGCCGGGCCCCGCGGCCGGGCGCCGGGGCGGAGCGGCGCGGCGGCGGCGCGGCGCGCCGCTGCTCGGGCCGGGGCGGGCCGCTGCCGCGCCAATGTGCGGGCCGCACCGGGCGCGGATCGCCCGAGAAGCCCCTGAGGCGTCATTTCGTGCCCAGGGCGCGCGGCCGGGCCCGCTGGCCGCGAGTGGCGGAGCGAGCTCGCGGGGGGCAGGCGTCCTGAGGCGCGCGCGACCGGCGCGATAGGGTCAGAGGAATGCCCGGATAACCATACGGCCGGCCAAGGTCGCAAAGACGCCTTGTCACGCAGATCATTTTCGGCACCGGGCTCACCCCAGCTGGCTCGTTCTATACGTGGCACGCGCAGGTTGCAGGATCCCTTTGGCCAAGTCTCTTCATCACACCCGGCCTGTGTCAACGGCGCTTGCTTGTCCAGGCGTAGACCAGCCCCGAAATCGCACGGCCCCACCCCATTCGCGCGGCAGCGGCGCCTAAAATGCAGTGCCTAGCCTCCCGCAGCGTCCTGCGGCCTTGCCGCGGCCCGGCGCGCGCCGCACTGGCGCCTGCCCCCGCCCAGCGCGCCCCCAGCAGCAGGCTGGTGCGCGTGCGGTCCACGACGGAGGCCAAGGCAGAGGCCAAGAAGAAGAAGAAGGGTAAGAGCGATCGACGAGGGGCTGGGGACGCCTGCGAGACCGGGGCGGCCCCGCTGATCGCGCTGTGCCGCTCTCCCCGCCCGCAGAGGAGGAGGAGGAGTTCATCGATGGCCCCGAGGAGGCGCCCTCCACCGCGCAGGTGCGTGCGCGCTGCCGGGGGGCGGCCAAGACGCGCGCGCGCGCGCGCGCGCTCACCGCTCCGGGCGCTCGCACCGTCGCCGGCCGACCCGCCGCCGACGCGCGCCCCGTTCGGCGGCCCTCCCCCCGCAGGTGCAGGCGTTCCTGAACAACATCTGCGGCGAGACTGACATCGCCCAGATCGAGCTCAAGGTGGGGGCGGCGGCGGCGGCGGCGCCGGTCAAAGCGTACCTGCAGTCGCATGTGGGCAGCTGGCTGGCGGACACAAGCGTAGACGGCGGGCCGGCCTGCGAGGGAGTAGCACGCCGTGCCCGGCAGGCTTGCACCAGGGCTGGAGGAGCGCGCCAACAGCGGCAGCGGCAGCGCCCGAGCGACGGAGCCCCCCGTTGCGGCAGCCCGCCTCGGGGCGCCCAAACTGCCGGTGCGGCCGGCCCCGTTTGCTCCCCCCCCAACAACCCGCCCCCGCCCCTTCGAATCGCCGCGCCCGACAGCTCGGCACCTTCACCATGAAGGTCCGCCGCAGCGTGGAGGACGCCGGCGCGCCCGCCGCCGCCGCGGCCGCCGCCGCCGCCGCGCCCGCCTCGACGCCCGCCTCCATCATCACGGCGGGCGGCGATTTTGGGGCCGCCGGCTCTGCGGAGGAGTCTGTTGACGAGAGCGTGGTCTACGTCACCTCCCCCAAGGCGAGCCTGGCGCGCGAGCCTTGGCCCGCGCGGCTGCGGCAGCTGCGCCGCTTTTTCGCCCGGCCCCTTGCCCGCCGACGCAGCTCCCCCCCCCCCCCCCCCCCCCCATGCACGCCCCTCCTCAACCCCCCCCCCCCTTTTCAGGTCGGCATCTTCCGCCGCGGCAAGTACGCCGCAAACAAGCGCATCGGCAAGGGCGACCTGATGAAGGACGTGAGCCTTTGACTTTGGCTTTGGCTTTGGCTTTGGCTTTGACTTTTGACTCTTGACTTTGACTGTGCAGCTGGCCCAACGCAAGGCGCCGCGCATTGAGCCCGCCCACCCCTCGCCCAGCCCCCATCACCGACGTTCACCTGCGCCCCCAACGCGCGCTCAATTACCCAAACAAACAAACAACCAACCAAACAAACAAACAAACAAACAAACACGCACACCAACGCAGGGCGAGACGGTCAAGAAGGGCCAGGTCGTCGCCTACGTCGAGCAGCTGGGCACCTTTGCCGAGGTCAAGGCGCCGCAGGCCGGCGAGGTGGCAAAGTTCCTGGTTGACGAGGGGGAGGCGGTTGAGTACGGCCAGGTGGTGCTGGAGCTGGCGCCCTTCTTCGGGGGGCACATCATCGGCGACAGCAAGTACGCTTGAGCCGCGGCGGGAGGGCGGGCCGCTGCGGCCCGCTGCGGCCCGTTTTGGGCTCGCGGGAACGCTGGGGGGCGGGGAGGCGGCGCGGCCCGCTGAGGGCCAATGTGGCCCGCCGCGAGCGCGCGCGAGCGCGGCAGGGATGCGGCGGGCCAATGTGGCCCCTGCTTGCTGCCCGAGAGGCACGAATGCTCTGGTGTTTTTTTGGCGGGAAATTTTCGGCCGTGCCAACACAAACCCTGGCCACATTCAAACCCCGACATTGTAACACGAATGCAGTCCCGGACGCGGCTTTTGTGAGGGGGGCGGCCAAATCAGCCCTGTGCCAGCCCTTCAGCCACGTCGCTGCCGCCGCCGCCCCCGCCTCCACCGCCCGGCCCCGCCCTCGCCAGCCCCGCCCAGCTGCTGCGCCTGAGCAGCGCCGCGCGCGCGGCCGCGTTGGCTTCCGCGGCAGCCTCTGCCTCGCGCTTTGCCGCCGCGGCGGCGCGCCGGGCGGCGGCCAGCTCCGCCTCTGCCTCTGCGGCGTCTGCCTCGGCCTGCTGGGGCGCACGTGTGAGTTGAAAGCACGCACAGTTGGCTTGGGCGCTTGCAGGCAGGCAGGGGAGAGGGCCGACCTCCCTTCACCCACGCGTTGCAGGCAGGAGGGGTGAACAGCAGAAGCACGCCCGCGGCAAGCGAAAGCACTGGCCTGTGCCGCCTCCCCATCTGCCAGCGCCAGCGCGGCCTCGAGCTCGGCGCGCATCGAGGCGGCGTCCCGCTCCGCGGCCTCGCGTGCCGCCTGCACCGCCGCGGCCTGCGCGTTTGTTTAGTGCGGCCGCGGGGGACTCGGCGATCGCGGCAGTGCAACTTGAAGGGCGGCGTTCGAGCCAGCCGACGCGCGCGCGCCTGGCGTATTTTGATAGACCGAGCGCGCAGCGGCTTGCAAGCCCGGACGCGGGACCGGCCCTTGCGCCGCACAGAGCCATGGGCTGCGCCTCACCATGCGCGCAGGCGCCGCCGCGAGCTCGCCCCGCAGGTGCGCGCCGTCGAGCGCCGAGGCGGCCGCGTCGCGGAGGGGCGCGTCGTATGCCGCCTTGACCCGCAGCAGCAGCGGGCGGTAGGTCGTCGCGGCCGACAGGAAGTCCCCAAACGCGCGCCGGTGGGCGTCGAGGACGAGGGGGGAGAAGGCGCGCGCCTCGGGCGGGGGCGCGGGCGCTGCGGCGCGGGCTTGGGGAGTCGTCCCCCCAGCGGCCGCGGCGGCCGCGGCGGCGGCGGCGCTCGCCAGGCGCTCGCGCAGGCTCGCCTCCAGCCTGTGTCGGGGCGCGTGGGTGGAGGTGGGAGGCGAGGCACGCACAATCACGGTGGGGCCGCCACGGCCTTGATTCGATGCAAGGTGAAAGCAAGCGGCGCACCTGGCAGCCAGCGGCGGCGCGCGGCAGGCTTCGTCCGCGTGGTCCACCACGGCAGCGCTGCTCATATCCGGATGAGAACCTTCTCGTGAACGCATCGCGGCTGCCCCCTAGGGCGCGGGCGCTCCGTGCCTGCTCTGCCGCGTCAAAACAGGGTCAGCGCGGCCTTTTGAAGGGGCTGTGGGACAGGACGGCGCGCTCCGCAGCTCTCTAATAGTTTATACAAGCTAATCGCGCGCCGTGAGCCCGCGTGGTTGCCGAAAGGGCGTGCTCGCGGTCGGGTCCACGTCGGATTTTGGAATCTTACGCGCAGCGGGGCGTCCGTCATAACCCAAAAACCGGGGCCCCCGTGCCCGAGTGGCCTGCCCTTGAAATCGGGCGCGACGGATTCCAATAACGTCAGCAAACCTTTCCACGACGCAGCCTGGGGCCTCCTGGCGGACGGCGGCACGGTGGCTGTGCGCCGCTCCGCAGTCCGCGCCGCGGCCCGGCGCCCTCCGAGCCCTCGCCCAGGCCTGCCAACAGCCAACAAAGCGATGCAAAGTTACATGCGTCCGCCCGAGCGCTTGTTCGCACGCCGGGCCCCCGCGGTGGTTCTTGCAGACGCCAGCGCCCCCGCCCGGGTCGCAGCCCGGCGGGGCGCTGGGCGTCCTGCTGGGTCCCCCGTGAAGGACCGCCTGAGGGGCCTTGGGCCTGGTCGGTTCACGCGGATGCAGCGCGCAGCCAAAGGCGAACACGACACATAAACAGGGCTGTCTGTGGCGGGTGCGCAAGGGCGCCGGCGGACAACGCCGCCGATGCCGGGGCACAACAGAGGGCTGGCCCGTTAAGGAGGGTAGGGCTGCTGCTACAGCTGCTGCTTGGGCGGGACACGCGGGCCCTTGGCAGCCTGGAGGAGGGGCGGCGGGCGGGCGGGGCATCAAGGCGCCGAGTCAGTACGGTACCAGTCCAACCCATCCAGCCAAACGAGCGGTGCTTGGCTCGCCGGCTGCCGAGCGCTGTCGTCGCGCGCCAACGGGCGCTGCCCACCGGCCCACCTCTGGCAGGACGTGGCTGCCCGGCGGAAGGCTCAGCGCCGCCGCCAGCGCGTTGGGGTGCGGCTTCTGCGCGGCCGGCGGCGGCGGCGGGATGGGCGCGCCCGCGCCGGGCAGCGTCGCCAGCTGCCAATCAAAGGCGGGCCTGCGGCGCGCATGCGGGCGCGTGGCGCGCGGGGATTCAGGCATGTTGGGCTGGTCTGGCAGTCTGGCCGGCACACAGCTCATCAGCGGCGCGCGTGCGGCCCCGGAGGTGCTCCTGGCGGCGCGCCATGCGGGCGCGCAGCCATGCGGCATGCGCGCTCACCCCGGCGGGTCGTGCAGCACCGCCGGCGCCGCGGTCTGCAGCTTTGCGTAGAGGCGAGAGCCCCTCAAGCCCAGCGCGGCGTCGCGGAACCGCGCGAGGCCGAGCTTCGCAAAGGCGTCGTCGCTGGCCAGCACCTCCTCGCGCGCGCGCGGCGGCACGAGCGCGGCGAGCGTCGCGCGCACCGCGGCGGCGTCGGGGCCGGTGCCGCTCGGCGGCGGCACCGCGGGCTGCTGCTGGCCGCCCTCGGCCATGCCCGAGGCGTGCGGGCGGCCCCGCCGGACCAGGAGGTGGCCCCCGGGAAGCCCTGCCGAGGGAGGGCGCGGCACGCTCCCCGCTGATTGATCTCTGCCGCCCCCTAGAGCGCTCGTTTGCCGGCAAACACCTTCAAGGATCCCAATGATACAGGTCTGGCGCGGGAGCCACCCGCGATTCAGTTGAGGTCGAGCGGCGCTGCACTGCCGGTGCCCCGCCGCCGCCCGCCGCCGCCGCCGTACTGCAGTGCCGCTGTGCCAGTGCCCGCTTGGCCGTTGGTATGCGACGCCCTCCACCTCGGCTCTGGAGAGAGGCACGCTCTACGTCTGCACGTCCAGGCTTCCTCCCCCCCCTCTGATGACGCCGGCGGCCAGCATGCCTGGGCACGGCGCGTTTTTGACTCGGTCCTGTTCAGCGCGGTGCGCTTGTTGCACAATTGCGCTAGATGCCCGCCATTGGAAGCCTGGGACAGGGGCGGTGCACAGGCCAGCAGCAGGTGCAGAGCTGGGCACAGCGGCACTGCGGCAGCGGCGGCCAGCCCCGGCGGGGCGAGGGGCCGGGGGCAGGGCCGCAGGGGCGCCAGGGCAGTAGCAGAAGGGTTGACCGGGCTGCACTGCTGCGGCAGGCAGACCCAATGGCTTGCAGGCATGTAATCAAGGCTGCGCACTGCCAGCCTGCAGCGCTCATTGATGCAAAGGGGCGCGGCTCAGGCCCCGAGACACCGCGCAGCGGCGCAGGTGCCCCAACCGAATCGGCGGCCGGCCGGGCGGTGCGCCTGTCGGCAGCTGCCGGGTGGGCGCTGCAGCCCCGGTCAACTACGCGAATACGATGGCGGGGTCGTTTGAAAGCATTCGCATGTGCACGCGCGGGGCAAGGAGCTCCCGCGTTTGAACCACCTGTCGGCAGGGTCAACACAGCGAACATGGTCGCCACGCGCAGCGGCCGGTCGGCCGCCCCAGATGTCGTGGAGGAGCCCGTGAAGCCCGTCAAGGCAGCCAAGACGGTCAAGGCGCCCTCGCGGAGGGCGTCGGTCGCGCCCGCAGCCGTGGAGCGCGAGCCCCAGGCAACCGCCGAGCCCAAGCGCACGTCCCGGAGGGCGACCAAGCAACAGCAGCAGCAGCCGGAGGCGGACGAGAAGTGAGGATGCCGGGGGAGGGCCCAGGGGCCGCTGCGCTGGCATGCTGCTGCAGCGCCCCTGATGGGCGCTCGGCGGCAATCATGGGGGAGTGAAGCCCCCACGCCCGGCCTGTGAACCCACCACTTCCAATGCTGCGTTCGCCGCCCTCCTCCAGGCACGCCGGCCAGCAGGTTGCGCCCAAGCCCAAGCCGGCGGCGAGCCCTGCAGCCTCCCCGGCCAAGCCGGCCAAGGCGGCGGCAGCTGCGGCGGCGGCATCCCCCGCCCGGTCGCCGGCCAAGACGCCCGAGGCGCCCAAAACGCGCACCACGCGCGGCGCGGCGGCGGCCGTGGCTAAGAAGCTCGCAGAGGCGGCGGCGCCGCCATCCCCGGCGGCCCCCAGGACGCCGCCGCCCTCGTACGCCCCCGTCGCGGTGATCGTGCCGCGCCGGCTCCTGAAATCCGGCAGCAGCAAGTCCGAGGGCAAGGGCGCCCACGACGCCGGCGGCCGCTCCTACGCCCGCCCCGTGCTGGCGCTGCTGCTGCTCGTGCTCCTGTCCGCCGCCGGCACGCTCTACCTCGCCAGCAGCCCCGCCGCCCTCGCCGTCGTCCAGGCCAAGGCCGCCGCCGCGCACAGCGCCGCCGCCGCCGCCGCCGCGCGCGCCGCGGGGCAGGCTGCGGACTTTGCGGACGCCGCGGCCGCGGGGGGCCGGCAGCTGCTGAACGACGCGGCCCAGTTTGCTTCGGAGCTGCGCGCGTCCGCGGCGCGCGGCCTCAGCGCGGCGGCGCCGCGCCTCAACGGTGGCTGGCACAACGCGCAGGCCCTCGAGCTGTAGAGCGCATCCCTTTGCGGCGGCGCCGCAGCTGCCTGGCGCGTGCGCGCGGCACGGGCGCACCCGGCGGCGTCTGTGCCGCATGCGCCGCTGCACGGTGCCGGCGCGCGCCTGCATGCGTGCGGTGGCGACTGCGCGCGCCGGCTGGGCGGCTGAGACCCCTCTTACCTGCCCCATGACTGACCCAAACGCGGGCGCCGGGCGCGCTGTGCACCGCATGCGACTGCCAACGCTCTTCCGTGATTCGCTGCCCGTGTTTCTCCCCACCCCACCATTTCATAACCTTGATCGTTTTCGACCCGGCGCGTGTGTTTGTGTGCCGTTTGTGGGACCCCCTGATGACCCCCCAACCGCGCGAGCGCATGCGCAGCGCGCGCGGGAAGCCCCCCCTCCCCCATCCGGGCACGCACCGACACCACGCCACCCATCACTGCTGACCCCTGACCTGGCTCCGCCTGCCCTTCTGGTGGCGTTCTGACCGACTGTCCCTCAGATATGGTTGCCCCACGACCACGCTGGGCGCGCGCTCCGCTGCGCCTGGGTTTTTTGGTTCCCGTGCGCGCAGCGGCGCGCGGTACGGTAATAGCACTTGGTCGGCTCACCGCCCTTGGTTTGCGGGCCTGGCGCCTTCCACACCTTTGGCCGGGCATCCGTGACCGCGATGCAGTTTGACCAGCGGGGCGCCGGGCGCCTGGCCTGCTGGCGCTAAAGCACACGGCCAGCCGCACGGGCTGGGGCACTGGAAAGGAACGTCCCTCCAACATAGGATCTCTCAAAGCGCAGAAACTGAAGAAGCAAGGACGCTCTGGCGCTGGCTCGACCACCTCGAAAATGGGCGACGCGGTCGAGGACGTAGTCTCCTCCAGCGGAAGGATCGTCGCAGGCGAGCTTAGTCTTGCGGCGGGAGCAGCCCGTCTGGCCGTGCAAACGAGCACCCGCCCGTCCGCCGCCGCGGCGCGCAGGCGCAGCTGCTCTAGCGAACAACCCTCGCCGCCCGCCCAACCCCGCGCAGCGTGGCGCGCGCTGGAGTCCGCAGAGCCGGAGGCCGCCCGGCTCTTCAACGACCCCCTCGCAGCCGAGCTGGCCGGCAGCGCCGCGCTGGCAGAGGCGGAGCGCCAGGCCGGCGCCGCGCCGGCGGGCTCGGGCCGGCGCCGCCGCGTCAGCAACGTGGGCGCGCGCGTGTGGTGGTTCGACCGGCAGCTGCTCGCCGCGCTGTCGGGCGCACACAGCGGCGGCGGCAGCGGCGCTCCCCCCCCGCCGCGGCAGGTGGTCGTGCTGGGCGCGGGCTTTGACTGCCGGCCGTGGCGGCTCGACCTCCCGCCCGGCGTGGCTTGGTTCGAGGTGGACGTGCCCGCCGTCGTGGACGCCAAGCGCGCCGCCCTCGCCCGCCTCGGCGCCGCGACGGCGGCAGGCGCCGGCCAAACCGCGCGCCACCTGCTGCGCGCCGCGTCGTGGGCCGCCGTCGGCGCCGACCTGGCGGCGCCCGGCGCCGCCGCGGCGCTGCGCGCCGCGGGGCTGGACCCGGCGCGACCGACGGTGTGGCTCGCCGAGGGCCTGCTTATGTACCTGACAGAGGGGCAGACGACCGCGCTGCTGTCGGAGATCGCAGGTGCGGCTCGAGGCGGCTTTGGGGGGTGCCGCGGCAGTTTTGCAGCCTTAAGGCCAGACGACGGCCCCGCTGCTGGTCGAAAGGCCAGGCCACCCATCACTCAAGAACGGAAGGAAAGCTTGCCCCTCCACGCGCCGGCACCAACCGAGGGGTCAAGCACCCGCAAACCACCGAATCCAACGCCCGCCCCAGGCGCGTCGCCGCCTGGCAGCGGGCTCATCGCCCACAACAGCACGCAGGCCGTGCTCGACCTAGCCGCCTCTGGCCGCGCCGGCGACTACGCGCCCTGGCCCGCCGCCCTGGTCGCCACCTGGCGCTCCGGCTTCCCCGAGGCGGGCGAGGCCGAGGCGCTGCGCGCGCGGCTGGCGGCGGCGGGGTGGGGCGGGCTGAGGGCGAGCACGAGCCGGGCGCGGATCGCGGCAAGCGTATGGGGCTATGGCGGGGGAGGACAGCACAGCGGCGGCGGCGGCGGCGGCGGCGGTAGCGAAGGCAGCGGCGGCAGCGGCGGCAGCGGCGGCAGCGGCGGCAGCGGGGACGGGGCCGTGCCAAGCAGCGGGGACGGGGCCGTGCCAAGCGGCGGGGCCAAAGCCGGCAGCGGCAAAAGCGCTGGCAGTGGCGGCGGCAGCGGCGGGGACGGCGCGTTGGACGCGCTCCAGGGGCGCTGCGACTTCGAGGTCCGGCCCGACCAGGGCAGCGACCGTTTCGCCGTGTTTCTGGTTGCTACGCGCTGACGCCGTCGTTGGGTTGCGCCCAATCAGCCCACCCAACGCTGGACTTTTTTTTGCCCCAACCGGTTGCCGGCCCACGCACGGCGTGCCTTTTGCTCCTTTGTCGGCTCGAGTAAGCGGCCGGCCCCAGGCGCTGACTGGATGCGGTGGTTAACTGTTTATGTTTACAGCAGGAAAACCGGCGGGCACCAAGGGGTGGGCCGGTAACCATACAAACGCAGTCCAGGCAGCCAAACCTTGGAGGCGCTCGAGGCGGCCCCATCCAAGGCCATCGGCGCGCACGAGGGTGCTTGCCGGGGCGCGGACGGCGAACAGACGGCGCGCCAGACGGCGGCCGCGCGCGCGGACAGAGGCGCGCGCGCGGCCGCAGGCGGGCGCTGGGTGGCAGGCGGCGTGCGCGGCTGCACACAGGCGCAGCCGGCAGCGGGGCGGGCCAAAACACAGTGCGTCAATTGCATGGGGCGGCGCTGTGCAGTCGAGGGCACGCATGGGGGGGCCGGCGGCGGGGGAAAAACGGGGCGTGTATATGAACAAGTCTCGAAGGGGGGTCCTAATGTGGCAGAGCATGCCATGTCTTTTGAAGACGTGAAAAGCAGGGTGCGATGACCTCTGCAGCATTGGGAGGGGCGAGGTGGTTTCGGCGGGCAAACGTTGCTGCCAATCTCGTAGTGGGAGGGGCCAGGAAAAGCGGCGCCCAGGGATCAAAGCGCGTTTGATCCCCGTGCGGCGAGCCCAGAGCCAACGCCTCGCGGATGCTGTTGGGAGGGGTGGGCCGAGGGGGGGAGGGCGCTACGAGGTCGGGCCGGGCGGGTGGGGTGGGGCGCGCCATGCGCGCGCGCGCGCACGTATTGGGCCGGGTGGGTGGGTTGGGCGGGGTGCGAGGGGGTCTGAGGATCCAGGTTCTGCCAAAACATGTTTGGTGCGCTATCGAGGGGTCAAGCGGCGAACGCCTGCGGCTAGCTAGGGGCTAATTGGGCTGCATACAAGCCAGTGCATGGGCAAAGGCAGCTTTGCGCTCGAATGGGGGGTTGATTCCGGGGAGGGGTCCCATCAGGCATCCGCCACAGCGACCGGCGGGGCAAAGCCCTGCAGGCCCGGCGACGGCAGCGACGCGCGCGCCGCCAGCGCGCACGCCTGCGCGCCGCAGCCGCCCCGGCACACGGCCGTGAGGCAGCCGCACGGGGGGGCTTCGCCGGGCGCCGCGGCCGCGCTCGGGGCGCGGGCCGCGGGGCCGGCGGCGGGGGCGGCTGCGGGGCCGTCGCTGGGGCCTGCGGTCGTGACGGTCTGGCCAAAGTTCAGCCGCAGCGCGGGCGCGGACTGCGCGCGCAGCATCGCCAGCGGCGACGCGACGCGCTCGCGCGCGAGCGAGTCCGAGGCGCTGCGGCCCATCGCCGCCGCCGCGCCCAGCAGCGGCACCGGCAGCAGCATCGATGCGGCGCCGGCAGACGCGTCGTCAAAGGCCGCCCCGGGGCGGGTCCGGATGCGCGGGAGGTTGACCGCGGGCAGCTCAAAGCTGGCTGCCTGGAAGGGGCTCGCGGCGGCGCCGCCGCCGCTCCAAGCGCGCGGCGCCGCGGGCGCAGGCGCGGCAGGCGCCCCGGCGGGCGCGGCCGCAGCCGCGCCCTCGCCCGCGCTGAGCAGCGCCCCGAGCGCCGCCTCGGCGTCGCCGCCGGCGGCGTCCTCCCCCGGCCCCGGCGGCCGCAGGTCGACGGCGACGACGCATACGTTGTCGCTGCCGCCCCGCGCCAGCGCCAGCTTCGTCAGCGCCCGCGGCACGACGAGCGCCGCGGCGCGCCTCGGCAGCGCCGCGGCGCGCGCGAGCGCGCGGCGCGCGACGGCGGCGGCCTCTTCTACGCTCACAAAGTTCCAGAGGCCGTCGGTCGCAATGATCAGCAGCTCGTCCGCGCCGCTGCGGCGGACGGCGGCGATCTCGGGATCTGCGATGACGCCGTGGCGGCGCAGGAAGTGGTCGCCAATGGCGCGCGTCATCGACAGCGCGCCCATCACGCGCAGACCGTTTTGCCACACGACCTTGCCGCCGGCGCGGCGGACGCGCTCCTGCGGGGGAGGGGCGGGCCGGGGGCGGGCGGGCGGGGGGGGGGGGTGGGGGGCGGGCCGGGGGGGGGGGGGGGGCTGGGGGGGGGGGGGGGGGGGGGGGGGGGGGGGGGGGGGGGGGCCCTCTCTGCCAGTGCGGAACGGGGCGGAGCCCGCGCGCAGCTGCCCGAGGCAGCACCGGGCACCCGAGGTGGCGGCCGCGCCGCGCTCACCCGCTCGTCATGGCGCGTGGGCGCGTGGTCCACCGTAAGCGGCAGCGCGCGGTTGGTGCGGATGAGGACGACGCGGCTATCGCCTGCGGTGGTTGGGTGGGTTGGGGAGGGGGGGAAAGGGCCGGTGTGAGCGCCCAGCCGCGGGGTTGCCCGGTGTTTCTGTGTGGGCGCGCGCGCGCGCGGGGGGCGGCCCAGCGACCCGCCGCGCGGGGCCGCGGCCCCCGCCGCGGGAGCGGCGATGCTCCGCGGTCTCACGCGGCCCCCCCCCACGCACCGCAGTTGGCGGTGTAGATCCAGTCGTCAGTCACCACGGCCACCGCGGCGGTGGTGCCGCACACGTGCGCCTCCTTCTTGCGGGCGAGCTCCCCGTCCACGCCGGCAAAAGCCGACCGCAGCGCGGCCGCGATCGCGGCGCCCTCCGGCGGCGCGCCCGACGCGGGCGCGGGCGCGGCCGGGGCCGGGGCCGCGGCGGCGCGCCGCGCGAGCGCGGCCGCGAGCGCCTCGCGCGCGCGCGGCAGCAGGTGCCTGGCGCAGTGCGCCGACACGTGCGCGCCGCCGTGGCCGTCGAAGACGGCGTACGCGCGCGCGTCGTGCGACAGGCGGGCGGCGGCGTGGGCGTCCTCCATGTAGGGGCGCGTCCCTATGTCGGCGTGGACCGCGTGGACCAGCTGCTCGACCCGGGTGCCGGGGTCGACCGGCGGGAGCGGCGGCGGCGCCGCGCTGGCCGCGGGCTCGAGCGCGGCGCTGGCGGCATCGAACCAGGCGTCCTCGGACTCGCTGCTGCCGCTGGGGGAGGCCTCCTCGCCGCGCGTGCTTCTCCGCTTGGGGGGCCTGCAGTTGCCAAGCAGCTCGGCCACGCGTTTCCTTAATGAAGACATGGGCGCAAAAGCATCCCTTTTTGAGCCTGCTTTAGCCTGGGTAGGCCCGCGCGCGCGGCAGCGGGGCTCTGGCCCGCGCGAAGCTGGTCTTCCGAGGCAGCGCGGGAAGCCTGTTGGCCCTGGAATGGAAGCGAGCCGGGCTTGTAAAAGACGTATGAATCAGACAAGGGCGGCAGGCCTATGTAGAGCCGCTGGCCTGCGCCGGTGAGCCGCCGCTCACTCGGGGAAGGTGCGGCGAACGAGTGCCGTGAACGCCCCGCGCTGGGCCCCCCGCCGCCCGGCCGCGCACCGCCCGGCCGCGCACCGCCGCCAGAAGCGCAGCAGGGCTGGTGTTGGGGTTTGGCTGTGCCTGGTGCTTTGGCCGCACCCAGAAAAGGCAGCCTTCCGTGGCGTCACACTCCGTTTGCTCGAGCGGTCAACACGGGGGCTGAGCCCAACCCCCCCCCAGACGGCGACGCTGCTCAGCTCTGGGAGCGGGTTGAGCGGTGGCGCCGTAGTCAGTCGGATCAGGGGAGGGTCGCGTGCGGGGCCCACCCAGGGCCCGCCCTTGCGGCGGCACCTGGCACTCGCGCAGACCAGCCTGACGACCGAGCCCCCTCCGCGCTCCCGGCCCCCCTCACGCACATGCCCCCGATGCATGCACAGGACAGCTTTGTGTGGAACAAAGTCTAAGGCAGCGCGCAAGGCTTCGATCTCGGCGCAGAACAGCGCCCTCGGGAGAGAGGCGCCCGCTCTATGCCGTAGGGCTTTCGACAGCAAGTCCTCAGTCAAAGCGATGCGGCGCTGCGTCCTTCAGGTGCGGCCCAGGGCTTTCGTGACGCACGGCCGCGCCCCATGCAGCCGCGCCGGCCAGCTTTGCAGCCCCCGCACGCTTGCCGAAGACGCGTTCCCACTCGCTTTTGCAGGTGGCGCTGGGCGCCCGGCTCATGGGGGCCTGCCCTTGGCCGGCGGAGCTCGCAGCAGCGACGTGCGCGCCACTCGGCTGGCACCGCGCCGCAACCGACCGGCCCGCCGGCGGCCGGGGCTTTTCCGCGCTGCCGGAGGCCTCCCCCCTCGGCGCCTTTGTCAGCAGCGCGCACCTGGCCCGCGCCGACGAGGCCAGCACCGGCGAGCTGGCGGCGGCGGGGCACGCGGGCCACGCGGCGGCCGGGCCGCCGGCGCGCCAGCCCCGGCGGCAGCCACAAACCAAGTCCGTCGACGACTTCATGGGCGCCACCATAGCGGGCGCGACGATGCTCGGGCAGCTGCGCCGGCTCATGCTACGGTGCGCGGGCCGCCCGGGTTGATGCCGCGGCGCGCGCGCGCGCGCGCGGCGCGCACGGGGGCGCTTCTTGCCGCCGCGCCATGGGCCCTGCCGCGCCATGCGCCGCAACAGCGGCAGATCGGCGACGAAAAACCAAACCCGCGCGCCGACAGGTACCGCGCAATGCTGCTGCCGCCCCACGTGGTGGACATCCTTGTCGCAATGGAGCGCATCTGCAGCCGCCGCGCCGCCGCCGCGCAGTCCCCGCCGCCGCCGGGCGCCGCGCCCCGCGGCGCGGCGGGCGGCGTGCACAGCGTGCGCGTTCAGTCTGCGGCGCTGCCGGCGGCGGCGGTCAACCTCGATTCCCAGGGGCCTGAGCGGCAGGCGATTCTTTATATGATGGGGGACCTGGGCAACATGCTGTGGGGCCACCTCGACGAAATCGACGCCGCGGGGCTGGCCAACTGCATCTGGTGCGCCGCGTGCGGGGTTTTGGGGGGAGGGGGTCGAGGGAGGGGGGCCGAGGGGCGCGGGAAGGCGGGAGGGCGGGCGGACGCGTTGCGTGGTGGGGGGGGGGGGGCGCTGCGCGCACGGGGGTTTCGGCCCAGAGTGGCGTCAAACAGGCAGCACAGCAATCCATTGAAACACGGCGTGCGCACCCGCCCCCCGCGTTCGCAGGGCGTGGGCGCGGCTGTCGTGGCACCCCGAGCCGCAGCTCCTGTCAGAGGTGGCGCGCCGCTTTGTGGACGCCGCGCTCGCCGCGCCCCTCCCGCCCTGCGCGCTCGCGCGCGGCGTGTGGGGCCTGGGCGCGCTCGATGCGCTGGGGGCGTCCGAGGCGGACGCGCTCGCGCCGAGGCTGCGGGAGGTCGCGGTGGAGGTGGAGCCCTCGCAGCTCAAGGCCACGGCGCGCGCGCTGGCGGCGGCCGCGGCGGCGGGCGGCGGCAGCGGCGGCGGCGGCGCGACGGGCGGGGAGGCGGCGGCGGCGATCGCGGCCGAGCTGGCGGTGCGCGCGGACAGGCAGCTGCGGGGCGGCCGCGGCGGCAGCGGCTAGCCCCGGCGCGGCGGCGGCGGCTGGCTCTGGCGCGCGGCCGGGCGACCCTGGGGCCTCCCTCTGCTCGCGCGCGGCTTGGAGTGACTCAGCCGTGGCTCATCCCCGGGGCGTAGTGACCGCTCTCTGTGTATCTGTAGCAGGCAGGCATTGCACTGCTGCTGGCATTGCCTATCACGATATCAGCTTTCCATTGGATCGGACAATCTGTTCTACCCTCAAGCCCGTACAGGCGCGCGCGTTCGCACATGCACAGCTGCAACCGCGGCCGCGGCAGCCCGCCGCCGCCCCCCCCGGCAGAGCCCGGGGCAGCGCGAGCCAGGGGCATGGCACCCCCCGCAGCGCAACAGCTCAAAGCATGCAGCCAGCAGCGTCACCATGAAAAGAAACTCGTAAGAAACGTTTGCTGTGAGTTCATAGCGGCAGCGGCGGCGGCGCGCGCCGCCGCCGCATTTGCGCGCGCCCATGCGAGCGCGTTTTCGTTTGCGCGCGCCTCGCGCAGGCGCGCGCGCGCGCACAGTCTGTGTTGTCCAGCAACGGTTTGTGTAAACAGGGTCAATCGTGATCTGGCAGCCCCCCGCAATCTCGCGGGGGCCTTTGGGCGCAACGCAGGCATTTGGAAGTGGCTAAAACAGGTTGGAAGTTATCAAACCTCGACGGCGGCGGCCGCCGGGCGGCGTTGGACCGAAAAGGTCAAAGCATGCAGCGAGCGCGGTCGGCGCGCACGGAGCGCGCGGGCCCGCCAACGGAAGGGGGCTGGCGAATGGCGCGGATGGCCGCCTCCCGGCCGGATCGGGCCCATTCGCCATTGCCCGTGCCCATGTCGCTTTTGATCGGGGGCCGCGGCGAGGTGATGGCGGCAGCGGCGGCGGCGTGCGGGCTGCGGCGCGCCGGGCTCACGCGGCGCCGGGGCAGGGGCCCACGAGGCGGCGCCGGCGCTGCTGCCGGCCGGTCCTTCACCGTCCGGACTGCCGGCTTGCCAGACTGCCGTGCTGGACTGCCGGCTTGCCGGACTGCCGTGCTGGACTGCTGGACTACTGCGCTGCTGGACTGCCCGACTGCCTAGAACATCAGGTGGCGGCACCCTGAGGGCCTCAGAATGCGTAGCGCAGCATGTAGAGGTTCGCCGCCCCCACAGTGACGATGGTCAACGGCACGCCCACCTAGGGGATGGGAGAGGTGTGGGTTGCGCTTGGAAGGGGCGGCTGGCGGGGGGGGCTCCTGCAGCGCAGCCCCGCAAAGCTCCCTGCCCTTCCCGTGAAGGCGCTGGCGAACGCTGGGCGACGACGACGCCCGCACAGGCGCCGCCTGCTCACATCGCAGGCAGCTGTGACAGTTCCAACCCCCCCCCTTCCAAACCAAGCGCCCCCAGCCCCACCTTCATCCACTCAAGGAAGGACACCTTGTGGCCGCTCTTGTCCAGCAGGGTGATGGTCACGATGTTGGCAGAGGCGCCGATGAGGGTCGCGTTGCTGTTGGGTCCGCGCGCGCGCGTTTGTGTGTCGGTGGCGTGTGCTTCGGCGCATGCGACCAGGGGAGGGAGCAAAGCTGGGCGCCACTGCTCGAGTGGGGCGCGGGTGCGGCGCGCCTGCACCAAGTTGCGGGGCTAGCAGCGCCGCCCCGCGGGCGGCGGGGGCGGCGCGGGGCCTGTGCGGCCCCCCAAACCCCCGCGCTCACCCGCCGAAGCAGGCCCCGAATGCCAGGGCCCACGCGAGCGTCCGCAGCTCCAGCCCCAGGCCGGCTGCGGCCAGGTACTCTGTGTGAGGTTGGGTTTGGGGGGGATGGGGGTGCTGTTGCTGAGTGCAACGTGCTACTCCTTTGGCCGCAAGTACGCGCGCCCTTACGCCCCCCAAAGGCTGCTTCGTTCCCCGGGGAAGCTGCCCCGAGCGGTGCTGGGCAGCGCAGGGGGGTACCTCACCTATCACGGGCACCATGGTGATGGTGTAGGGGCTGTTTAACAATATGGGGGGAGTTTGGGGGCGGTTGGGTTTGGGGGCGGTTGGGTTTTGGGGGGGGGCGGGACAGCCTGAGGTCAAAGCAGGCCAGTCCCGAGTGAAGGAGAATCCCCCCGGGGGGCGCACATGTTGTCCAGGATGCCGCTGATCACGGCGGATGCCCACAGCATGATCTCAATGGCGACGATGGTCCTGGGGGGTTTGGGGGGATGTGGAAGGGGGCAGTGCGTGTGCATGTCTGCCAGGGTGTTGGCGCCGAGAAAACCCCGCAAACGCACGGCGCCCGGTTCCCCGCGACGCCCCGTCCGCCCGCGCGCGCGCCCCACCTCGACGCCGGCGGCGCCGCGCGGATGGCGGCCTCCAGCCAGCCCGCCAGCATGTCAATCATGCCTGGTGGGGCGTTTTTGGAGTTGGGCAGAGGGTGCGTCTTTCGATCGCATAAAGTTGACCCCAAGTCAAATGCCGGCCAAATCCCAACCGAATGCCACGTCAAAGCCAGGTCAACCCAAAAGCCCACGCGCCAAGGCGCGCGCCCGGCAAACCCACCGATCTCCGCGGCGGCCTCGACCATCACAAACTGGGCGGCGAAGAAGCTGCGGGGGCGGGGCGGGGGAAGTGGCGTGATGAATGGCGCCGGCCAGCCGCCGTGAGCCGCGGGACAGACCAGAGGGCTGGGCACCCAGCGAATCAGCCGCCGCCGGCCCCCAAACACCAACCCCCCATGAACCCCTTCAAAGCTACCTCTCGCACACACACAGAGGCGCCCCGCAGCCGTACAACAAACACAAATCCCCCCAGCCACCCACAGCAGCATGTCCCACTCCACTGCGTGCAGCACCTCCTCCACCTCCATCGGCGCGACGCTGACCACCAGCAGCACGGCGCCCATTATGGCGTACCACGCGGGGTCCAGGTGGTGGACGGGGTGCTGTGTTTCGTTTGTTTGTTGGTTGGTTGGT
The DNA here is from genome assembly GCA_003203535.1 of Raphidocelis subcapitata. Classification (NCBI taxonomy): domain Eukaryota; kingdom Viridiplantae; phylum Chlorophyta; class Chlorophyceae; order Sphaeropleales; family Selenastraceae; genus Raphidocelis; species Raphidocelis subcapitata. Next base: position 289,428 of record BDRX01000005.1, read on the forward strand.
TGGTTGGTTTGTTTGTTGGTGTGCTTGCTTGCTTGGTTGGTTGGTTGGTTGGTTGGATGGATGGTTGGTTGGTTGGATGGATGGATGGTTGGTTGGTATTTGGGGTGGGTGTGGCGGGTTCTGTGGTGCGATTGCTGCGCCCCACCAATGCGATTGTTGGACCCCAGAACCCGAAACTTTGGGGTCGTCGTTTGCTTGCGCGGCGGCGCGCGCAGTTGGTGGGCGCACCAGCAGGAACCCGATGACAACCACCACGGTGATGTAACCGGCCTTTGCCATCAGGTCCCAGTCCAGGATGCGGTAGTCAGAGGTGGCCTGCGGCGGTGAGTCACAGCGGGGCTACGTTTGCAAATCAACTCCTGCGATTTCGTGCACCGCCGGGTTGCGGTTGGGCCGCTGGCCGTGCGGCCCGCACTCTCTCTTTTGGAGGCCTTGCATGAAGCGTCGACCGGCAAAAGAGTAATCACAGTGAAGGCGAGGCGGACGCGCCCCTGAGGCCAACGGCGCCCCCACCTTGACGCAGGCTTCGTAGTTGGGGAAGGCCCCCAGCAGGGTGGAGCGGTAGAACAGCAGCAGCAGCGCCAGCGCCGGCAGCGACGCGATGATGACGCCTTGAAAGGGGGGAGGTGGGGGGTTACAGGGGTGGGGTGGGATGGTGTGGTTGGTGTGGAGTGGGGCGTGTGGGTGATACGGCAGGGCAGGGGTGGCGTGGTGCGGGGCGGGGCGAGGGGTTGGGGAGGGGAGGGGGGGTTGCACGGAGTCAAATGGGAGCCCCATTGTGCGGTGCGCTGCAGTGCGAAAGTCAAACCAAGGGCTGCTGCCTTTCTGCCAGGCCCCGCCGCACGGTCAAACCCGGGCAAACCCCGGTCAAAGCCCCGCGCTCACCGGGCGCGAGGTTGACTATGAAATCGACAAAGCCGAGGTGCTTTGACAGCGCGGTGCCGATGATGATGTTTGGGGGGTCACCCACCATCGTGGCGGTGCCGCCGATGTTTGAGAACAGCACCTGGCCGGGGTGGCGTTGGTGGATCGGGGCGGGGGAAGCGCGTCTGCGGGCCGCTTGCGCCGTGCATTATGCAGCGGTGTTTCTGCGAGTTAGGAGGGGGCGTTTGCTTTTCCTCCCTGGGTCCGCATGCAGGCCGCTTTTGTCGCATGCCGTTGGGTTGCACCGAGGACCCCTGGAGGAGTACCTATTCGCTCCGAAAGCGCGCCGCCCCCAATGACCCCCCCCTCGTGCCTGCGCCATTAGCAGGGGCCTGGGGTCGCGGCCACAGGTGTGCATGAGGCTGATGGTGATGGGGCTGTTCGTTTTCGGGGGGCGGGAGGGTGTTTGGGGGCACTGAGGGTTCACGCAAGGCGCATTCAATCGCAAGACCCTCTTCTCTTTCTGAACCCTTTCGGCCGCAAGTCAACATGCGGTCCCCTGCAAAGCTTTGCCCCTCTTCGGATCCCTAAGGTTAGGCTGACAATGCCAGTGCTCCCCCTTTTGAACCCACCCCAACAAAAGCATGGTCGTGACATTATCAAGGAACGCAGACACCACGCCTGCGGGCGGGTGTGTGTGGGTGTGTGTGGAAGACGGAGCGGGGTGGGGGCGCACCGTGGTCAGCAGACCAAGCAGCGGGGATTCGTGTGTGCCCTTTTTCTACCGGGAGCCTTTGTGCGGAGCCGCCGCAGCCAATCGGTCAACCACCGTTCTGACCCGTCGGGGCCGAGCCCTGCTCGAGCCCCCGAAGCTGCCTCGGGGATTGTTTTCCCCCTGGTCCAAGGCCCACCCGTGAGGTACAGAAGCATGATGGAAAGCAGCCACAGGCGCCCGCGGCAGGCGCGCAGAGTGGCGGCGCACAGCACCTGCGGCGGTGGCGGCGGCGAGGAGGGCGTGTTCTTGTGAGCCGCGGGGCGCGGAAAGTGGGCCTGCAGTAACAAAGCCTCCTATGGAGTGCTCCCGGGGGGGGTGGTCCTTGGCGGCCCCACCGCCGTTCCAACCCCCAACCCCGCTCCACCCCCCAACCCCACCCCAACCCCCAACCCACCCACCCGCCCACCCCGACCCCACCCAGCCCACCCCGCACACCCCGCCCACCAGCACCCACCTCGAACAGCCCCGTGTTTTTGAGCTGCCCCACCAGGATCATCATCCCAAACAGCAGGCCCAGCGTGGACTCGTCAAGCCAGGAGGTGACCTGTTGGGGGGTTGCGGATGCGGTTGCGTTGGCGTTGGCGTTGGCGGCTGCGGTCGCGGTTGGGGCGGCGTTCAAGGGCGTCGCATTTGGCACGCGCTGCTGGCTGGCGGGGCCCACAGCGTGAGTCCCGAAGCCCGCCTGTTGGGCTGGCGGTTCCAGTGAAGCGAGCGCAGCCGCCAAAGCAGCTCCCCCCCCAAAAAACACGCGCACCGTCTCCAGGCTTGGCGTCATGTTCATCCACAGCAGCAGTGACATCATCGCAAAGGCGCCCAGGAAGGCGCAGTACCTTTTGGAAGGGGGAGGGCGATGTTTGGAAGGCTCAGGCTTTTGGGAGGGGGTGGGCGGTGCTCGAGGGCTTGGGGGTGCAGCGTGCTCGTGCGCGGCGCTTTTTTCTGGCTGCAGCCCAGAGAAAGGGGGTACTAAAGGCTGGATAGGTGTGGGAGACTTGAAAGCCGAAAGGTCCATCCGAAATGGCCTGAAGGAGCCCAAAACAGCCCAGCGAAGGTGTTAAAAAGCCTGCGCCCACATTCTGTGCACGCGCTCGCTGGCGATCCCGACCAGCATCAGCAGCAGGATGGCCAGGGCCACCCAGTTCTTGGCGCGCCCAAAGCCGCCCAGCTCGTTGGCGTGGACCGTGAAGGCCACCTGTGCGGGGGGGAGGGGAGGGAGGCCGGTTTGCGGGGCGTTGCGGGGGCGGGGTGGAGGGGGGGGGGGAGGGGGCCGGTTTGCGGGGCGTGGAAAGGGCGGTGTGGGGCCATTTCGATGCCGCCCGGCACCCAAAACGCGCTGTGTGCCGGGACCGGGATGTGTGTGTGCGAGGGGGTCAAACACGGTCAAACCCGCCCTCGCGCACAGTTTGACCGCACCTGCCCCGGCTGCTCCATGCTAAAAACCAGGTACGTGTCGGCACCGGGTGAGTAGGCCGCCTGCTCGATGTCGCGCCCCTCGAAATCGAGCAGGCAGCGCGCCGCGGCGCCGGCCTTCATCTGGCAAGACCTGACGGGGGCAATGGGGACCAGCCCCAGCTGCTGCGGCGTAACGATGGACTCTGCCAGCGAGGCCAGCGGCACCGCCGCCGCCGGCGGCGGCGCGGTCGCGTTGCGCTGCATGAGCGAGACGAGCAGCTTGGGCGCCGGCGCCTCGTCGGCCGCGGCCGGCGCGGCGGCCGCGGCCAGCACGCGGCGGGACGGGAGGGAGCGCAGCGCGGGCAGGCCGAGCGCGGCGGCGGCGGCGGCGCTCATCGGCGCGGCGGCAGCGGCGAGAGGGTCCCCCGCGCCCGCGGCGGGGGGGCGCTCTGCCAGCAGCCGGCGCACGTGGACGCCGCCGCCTTTGCCGCCGGCCAGCACGCCGGCGCCGTACCAGGGGGCTCCCACAACCACTATGTACAGGAAGTCACTGCAGCGAGCGGGTTTGGGGTTTTGACCGGTCAAACTTGCGAGTGCGCAGCTGTGTGCACGATGGTGCCTGCACGCGCGCTTGGGCTGCAGAATGCGGCATGGAACAGTCACAAAAAACAACGCCAGCACGGCACAGTCAGCGGCGCACAGTGGCACCGGCGAGCTCACATGGGTCCCGAGTTGATGGGGACTAGGTAGGGCTCCGCGCTGGTGACGGCGTGGGCTGCGGTTGGGGGTGGTTTGGAGTTGGGGCGTTGGAGATCGTTGGGCGGCCCCAGTGCTCCTTTGCTGCGCTTCTGCTGACCACCGCGCAACACAGCGCGGCCAAAATCGCAGGCCAGCAAAGGCATGACCCACAGCGCGCAAACGCCAGCTGCGCCCAATGGCGATTCGCAGCCGCCGCCGGCCCAAGGCCCACCGTCCTGCAGCGGCTCTGCGATGTGCAGCCGGTCAACCGAAACGATGGTGATGGCCAGTATGCCCGCCGCGACCAGCAGCACCCAGCTGTTGACCAGCAGCGCGCGCCGTTTGACCCCGGGCTTGTGCTCCACGTGGGGCACGAGGTGGTCGTGGGCCAGGTCGTCCAGGCGCTGGGAGGGTGGGGTTTTATGTGGGGGGTGGGGAGGGGCTTTGAGCCGCGCGGGTTTGTGCGCAGCGGCGGCGGGCGTACTGGGCTGCGCCGCGTTGCGCTGCGGCGTGGCGCGGCGCTTTGGCAGGCCTGCTGGGCGCCTGCCAGGCGCGGCGGTGGGCCACGTGCGGGGCGCCTGCTGGCGGGGCTCACCGCCTCCACGAGGACCTCGGCGCGGTGGGAGATGCGCGGCTCGTGGTGGTCGTGCGCGTGGCTGGCGTGGGGGTGCTCGTGGTGGTGCGCGTGCTGGCCGCCGCTGAGGGAGCCGTCTGCAGCGGCAGCGGCGGCGGCGGCGGCGGACGGTGAGCCCGCCTCGCGCTGCGCCGGATCGAGGGCGTTGAAGCTGTGCCGCCTGAAGAAGCCTTCGAAGCGACGCCACATGGGAGACCCCTCCTGCTGCACCTCGGGCGCTTTGTCGGCCTCTGCGGGGGCTGGGCCGTCATTGGGCGCCATTCTGCCGGGCGCCTGGGGTGCTCGAGCTTCAGAGGCGGTTCACTAGCACCAATGGGAGATTATGGGGCCACCGCGGGCACGGGGAGAGGCCCTGGCTGCGGGAAGGGCTTGCGTCACGATCTGCAGGGGCCCGCGAGGTCGCGCCGGCCTGCGTAGGAGGTAATTGAAGCCACGAAGAGCCCTTTACCGTGGTAACGGGGGGCGGTCCGAGCTCGTTGAGCAGCCCTCGGTCACGTAAACGGGAAGCTGCCGCGCCATTCAAGGCTCGGCGCCGCCCTTTTGATCGGCCCACACCCCGGAGGCGTAGACGAGAAAGTCCTAAATCCGTTGCTGCTCGACCCGGGGTCGGGCGCGGCCGCTTCAGATCGCTGGACGCGTTCCCGCCCCGCGGCCCGCCATGCTCGTCTCAAGCGAGCGGGGGCCCGCGGGGCCGCCCATCGCACCGCTTCGGCCGTCGGATGGCGACGACGTGTCGCAGCTGCTCGCCAAATACCGCAAGCTGACGCTCCTGCGCGCGGTGAGGCGCCGCGCGCTGCGCGCGCCGACACGCCGCGCAGTGCGGGGCGCTGCGCTCCGCGAGGGGGCCGTTCGCGCACGCCCACCTCACAAACACCACCGCCCCCCGCCATGCAGGCGTACGACGTGCGCATGCGGGCCGCGCCGGCGCCGGCGGCGCTCCCCCATGCAGCGGACGCAGGCGCCGAGGGCGCCGGGGCCTCAGAAGACGTGGACACGAGCCTGCCCAGCCCAGAGGCGCTCCCCACGCGGCCGCGCCCGCCGCTGGCTGAGGTGCAGGCCCCTTCCAGCTCTGACCAACAGCTACCGCGGCCGCACAAAGGGCGGGAGCCGCGCAGCGGGGGCCCGCCCCAGGCGAGGCAGGAGCAGCAGGAGCAGCAGCCGGGCCCGGGGAAGCGCGCCACAGGCAGCGGCGGCGGCAGCGGCTCCGGCGGCGCGCGGCGCTTTGGCGCCGTGCCGCTTGCTGCGGCGTCAGCGCCCCTGCCGCCGCAGCAACCCGCCGCGCCGCAGCCCATGGCGCCGCCCCCGCTGCAGCTCGCCCCCATAGCGCCCACGCCCGTGCCCCCATTGGCCGCAGCCGGCGTGGCGCCCCTGCCTCCCGAGGCCGCAGAGACCCCCATCGCCAACTTGGCTGTGAGGCTCTTCCACGAGCCCCCCACGACGGGGCAGCGGCCGGCAGGCCCATCGGCACACGGCAGGCGACGCAGCAGCATGGCTGGGCCGCAGCCGCCACTGCCGAGGCCGTCGCCGCAGCTTCGGCTGGACGGGCAGGCGGACCCACAGCACCACAGGCAGCAGCCCGGCGTGCCAGCCGTTCCGGCCCCATGGGCCCAGCAGGCAAAACCCGCCCCAGAGCAGCGCGGCGCGCCGTCCCAGCTGGTGCGGCAACACCAGCAGCAGCAGCAGCAGCAGCACCACCACTGGCAGCCCCCTCAGGCGCACCAACACACCGCCGCCGCAGCCGGCGGCGGCGGCGGTTGGCACGCGGCACCGCAGCTGCACCTCACCCGCCCCGCCGCCTCGCCCTGCACCTGGGACGCGCAGTCACAGGCCTGCGGCGCGCCCGGCGGCTGGCCTGACGCTGCGCGGGGCCTCGGCTGGGCGCGCATCGAGAGCCAATGCGCGGCGACCTGGTCCCCGCCGTGCCTCGGCGATGACGACGGCCCGCTGGGTCGGCGCGAAGAGGGAGGGCCGCCAGAGGCAGCGGCAGGCGGGGGCGGGAGCGCTTTGGAAGAGCGGGAGCAGCAGCAGCGATGGCAGCAGGATGAGCAACACAACTTGGATTCTGGTTTTGGCCGCGCGCAACGGGCGCAAGGGGGGCACGGCGGCGGGCGGCTACCGCTGCATCCAGTGGACGACGGCACGCAGCCGCCACCGGGGTGGGAGGACACGCAGCCGCCGGAGGGCGGGGGGCCGCCCGCGGCAGACGCCGACGACGACGCAGAGGTGGTTCCGCCGACACCAATAAAGACAGGCGACGACGGCGGCGGCACGGCGTCCGTGGCAGTGCCTGCCACGGTGGCGCCGCCCGGCCGGCGGCGGCTCGGCGACCGCACGAGCCCCGCCGCCGCCGAGCGCGCACCGCGCCCCGCCACCTCGCCGGCGCTGCGAAAGCGGCGGCTGCCGTCGCTGGCGCCCGACGGCGGCGGCGCGCCCAACGGGCCCGCGCCCGCCTCGGCGCCGGGTCGCATCTTGGATCGGTTCGGCCCCGTGCAGTCGACCCCCAGCAGCAGCAGCGGCGGCGGCGTGCGGCCTTGGCAGCCCCGCGGCTTGCCGGCCGCGGGCCCCTCCGCCCACGAAGCCGTGCCGCTGTTCGGCACGGCTCAGCCTGGCGGCACCGCTGACCAGCAGGCGCAGCTGCGGCTGCAGCTGGGCGCGCCGATTCGGCGGCTGCTGCCGGTGTGCAGTGGCGTGCTCGGCGTGCTGCTCGACGGCGCGGCGGGCGGCGGCAGGCGCGGCAAGGCGCCGCGGTCGCCGCGGGATGCCTGCAGCTACAGGCTGTTTGTCATTGGCACCTCCGCTTCGCAGCAGCAGCAGCAGCAGCACGCCGGGGACCTGGCATCCCTCATGGCTTGGGGCCCCTGGCAGCTTGACGCCAGAGCCCCGGCCGTCGCCGCCGCAGAGACTGCCGTCGCCTGCGCCGCGCAGCTCCTGCCGCGCGTTGCGCCGGCCAGCGGCGCGCGCGAGACGCTGCTGGCGGCCGTGGCGGAGCTGGCGGTAAGCGATGCAGAGGACGGCGGCGAGCAGCAGCTGCCCGCGCCCGCAGCGGCAGGGGTCAACATTTGGCTGCTGTCTGGCAGCGGCGGGCACGGCGGCGGAGGGGCCGCCGGCAGCGGCAGGGCGCGCGCGCAGCTGCTGCAGGCGCTGCCAACGGGTGAGCGCATGCACTGCGTTGCGACGGGCGGCGGCGTGTGGCTGGCCGGCGGCGGCGACGGCGGGCGGGCATATGTGTGGCCCCTGGCGCAGCCCCCGGATGCGGCGCTTGCAGAGGCGGAGGAGGGGGAGCGTCGGCGACAGGAACAGCAGCAAAAGCAGCGCGTGCGCCAGCAAGGCGGCTGGCACGCCTGCGGCGGCGGCGACGACGACGGCGGCTTTTTCGAGGCGCCGACGCGGCAGCAGGTCGAGCGCGCCGGCGAGGTCGCGGCGGCGCACGCCGCGGCAGAGCCCGTCGACGCCGCGGGGCGCATCGCGCTGCCGCCGGCGACGCTGAGGGGGATGCCCTTCACAGAGCTGTCAGAGGTGTGCCTGCTGCCGCCGCCGGCGGCAGCGGCCGGTGCAGCGGGGCGCGGTGGCAGCAGCGGCTGGCTCCTTGCAGGCTGCTCGGCGGCGGGTGCGCTGGCACTCTGGGACGTCGGCCGCGCGCAGCTGCTGGTGGCCGCGTTCCCCTCGCTCGGCGGGCTCTCGCAGCTGCTGCCGCTGCCCCGGGCCTTCGCCGAGGGCGGCAGCGGCGGCGGCCGCGGCTGCGGAGCGAGCGGCGCGCGCGCCGGCACAGCGGCGGCGCCCCGCCTGCCAGTCGCTTTGCTAGCCCGCGTGCCGGCCGCGGACGGCTCTGGCCAGCAGCTCTCCCCCATCGTGCTCCACGCCGGCGGCGCCGCGGTCGGGTCGCCGCTGCCGCTGCACATGAGCGTGGACGGCGTCGCGTCTTGCGCCTCGGCAGCTGCCGCCGTCGCCTCGGACGGGACGGTGGCCGCGTGGGACCTGGTCAGCGGCGGCTGCCTTCTGCGGGGCGCGCTGCCGCGCGCCGCGAGGCGGAGCGGGTCGCAGCGTGGCTCGGCGGCGGGTGCGGGCTCGGGCCGCGCGGCGGCGGCGGGCGGGGGCCGCGGCGTCGTGGGGTTTTTGTCGGAGGGTGTGCTTGCGGTGGGCACGTGCGAGGGCGCGCTTCACCTGGTGCAGCTGTAGCTGCATGGCAACGGCTCTTGTAAGCTTACAGCATGGCAGTGACAGAATCTTTGAATGTGTGGCGCAAGAGCTCGAATATGAGCGCAAAAAGTTCAGAGGCAGCAGAAAAAGGCATGTGCGCAGGCAGGGGGGTTTACAGCTCGTCAGCGGGAGGCGTGAGTACGTGGCTGCGCAATACGGTAAGCAGGCAGGGGCGCAGCGTCAAAATCGCCAAATCCAAATCGCATTGGAATCAGAATCTCAATAGTCGGTCAGCACACGCAGCGCGCAGTGCCAGTGCAGCTGGCCGCCGGGCGCGAGGCGCGACCACAGCGCCGGCTGCCAGCCAACAAAGACCGGCGGCAGTGCCGCCTCCGGTTCCCCAGGAGCGCGCGGCAGCGGCGCGGGCAGCACGCCGCGCCGGCAGAGCCCGCAGAGGGCAGCCGCGCCGCCGGGGCCGCGCCCCGCGCGCATGCACCAGGCGCCGCCGCCGCAGGCCTCGCGCAGCGCGAGCGGCGAGAAGGCGCCGGGCGCGCCGGCGGCGGCGGCGGCGTCGAGGGCCTCTGACGTTTCGCCAACTTGGGCGCGCACGCCGACGGCCAGGTCAAACGCTGCTGCGTCCCCAAAACCAAGCGCGCCGGCGGCCGCGTGCCCGCTGCCGCCTCCTGGCGCGGCGGGTGCCGCTGCTGCCGCCTCCGCCACTGCTGAAACGCTGGGGTCGCAGTGGCGCGCGAGTGCTGCAGCCGTCTTGGCGGCGCCTGTGGCAAACAGCTGCGCGCCGCGGGCGCCGTACGGAGGGCGCGCCGCTGGCGGGGGGCTGCTGTCGCCGCCGGCCATGCCCAGCAGCGGCGCTGACACAACGCGCAGCCCCAGCCGCCAGCGCGCCGCCGCGCCGACGGGTGCGTCCCGCACCGGTGGCGCCCCTGCCGCCGAGCCCGGTGCTGGCTCGCTGCCTGCCGCCTCCGCCTCTGCGCCGGCCCCTGCCCCCGCCCCTGCCTCCTCCGGCGGCAGGAGGCAGCACACGAGCTCGGCCCGCCAGGACAGGCCCCCAAACGCCGCCGTGCCCAGCAGCAGTGCCGGCACGGCGCCGCCCCCAACGCCGCAATCATCGGCGGCGCAGGTCGCCTCGTAAAGCCGCCGCAGCTGGGACAGGTGTGCGCCGCCTCGGATCGCGGCGAGCGCCTCGTCGGCCGTGCGGAGGCGGCGGACGGAAGACCAGGGGACGCTCTGGCCGGACTCCAGGAGGGTGTGAGTCATGTCATAGCGCGCATCGAGGGATGCGCTGCGGGGTGGTCGGCGAGCGGACAAGGGCGGTGCGGGCGTCATTACTTGTTCGGCAGGTGGTGCTGGGAGGATTCCATCAATTGGCCACGCCGTGGTCCAAAACGGCTCGGACAATTGAAGGTGCCGGCGTGGCATCCACTGACATGCACCCCTGCTGCCTACTCACCCGTAGTAGCGCTGCAGCGCCTCCAGGGGCCACTCCGCAAAGGCCGCCTCGGGCATGAGCGCCGCCGCTGCGGCCAGCAGCGGCCCCGCGACCAGCGGCAGCCGCACTGACGCGCCGATCGCGGTGAGCTGCTCCGCCGTGGCGGCGCGGCCGGCTGGGCCTGACGCCCACACGTCAAGCGCTGCGCAGCGGTTTTGTTGGTGGCGCGGTCGGGGGGCGTTGCAGTAATGCCACGCAGGGGCATGGTGGATGCGCGGGCATTCATATGCCAGCAGCAGCAGCACACTCAGCGCATACGAACATGCACGGTCTGCACACGCAGCGTCTCTCCCAAAGCAAGCAAACGCACCTGCCAGCGCGGCCCCCTCCCCCCACACGCTGAGCTCCGGCGAGCGCAGCAGCGCCGCCATCGCCTCGGCCGGCAGCTGCTGCAACCGCGCCGCCCGGGCAGGGTCGGCGAGCGCGGGCTCGAGCTCCCCAAACTCCTGGACCACCCTCACGAGCGCCATGCGCTGCAGGGGCGCGACCGCCTCCTGCCGCGCCAGCGGCTCTGGCAGCAGCCACAGCACCGCGAGCGCGGCGTCGAGGGACATTTGATGGGCGAACAGCGTGCCCGACAGCGCCTCGACGCACGCGTCCACCACGCCTGCGCAGCCGAGGCGGTCTGCCAGTACCAGCGTGCGCACAGCCAGCTGCTGCCAGCACGGCGGCGGCGGCGACGGCAGCGGCGGCTCGCCGTCGCCGTGCCCTGGGGGTGGCGATGCGCCCGGCAAGGCGGCGCCGCGCGGCGCGGCGAGGGCGGCGAGGGCGGCGGCGTCCGCAGCGGCGCAGTCGGCGGCGGCGTGGCCGTCAAAGGCGCCGACGTAGCAGCAGCGTAGCAGCGCGACGCCGGCCTCGACCTCGGCTGCGCAGCCGACGTGCAGTACGCACTGCGGCAGCGGCGGGGCGCCGCCGGGCGACTCGCCGCCGCCGCCGTCGCGGCGCCATCGCTCGAAGACTGCGGCAAAGTAGGGGCTTGCCTGGCAGAGGCAGTAGGGGAGGTTGTGGGGCTGAGTTGGGAAGGCCGCGGTGACGGTCCCTTCAGTTCGGCGCGGCGCATGCAACGTGCGCGCGCTCCCTTGACCCATTGCGTGCCCGCACCGCGGTGAGGACCAAGCGGTGGACTGGAAAGCGAGCGGCGACGATCATCACGCCGGCGTCGCCGGGCGCGGCCGTGGCGGCGCCGCCGCCGTCGCTGCACGGCCATGGCGAAGGAACCACGACCAGCGCCTCGGCATCAGCGTATTCCGGGTTGTTCCAGTGCGCCGCCAGGAGCCCCGCGAGCCTGCGCGCCCCCGCCATCTTGCCGTTCGGGCAGCCAGATGGGGCTCCGGAGCCAGAGGGCGCGGTTACGATATTGAAAAGGCGTTTAATACCAATGGGAGATCTCTGGGCCCTGCAGGCGGCGGGCCCACGCGTCTCAGACGCGCCTAGCTCCACGCACCACGGGCCCAGGGCCCTTTCATTCATCCGTAGGTTGCAATGCGAACTACCGACACGGTATAAAACAAGGGCCGTTATGCCGGTAACTAGCAGCTGTGGCTTGCCGCTTGCCGAGGTGGCGGCGGCGCCCCCGTCGATTGGATTGAGGTCGAGACGCGCATCCCGAACACCGGCTTCCAACCGTCCCCCACTCAGCGCACTTCAACTCACTTCAAGATCAGGGCAAAGCCTGGAGCCAAGTGCTGCCGCATGCCTGTGTGCTCGCATGACATCGCATTCGCCCCGGCCCCCTTGCCCCGAGCTTGGCCGGAGATGCTCAGCACCTACCGGCCCCGCCCATCCAAACAACTCTAATCCACCCATCTGAGGTACCCCCTTCCCCCAACACAACACCAGGCCCCCCCCTGGCCCACCCACCACCAGGCACCGCGCACGGTCACCGCAGGCCGTCACCGCTGTGTCTGCGCGTGCGAGGAGCCATTCGGTTCCGCCCTGCCGCCCAGCCGATAATCCCGGGTTGATACGTTTGCAGTGCATCACATACAGCGGTGTGCAGCCCGCACTCCGACGCAGGCCCTCCAACCCCGTCACCCCCGCACCTCAACCGACGGGCCCCCGAATTGCCCACGACAGGCGGTGCGGCCGCTGTATACGTTTTACTTTGAGCATTAGATTCTAAAGACCGCGACCGGACGCCGCTGCGGCCCTCCAGAACACCAGTCCACGCAGGCGCCCAATCCGCGCCCTCGCTGCGTCGCCATGGCGGGCGGAGCAATCGTCTCGGGGCCCGGGGGGCGCACCCACGAGTATGCCAAGGGCAGAATTACGCCCTTCGTGGTGCTGGCGTGCTTCGTCGGCGCTTGCACCGGTCTGGTGTTCGGGTGAGCGCTCTGGGGGACTGTTTGGTGGGCGAGCGCCGCGCGAAAAGGCGTTTTAGGCGCGTTTATGCTCGATTAAGGCTTGACAGGGGCGGAGGAAGCGGGCTGGACCAACGGAGGCCGCCTTGACCTGCCCTCCCGCGCCCCCGCAGCTATGATATCGGCATTGCCGGCGGCGTGGTTGCGATGCCGGAGTTCCAGAAGCTCTTCTTCCCCAGGGTGAGCGGCGTGCGGGCACGCCGGGTCGGGCGGCGGTTCTGCGCGCTGCTGCGCGGCGCGCGCGCTCAGCGGCGGGCTGTAGCAGCAGTGGGCATGCGTGCACAGGCGACGGCAGCCGAAACGCACGAATGCAGGCCGGCAGCACAGCGCACATTGGGGCAGCCCTGGCCGCGGCCGGTCAACAATGTCCCTGTCAGCTTGTCCAGCACGCACGGGCGCGCACACTCACCGAACGCGCACCCCACCACGCACCCCAAAAAACACACCAAACCCAGGTGTACGAGGCCACCATGGCCAAGCACGAGAGCCACGACCCCTTCTGCAAGTACGACGACCCCATGATCTCGCTGTTTGTGTCGGTGCTGTTTCTCGCGGGCATCCCCGGCGCGTTCCTCGGCTCCCTGACCAACAACCGGTACGGCCGCCGCCCCACGATGATCATCGGCGGCGCGTTCTTCTTCGTGGGCAGCGTGCTCATGGCCGCCGCCACGCACGTGGCCATGCTCGTCGTCGGCCGCATCTCCCTCGGCGTCGGCGTTGGCATCTGCGTGCAGTGCGGGCCGCTGTTCCTGTCCGAGCTCGCGCCCGCGCACCTGCGCGGCATGTTCAACACCCAGTTCCAGCTGTTTATCACCTTTGGCATCGTGTTTGCCCAGGTCGTGAACTACAGCGTGCAGCACAGCCCCATCGGCTGGCGCCTGTCCCTCGGCCTCGCCGGCGTGCCCGCGCTAATGCTCATGGCCGGCTGCTTCCTGGGGCCCGAGACGCCCAACAGCCTCGTGGAGCGGGAGCGCAACGACGAGGCGCGCAGCACGCTCGTCAAGATCCGCGGCACCGAGGGTGAGGCGCGCGCGGGCGCGCACGAGGCGCAGCAGCCGGATTGCGCAGCGGCGGTGGCGGCTGCGCATGCGCGGGAGCCGCCACACCCCCCAACAATGCAAACGCCCCCACCCCATCCACACACCCCCACCCCAGCTCAAAACACCCCCCACCCAAACCAAACCCCGCCCCCCCCTCCCCCAGCCGTTGACCCCGAGCTGGAGGACATCATCGAGGCCGCCCGCTTCGCCCGCGCCACCAGCAAGGGCAGCTGGGCCTCCCTCTTCGAGCGCCGCTACCTGCCGCAGCTCATCCTCACCATCGCGCTGCCCATGTTCAACCAGCTGGACGGCATCAACTCGATCATGTTCTACGCGCCGCAGCTGTTCGATGCTATGGGCCAGGGCGCGAGCCAGGCGCTGCTGACTCACCTCATCATCGGCGCGGTCAACGTGGTCACCACGCTGGTGGCGGTGCTCACCGTCGACCGGTGAGGGGGCGGCGCTTTTGCAGCCGCGGGGGGAGGGGGGCCCACTGAGCGCCGGCGCGCTTTCCCAGCCGCGCAGTGGCGGAAAATGCCCCCGCCTGCTCTTTGCATTCCCCAGCGGCTCCGGCCTGCCCGACCCCAGGCGGGGCGGCGCGGCGGCTCCCGGGCGCGCGCCTATCGGACCCCGCTCGCCAGCCGGGGCAGCAACCCCCAAACCCAACCCCAGCCTGGTGCATCGACCGCCAAGCCCCCGCCCGCTGACGCCGCCGCCTCGCCCCTGCCCCCTGCCCCCCGCCCGCAGCCTCGGCCGCAAGTTCTGGCTGCTCCAGGCTTCTGCCCAGATGATGGCCGCCCAGATCGCCATGACCGCCGTCATCGCCACCCAGATGACCCCCACGGGCGGCCTCTCCCCGAGTGCGACGATCGGCCTGCTGGTGGTGGTGTGCGTCTTCATCGCCGGCCACGCGTGGGGCTGGGGGCCGATGGTGCGGGGGGGGGGGGGGGCGTGGGACGGTTTGCGCGAATGGCAGGGGCTTCTTGCGCGCGGGCAGCACGCCTCGGCCCGAGGCGGTGCGCGCGCCGCCGCCGCCGGCGCCAGCCCTGCCACCAGCATGGCCCCCAACGGCAGCACACCCCCAAGCCACCGCCGACGCCCACGCCCGCGCCCCCCAAACTCCCCCCCCAAAACCCCAGGCCTGGCTGGTGGTCTCCGAGGTGCAGCCCCTCCACCTGCGCGCCTCTGGCACCGCGTTTGGCACCATCGTCAACTTCCTCATGTCCTTCGTGGTGGGGCAGTTCTTCCTCACCCTCATGTGCCAGTGCAAGGCCTACGTCTTCCTCTTCTTCGCGGGTGAGCGCGCGCGAACGCACGCGCGCGCGTTTTGCGTGCGCTATTCGGTTGCGCTAGGGGCCCGCGGCGCCCCTCACACTGCGGCGACCCGCCGCTGGCTTGGCCCGTGCCAATCCGCCGCTGCCCCTGCTTTCAAAAATCCCCCGGCTGCAGCCTTGTTGCCGTCCTTGCCTCACCGCCCTAACGCGCGCCCCATCTCCCCCCCAAAACCCCAACCCCCCCAGGCTGGCTGCTCATCATGGGCGTGTTCACGTGGCTGTTTGTGCCCGAGACCAAGGGCGTGCCCATCGAGGCCATCGAGGACGAGCTCATCAAGAAGCACTGGTGAGGGGGGCAGACATGCCATGGCGCATGCCTGCGCGTCTTTAGAGGGTGGTGGGGGCGGCAAACAAGATGCCTGGAAGGGCACGCGCTTGGGAGGGGGTGTGCCGTCTCCTGCGACCTTTTTGCGTGCCCACGAGCTCTTTGTTGTTTTGTTGGCCAAGCGCGCACAGCTGCATGGCGCAGGAAAGCGCCGCCCGCGGCTCGCACGCTTACGCCTCCCCTCCTCCGCGGTTGACCCCCGAAACCGCAGGTTCTGGGGCAAGGTCATGGCGTCGGTGTACCGCGCCGCCGACGAGGCGGACGCGCGCAACCCGATTACCTCGGACCTTATGGCCGCCCGCAAGGACGCCGCCGCGCTGGCAAACGTGAAGCTGGAGCAGGACGACCGCAAGGGCAGCTAGAAGCCCAAGGGGCGGCCCAGATCCTGCCAGATCCGGCGGGATCTGACGGCGCGCGCGCGGCCGAGGCGGAGGCGCGCTGGGCGGGCGGGCGCCGAGGTTTGCGCGCCCCACTTGATGCGCGCGAAGCGAGGCGCCCGTGCGCCGCGCAGGGCCATTTACTAACTACTCCAGGTTTTTCGAGCCCTAGATTAGATCAGGCGCGCCGGCGCGCAGACGTTGCAGGCGCGAACCCCCTCCCTTTTTGGCCGCCGCCGAAAAAGACTCCCGCCCGTTGATTGCAGCGACAGCGCCCGGCCATTTGATCCAGAGACCCCTTTCTCAATACAATTGACAGTGTTTTTTCAGAGCGCGCCGCCGGGCCGCGTCCCCCCTCCCTTCTCCAAACCTGCGCCGCCCTAATTTTGGTAGCTCCCCTGTTTATGTGTCGTGTTCGCCTTGGGCTGCGCGCTGCATCCGCGCGAACCGACCAGGCCCAAGGCCCCTCAGGCGGTCCCTCGCGGGGGACCCAGCAGGACGCCTAGCGCCCCGCCGGGCTGCGACCCGGGCGGGGGCGCTGGCGTCCGCGGCGCAGCAGGCGCAAAAAACTCGGGCGCAAGAACCACCGCGGGGGCCCGGCGTGCGCAACAAGCGCTCGGGGCCCGCGCATGGCGGACGCATGTAACTTTGCATCGCTTGGTTGGCTGTTTTGCAGGCCTGGGCGAGGGCTCGGAGGGCGCCGGGCCGCGGCGCGGACTGCGGAGCGGCGCACAGCCACCGTGCCGCCCGTCCGCTCGGAGGCCCCAGGCTGCGTCGTGGAAAGGTTCACTGACGTTATTGGAATCCGTCGCGCCCGATTTCAAGGGCAGGCGCGCTTGGCAGGCCACTCGGCCGCCGGGGGCCCCGGTTTTTGGGTTATGACGGACGCCCCGCTGCGCGTATATTCCAAAATCCGACGTGGACCCGACCGCGAGCACGCCCTTTCGGCAACCACGCGGCCTCACGGCGCGCGATTAGCTTGTATAAACTATTAGCGAGCCGCGGAGCGCGCCGTCCCGTCCCACAGCCCCTCCAAAATGATGACCCTGTTTTGACGCGGCAGAGCAGGCACGGAGCGCCCGCGCAGTAGGGAGCAGCCGCGATGCGTTCACGAAGAAGGTTGTCTCCGAATTCGACGAGCTGGAAGCAAGGCAGACTGCGACGGTTCGAGGACGGTTCCAGCACGCTCGGAACGGGAGTATTTAGAGCGCCGCGCCTGCCCGCTCGGCGCACAACTCCGCCCGCAACACCGAACCAACCGAAACGACCATGGCCCTTCACCTGGCCAACGCCACCCGCCGCGCGGCCCTGCCCGCCGCCCGCGCCGCGCGCCGGGGCATCGTCCCGCTGCGCGTGCGCGCCTTCAAGGACAGCGCCTCCACCCCCGCCGCCGCCGCCGACGGCCAGCAGCAGCAGCAGCAGCAGCAGCAGGGCGGCGCCGGCGCCGGCGAGCTCGCCAAGCAGCAGCCCGCCGCGGCGCCCGCGGCCCCCCGGCCGCGCGACCTGCTGTGGGGCCCCTCTGCGCTCGCCCTCGACGCCTTCATGCCCCGCCGCGTGAGCTCCCTCTTCGCCGAGATGGAGCGGGAGATGGACGCCCTCTCGCGCGCGGTCTGGGGCGGCGACGCCTGGCCCGCGATGGCGCCCGCCGCGGCGCGGCGCGCGGGCGCGGCCGCGGCCGAGCCGGCGCCCGCCGCGGCGCGCTGGCGGCTGGCCACCGATGTCAAGGAGACCGACAGGGAGTTCCTCATCCACGCCGACGTGCCCGGGATGGTGAGGGGGATGACCTGGGACCGCGCTGTGCGCCGGGGCCCGCGGCGGCGGCGGCGGCGCGCGGCGCGGCGCCGGAAGCCTCCGCGCGCGCGCGCGGACAGCTCGGCCGGCGCCCTGCGTGCCAACCCGCTCCGACGCCCAAACATGCTGCTCACACTCACACGCCCCCTCTCCCCCAAAACCCGCAGACCAAGGACGACATCAAGGTTACCGTCCACGAGGGCGTTCTGTCCATAAAGGGGGAGCGCAACTACGAGGCAGAGGAGAAGGAGGTGGGGGCCTGGGGGGGCGGGGGAAGAGGATGAGTCAGCGCTCGGCGGGCAGCGGGGCGGGGCTGCGGCCGTGGCCAGGCGGGGCGAGGCCACTCACGCATGCAGCAGCGCGTGCGCCCGGCGGCGAACGGCGCGCGCCCCCCCTATCTGTTTCAACCTCACAGCAGCAGTGCTGACCCAATGCCCCCTGTCTCTCCCCCCGGCACCCCCAAATAAACCGCGCAGGGCGACCAGGTCAAGTGGATGGAGCGCAGCCACGGCACCTTCCTGCGCAGCTTCGCGCTGCCGGAGGGCGTCGACGCCGACGCCATCGCCGCCAAGGTGGAGAGCGGCGTGCTGACCGTGCGCGTGCCCAAGGTGGAGGCGCCCCCCAAGCCGGAGCCCAAAGAGATCCCCGTGGCCGACGCATAAGGTTATAAGGGCGCGCGCACGGTCCGCAAGAAATCGGTGCCCCCCGAGGCGGCGCGTGCGGTTCGAGGAGAGCGAGCGCGCCACGCGCAGCGGGCCGCGGCGCCTCAGCCCAGGTGCACGCACGCGCGAGAGGAGAGAGGCTGCCGGGGCAAGGCGCGGTTTCGGGGCGGAGGCCGAGGCAGCCTGAGCGGCGGCCGGCCGGGCGGCTTGCCTGCGCTTTTTCATTGCGCCCCAAGAGGGCCGGGGCGGTACGCATCACAGACCGCCCCGCCGTTGTACTTTGCAATGCACCTCAGCGCGCCCCGCCCGATGGGCAGCGGAGGACATGCCTGTCCCCAAGTCGTGGTCATGCCAGCGCGTCCCGCACTGTATCGCCTTGCCACCGCGCGCATTGCCACCGTGCGCAGTGTACGCATTGCCATCGCGCACACGCATCAACGGGCGTCCCCGCTTGATGCCACTGCAGCGTAAGAGCGCATCATCGGTTGTAAAACACACTTGCACACCTTGTTAGATTACAGCGGCAGTGCGCAACAGCAGCCCCAGAGCTTGCAGGCTGTGCCACAGGGCAGCCTTTGTTTGCAGCGGCAGCCAAGATTCTCAATCCAGGCCCGCAAGTCGCGACCTGCGGCGAGCTGCCGCGGCGCGGGGCCCCCAAAACAGCGCGCCGCGCCCCCCACCGGTGCCGGAACCAGCCCGACGCGCAGCGCGGCCCCCGCGCCGCCCGCGCCGATCCGCCGGCCCCAGATCACATTCGGTGCCTCGGCGACGACGGCGCCGCCGCCCTGTCGCGCAGCAAGCGCCGCATGACCTTGTTCGAGGCCGTCCTTGGCAGCGATTCGACGCAGACCACCCGCTCCACCCTGAACAGCGGGTTGAGCTGCGCCCGCACCGCGGCCTGGCACGCGGACAGCAGCCGCGCCTCGTCGGCGGCCGCGCCGGGGCGGGGGACGACGAAGAGGTGAAGCTGCTCCGGCCCGCCGCCGGGCGCGGGCACGCCGACGGCGGCGGCCTCGAGCACCAGTTCGCCCGCGGCCTCCAGCACTGCGCGCTCCAGCTCAACAGACGCAACCTTTTTTTGGGTGGGGCGGGGCGGGGCGGGGCGGGGCGGGGCGGGGCGGGGCGGGGCGCCGGTTGATTGCTTCAGTTTCATCCCGTTTAGACAGCGTGCTGGGGGCCGCCGGGCGCCGGGCACCCCACAACGGGCGGCCGGCCCTTTCCGTCAGCAAAACCCGCTTTTGCTCCTTAAACCCCCGCGGCGGCAGCCGCCGGCGGCAGCCCACCCCCCGCCCCTCGCAAAAAGCGCCCCCTGGCCCCCCCACCTTTATGCCCCCGAGGTTCATCGTGTCGTCGCAGCGCCCCAGGGCTCGGTAGTAACCCCCCGCCAGCCGCGCCACCTCGTCGCCGTGCCGCCGCAGCGCGCGGCCGGTGGCGGCGTCGGGGGGCATGTCTGAGTAATAGGTCGCCGCGTGGTCGCGGATGAGCAGGCGCTGGGAGCTGCCCAGCATGGGGGGCACGAGGGCCAGCTCACTGGAGGATGGGTTCGTGTTTTTTATGTGGGTGAGGGGGTGAGGTTGGGAGGAAGGCAGGGTTGTGTGGAAAGTGGGGGAGGGGAGATTTTGTGGTGGTTTGGTGCTGCGAGGTCAGCGGGGCGCACCCAGCGCCAGCACGCCCCCGCCACCCAATGACGCGCCGCCCCCGCATGGCCGCCGCCGCTGCGCCGCCGCCGCACCCGACGAATGGCCGCCCCGATTCGTGGGGCGACTGCTCCCCCTCCGGCCCCAGCAGCACGAGGCTGGCGCCCAGCGTGGGCGTGCTGAAGGCGGAGGCCGCCTGGGGCTGCAGCAGCGTGCCGGTGAGGAAGCCGCCGCCGATTTCGGTGCCGCCGCAGTACCTTTGGGGCGGTGGGGGCGGGTTTGGGGGTTGTGCGCTCAGGTTTGGGTGGTTTGGGGGCTGCTGTGTTTTGGTGCAGCTTGGCCATAGGGGCCCAGAATAGCTTCCAAGCACCTGCACAGTGCCGCCTAACAAGCAGCAAGGTGGCAGCCCCCGTGGCTCACTCACACAGGCCCAGCCCCCGCGGCCAGGTCGCAGCCCCCACGGCTCACTCTATCACGGGCCTGTACCCCAGCACCCTGGACGCCAGCCAATGGTAGTCCTCGGGGGCGGAGGCCTCCCCCGTGGAGCTGAAGCACCGCAGCCGCCGCCAGTCCGCGCCGGCCATGCAGCCGCTGGCGCGCCAGGCCTTCACTATGGAGGGCACCAGGCCCAGCACCTCAACGCCCGCTGACTCAACAAAGTCACCGAAGTCGCGGCCCAGGGGGGAGCCCTGGCGGTGCGCGGGGGGCGGGGGGCGGGGCGCGCGCGCATTCGTTCGTAGCGGTGCGTGCGTGTGTGCGGTGAGGGGGGGCTGCACACACCCAAACGCAAACACACCCGCACATGCAGCGCACACGCTCCTCATGTCAAAGCCGCCTCGCGCGGCGCGCCGCGGCTGCGACGCCGCAGGATGGCAGCGAAGAAAGACCGCCCCAAAAACCGCCCAACGCGCCGCTCCGAAACCGCCGAAACCCGCCGCACCTGGTACAGTGCTATCGTGCCGCCGTTGAGCAGCGCCGCATACACCAGCCACGGCCCCATCATCCAGCCCAGGTTGGTGGGCCACGCCACCACCGTGCCGGGCCGCACGTCTTGGTGCGCCCAGCCGTCGACGGCGCAGCGCAGCGGGGTGACGTGGGTCCAGGGGATGGCCTTGGGCTCGCCCTGCGGCGACACGGCGAATGGGAGGCCCGGGCGCGGGCGGGCACGTCGGCGGGCGCCGGATGAAACCCCACCCGCACGCCAAAAGGGGCAGGGGTAAGGTGGGGCCCACTGGCCCCCATGCCCCTGCAGCCCGAGCCCTGTTAGGGCACCCCCCCCTTCTAGCTGAGCCCACGCACAGTGGTGCCGGATGAGAAGAGGATGTTGGTGACCTCGTGGGCGTCTGCCACGCGCGGGCTGAAGGCCCCAACCTCCGCCTCCCCGCCGCCGGGCCCCGCCAGGAACCGCCCCCACGCCTCGTCCCCCTCGCGCAGCGCCAGCCGCGGCGCGGCGACGCCGTCGGCGGGCAGCACGACCGCGGGCGGCGCGCCCGCCTCGGCGACGCGCGAGTACAGCGGCAGCGCCTTGCCGCCGCGCAGCACGACATCGCACGTGAAGATCGCGGCGGCGCGGGAGATGCGGAGGCGCGAGGCGATCTCGGCGGCGGCGAAGCTGTCGGCGATCGACACGACGCTGCCGGGGATTGGTTGGGTTGGGCGGGGGGCTGGTGAGCTCCCGGGGGGTGGGGGCGCTAGGGGGTGGTGAGCGCGCCTTGCCCTCCCGCTTCTGTAACGGTTTGGCCGGCGCCGCGTTTCCGAAACCTGCAGCAGCAGCAGGCTGCCGCGACGCAGCCGCTGGCTGGCTGGCGGGCTGGCTGGCCCGTGCCGCACCTGCAGCCCGCCAGCACGATGCCCAGGTAGATCACCACCGACTCAACAGTCATGGGCATGTTGATGGCAATGGCGGTGCCTGGCGTTGGGGTTTGGCGGGATTCCACAGAAGTTGGGGGAGCTGTTGGGGCGCACGCCGTGCGCCTGCAGGGGCAGGGCTGGGGCCGGGCTGCTGCCCCCTTGCAGCACAGCGTTGCAATTGCCACGGCGGCAGGCCCCCACGGCGCGCGCACCCGGCTTCCAGCGCGCCGCGATGCAGGACGCTACGTGCGTGCAGCGGTGCCGCAGCTCCTCCCTGCCGACGGCCTGCACATCCCGCGGCCGCCCCTCTGCGGCCCACACGACCGCCGGCGCGCCCACGGGCGCGCGCGGGCAGCCCAGCGCCGCCGCGGCGATGTTGAGCCGCGCGCCCGGCAGCCAGACGGCCGCGTCGGGGTCGTCCGCGGGGCCCTCCCGCAGCACGCGCTGCGGAGGCGCATCGAACCGTACGCCCAGCTCCCGCAGCGCCGCGGCCCAGAAGGCCTCGGGGTTGTGGCAGGACACCCGCTGCAGCAGGCGCCAGTCGGCGGCGGGGTGGCCCGTGCGCTGCGAGCTCCATAACAGGTCCCCCTGGGGCGCGGCGGCGGCGGCGGCGGCTGAGTTGGGGGCTGCATGGGCCGCGCTCCGCAGCGCATGCTGCATGCTGCATGTAGCATGCTGCATGCTGCACACTGCTGCTGCTGCCGCACGCGCCCAAAGCTGAGGCAGGCTGCTCGGTCCCACACGACCTGGCCCACACGCGCATGCCATCACCAAAGCAGGTCAGCAAAGCGAGCGCTGCAACCGGCCCCCCAAAAGCAAGCCTGCGGCGCCCTCCTCACGTCAAATCGGTCCATGAATCCCTGCAGGTTTGTCGCAGCCACGTCCGACGCGGCCGGCACCCACACCGGCGGCGGCCCCAGCACGGCCTCGTCCCACAGCGCAAACACAGCGGCGTGCAGCTGCTGGTGCAGATCGAAAGGGTGCTCTGGCCGCAGCACCTCGCGCGTCAGCTGCTGCCAAGCCTGCCGGGGGTGTGGGCGAGGGGGACCGCAGTGGCTTGCTGCACGGGGCTGGCCGGCAGCGTGCAATGGCGCAGCGTGCGCGGCGCCCGCGTGGCGCGCCACGCGTGCGCGCGCGCCGTTGACCGCGCCGCACCTGCGGCGCGCGCACGGTGCCGGCCCGCACGGCCGCGAGCAGCTTGGCCACGCTGGCGCGCTCCGCCTCGAGCATGCCGGGCCATTCGAGCGCCGGCGGCATCGCGGGCGGCGGGGCAGCAAGCGCGGCAGCGGCCATCGTGCGCGCGCTGCGTCGTCGTCGGCGCCGCCCCCGCCGTGGAGCGCCGCCCGGTCGCCTTTACACCGGCTGCGCCACCGATCGCAGCGGTTTGCCGAGTCCTGGAGGCGCGCGCGAGGCCTGGGCGATCAGGACAGCGCGCGGGCTGGCCGGGGTGCCCCAGTAGGAGGTCGGAGACGCGCGACAAGCGGTATATATGACGATCGGACGGGCTTTTGTCGCGTTTTACCAGGCTGCCTGCTGCCTGAAGCGGGGGGGGTCGCGCAGCGATCCAGGCCTCGGGCCTCCTGATAGCGGCAGGCTGCCCGCCCGCTTCAATTTTAATTGTTCGACCTGGAAAGTCTGAGAAGCACTCGCGCGACCCCCGAGGCTCGCACACACACCATCCAATGGCCACTCCAACCACAGGCGCGCCCCGCCGGGCAGCGGCCAGCGCGCCCGCGGGCGCTGCGAGGCGCATTGGAACCGCGCGCATGCGCTCCTTCCTTGGCGGAGGCAGCCGGCAGCAGCAGCAGCGCGTCGTGGTGGCGGCGGCGGCGGCGGCGGCGCAGCGCAGCGGCGCCGCCGCTGCCCTCCGCCGCTCCGCCGCGGCCGTGGCCGGCGGTGCGCAGCAGCAGCAGCAGCAGCAGCAGCAGCAGCAGCAGCAGCAGCAGCAGCAGCAGCAGCAGCAGCAGCAGAAGCAGCAGCAGCAGCTCGACACGACCCTGTTCTGGGCCCGCGGCGCGCTGGTGATCGACGAGCAGCAGCGCAGCCAGCGTCAGCAGCAGCAGCAGCACGAGGCGCAGCAGCGGACCCATGCGCAGGGGCAGCAGCGCCTCGGCCTGGGCGCGCCTGCGGCGTGCGCGGCCCTCGCGTTCGGCGCCGCCCTGCTCGCGGCGATGCCGCCCCCCGCCGCGGCCGCCGTCGCCTCGGGCGCCGACGCGCACGCCGCCGCGGCGGCGGCCGCCGCGGTCAACCCGTCGTTTGACCTGGCAGAGGGTGAGGAGTTTTGGGGCAACGTCGCGCGGTACGGGCGGTACTTTGTCACCGTGATGCTCGGCACCGGTTACGTCATGGTGCGCCCGCTGGTGGGGCTCTTCAAAAACCCGGTGACGGGCGTGCTGGCCGTGCTGGCCATCGGGGGCGCCGCCTATGGCATGAAGGTCACCCTCGAGGCGATGCTGGGCATGTCCGAGCCCTTTGACTACCTGCCACCCGCCAGCGCCGGGTACTGAGGCCCGTCCTGGAGGCGTGCGCCGCTGCCAGGCGTCTGCCAGAACGGCGGCGTGCTGCGAGTGGCTGTGTGTTTGGTGGTCGACTGGAGGTGCCTTTCGGCCGTAAAGTGAGCTTCGTGTAACCATAAATGCTGCGGGCTCGTGCACTGTGTCACGGGGGCGCTGACGAACAAGGCCAGCGGGCGCAGCAGCAGCAGCAGCGCAGGGCGGCGGCTTGGTGCACGCACCGCCGCTCGACGGCCGGTGCCACCGCCGTCGGCGCACATGCCGAACAACCGAGCGGCAGCCCGCCCGCTTGCATACCGCGTTTGTACGCGTCCCCCGATTCTTCCCGCCCACAAAACTCCGCAAAGCCCAGCGTCGATGCGCGGGGCCCTGGGCAAGCGGACAGCAGCAGTGCTTCTCCAACGCTGCGGCAGCGTATTTCACGCACAAAAGGGCGTCATGCTGGGCCTGCGCGGCAGCGTGGTGGCAGCAGCTGCGCCGGCACGCGGCCGCGGCGCCGGCGCCGGCGGCGGCCGGGGCGGCGGTGCCGCCGCCCCGGCACGCGGCAGGGCCAGCAGCAGCAGCAGCAGCAGCGCCAACGGCAGGCGGGAGGTCCCGATGCGCCCGAATGGGGACGGCGCAGGCAGCCGCAGCCGGCAGGCGGACGGCGGCGGCGCCGCCGTGGCTGCGCGGGCGCCGCAGGGCCCCAGGCCGGGCGGCGACCGGCCGCGGCAGGCGGGGCAGCCGGGGCAGCAGGGGGAGCAGCAGCAGCAGCGGGGCGGCGCGGCGCGCCGCGACGAGGAGCGCGATTACAGCGACCGCAGCGACGACGGCGCGGCGGGCGGCGTGCCCACGGCCACGTTTGTGCCCCGGGACCCGCGCGTCGTCGACGGCCCCTGGTCGCGGCTGGACGCGTCGCTCGTGACCGCGGCGCAGGCGGACGCCAGGCTCGCCGCGGAGGGGACGGCGCCGCTCAAGGGGCCGGAGCAAGGTGCGCGCCGGGGCGTTGGCTTTTGTGCGCGCTGCCCCGGCAGCGGTGGCAACGTGGCTCGCTGCTCGGCGGGGAGCGCAGTGCTATGTGCAGCTACCCAGCAGTGTTGCCACCCAGCTACCCTAGTGCCTTGCCGTCCTGCCTCCCACGGCCTGCGATTTGCCAAACGTAGCGTCACGCACACAACCCCCCGCGCGCCGCGCCTCCCACAGGGGCCGTGCTGCTGGGCCAGTCCGCCGAGGCGCTGCGCCAGCTGGCGGCGTCCCTCGGCCACAAGCCGTACCGCGGGCAGCAGGTTTGGGACGAGCTGCTCAGGGGGGCGCGCAACCCGCAGCTGCGCGGCGCGCGCAGCGTTGAGGAGATGTCACTGGTGCCACAGGTGGGCCCTCTTCGCCGTGTATTTCTGCCGCTTGGTGTTTCTGTGTTTGTGATGCGCACACCGCACGCCAACTATGGCAATGCGCGCGTGGCCTTGGAGGCCTGGGCTGCAGTGCGCGCCCTGCCGTGGTTTGAGACTGCAATCCCCGACCCCCCGAATCGGCCCCGCAGGCCCTCCGGGACCAGCTGTCGGCGCTGGGCGTCCGCACCGGCCGCTCCGTCGTGCACCACTCTGTGACGTCCCCCTGCGGCACCACCAAGCTGCTGCTGCAGCTGGAGGAGGGGCGGCTGATAGAGGCGGTCGGCATCCCCACGGCGGACAAGGACGGCCCGGGGCGGCTCACCGTGTGCGTGTCGTCGCAGGTGCGGGGGGAATTGGGGGGGAGCGCTGCCGTGCATTTGCAGCGCCGCTGTGCATTTGTGTGCCCGTTCCGGGTGGTGATGCCGTTGGTGGGCGACGGACAGAGGCTTTCTGCCCAACCGCATGCATGTTGACACGTTGACACGCCACGTTGACCGCTGACCAACCCCAAACGCCCGCGCCAGGTCGGCTGCCCCATGCGCTGCACGTTCTGCGCCACCGGCCGCGGCGGCTGGGCCCGCAACCTGCGGCCCTATGAGATTTTGGACCAGGTGCTCGCGGTGCAGGAGGCCTACGGGCGGCGCGTAACAAACGTCGGTGAGCCGCGGCTCGGGGGGGTTGGGCCGTTGGGGTGGGGAGGGCGCCGCCCCGCCCCGCCCCGGCGCGCGAGCCGCGTGGCGTCGGCGGCGGCGGCGGCGGCGACTGCCCAGGTTGACTGGCAAAGGCGCGTGTGCACCGAAGGGCTGAGGCCGAAATGCCAAACACGAGGCCCCGCGCCAGGCCGGCGCGCGCCCGCCCGCCCCGCCCGCCAAACCCGCGCCCCGAAACCCCCGACGCGCGCAGTGTTCATGGGCATGGGCGAGCCGCTGCTCAACCTGCCCGCCGTCGCGGCGGCGTACCACCTCCTGCGCGACTGTCTCGACCTGTCGGGCCGCGCGATCACAATTTCAACGGTCGGCGTGCCCAACGCGATCCGCAAGCTCGCCGCGATGCGGCTGCCGGTGACGCTGGCGGTGTCCATCCACGCGCCCAACCAGCAGCTGCGGGAGAGGCTAATCCCCAGCGCCAAGGTTTACTCAGTCGGCGCGCTCATGCAGGTGCGGGGGCTTGACTAATCGGGCTCTGCACACCCAGCAGAGCTGGTGGCCTTGGGGGCGGGCCCCAGACGAGGGCTATTTTTTGGGTGGGGGTTTGCGTGCTGCCAGGGTTTGGCGTGCCTGCCTGATGCGTGCACGGCTCGCATCACGCCACCGCACGATCCCCCAGCCTACCGCTTGCCGGTCAAACAAGCAACGCAACGCAACGCACCCGCCAATGCAAACCATCCGAATCCTACGCGCTCCAGGACTGCGCTGCCTACTTCAAAATGACAAAGCGGCGCGTGTCGTTTGAATACACGCTGCTCGCGGGGGTCAACGACAAGCCGGAGCACGTGAGCAGGGCGGAGAGGGCGCGAGGGGGGACGTGCGCAGTATGGGGGCACGGCTGCTTGCTCGCCCTTGCCTGTGACAGCCACCGAGTCCTCAACACCTCCCGCCCTCCCCGAGCTCGGCAAGCCCGACAGCTGTCTTGACTCTTGACTGAGGTCGATCGACCCCAACCCCACGACTGAATACCGCAAACAACCGCAGGCCCGCGAGCTGGCGGCGCTGCTGCGGTCATATGACCTCGCGTCCCACGTCAACCTGATCCCCTGGAACCCCGTGGATGAGTCAGAGTACACCCGGCCGTCCAACACTGCGGTGGCCGCGTTCAGGAAAGAGCTCGAGGCGGCCAACATCACCACCAGCCTGCGCGTGACGCGGGGTCTCGAGGCGGCGGCGGCGTGCGGGCAGCTGCGCAACAGCTTCCAGAAACAGGCGCTGCCGGAGCCGCAGCCGCTGCGGTGATGAGGGGGGGGGTGCGCGCGGCGAGGGGTGCCCAGGAGGTGCCGAGGGGCCCAAGCCCAGACGGCGGGGTGTTGTGTAAAAGCGACCAATGGCTTGGTCCCCGAAACATGCACGCCATGGTCAAGGGGGGCCGTGCTCCAAAGGCTCGAGGCACGGGGCCAGCGCACTTGGGCTGCGGGCTGCCGGATGGGGCGTGGCCACGCCGAAGCTTCTGCTGACGGTTTGGCTGCTTTTATGGTGCTGTTACAAGGGGGGATCAGCATGCAAGCATGCAGTGCGGCGCGGGGAGAGAGGTGGTGGGCCGAGGCGGATGCAGCCGACACTCGCATGTGGCTGCGGACACCCGGTGCTTCAGGAGCTCCCGTTTACGCGTCCCGAAGATTTAAACCGCGTTAAAACGCTTCTTTGAAACCTCGCAGGCCCACTCAACGCGAATCATCGCTCGGCGGGTTCAAGCGGCTAGACAGCGCGCGGGGCGCAGAGGCCCAAGCACCGCGTTGGCCTGCAAAGAACCCCGAAAAGGCAAGCGAACGACATTTAATTTAGTTTGCGCGCGCCGGTGTGCTCGGAACGGCGTGCAGCGGCGGTGCGCCCGGCGGGCCGAGGCGGCGGCTCGCGGTGGGGTTGCGGGGGCGCGCGGCGCGTGCACCCAAGCGCTGACGCCCGTCTTACACCCGCTCTGCTTTTGCCCCTGTTGACGGCAGGCCGGCTCCCCGGCACGGCCGCGGGCGTTGGAATGGCGCTCCCTCGCGGCCGCGCGCTGCTGCGCGCCGCGCTCGCGCTC
Organism: Raphidocelis subcapitata; assembly: GCA_003203535.1. Lineage (NCBI taxonomy): Eukaryota > Viridiplantae > Chlorophyta > Chlorophyceae > Sphaeropleales > Selenastraceae > Raphidocelis > Raphidocelis subcapitata. Next base: position 317,465 of record BDRX01000005.1, read on the forward strand.
GCGCTGCTGCACTGCGCGAGCGCGGCGGGCATCATACAGCACGACAACAGCCCGACGTGCCGTTCGTACGCGCCCGCGTGCGCGGCCAAATGCGCCGGGCAGGAGTACTTTTACATTTGCGCAGTCGGCAACGGCCCCATGGGCACGCCCTACGTAGTGTGCCGCTGCGCCGCGCCGGCGATGCCGCTCGGGCCGCAGCAGCAGGGTGAGCGCCGCGCCGCGCCGCGCCGCGCCGTGGGCCCTGGGGCGAGGTGGCACTGCCTTGCCTGCAGCGCTGATGTTGCGCCGAGCGCTCTGGCGCCTCGCGCCGCTGAGCTGAAACCGAGTCCGCGCCTTGCGCATCGGGAACGGCCTGCCACGACCCCAAGCACGCACTGCCCAAACCCTCCCTCCTCCGTCCCTCCCGAACGCCTTGCCCCCAACCGCAGTGGCGCATTTGGTGCTGGACCCCGAGATGGGCTGGCCCGGGTCCCGCGCCTGCAACTCCAAGACTTGGGCCAATGTGAGCAGGGATGCTGGCAGGGCAGGCCGTGTGGGTGGGCTCCCCGCCCCGCTCCGGCCGGCGGCGGCGCTTGCGGGCCGAATACGCGGCCGTGGCTGCTGTGGCCGCCGCGCCGGACCGCAACCAAGACCCTAACCGCAACAAAAAACCCTCCCACCCCGCAGGAATGCACCATGCAGATGACGGCCCATGTCAACGGCACCTCTGTCCAGCTCATCCCCTCGGTCCGCAAGGCCTTCAACGAGGACTGCGCGCCGGCGCCGGGGCTGGTGCTGGGGCCAAAGGGCGCAAGCGCCGCGGTGGTGTTCCCCCAGGTGCGTGCGATGGGGCGCGGCCGCGCGAGGGGGAGGGTCCGTGCGGCTGCCGGGTGCCCCGTGCAGGCCCTCTGTATCCAAAAATCGGCAGCGGTTCTCACACCGAAAGCCTCCTGCTCCCAGGCGCCGCGGCTAATGCAGGAGCGCCACTCACCAGCCCGTGCAATCCCCCTCCTCCCCTCCTCCCGCAACCCCCCCTCAGTACCCCATTGGCATCACCTCCACCGCCCCCGACGGCACCGTGACCATTGACTTTAGTCAAACCGCCGCCGACGACCCCAACGGCCACGACTGGACGCGCTGCATCCTCACCTACCGCGTCGTGAAGGGCTCCTTCCTCGACCCACGCGGCGCAGCGGCCGCGCAGGCGCAGATGCAGCAGCAGCCCGCGCTCGCCGGCCCCGCTGGCCCCGGCAAGGCGGCGCCGGTGGCGGGCGACGCGCCGATGGCGCGGCAGCTGGCGGCGCAGGAAGCCCCCGCCCCGGCCGCGGCGGCGGTGCCCGCGGCCCCGTCGTCCGCCTCTGCGGCGGCGCGGCCGGCGGCGGGCGCAGGCGCCGCCCTGTTTGCCGGCGCGCTCGCCGCGCTGGCGGCGGCGATGCTGTGAGCTTTGCACCACCCAACCCCAACGGGCCCAGTTGCATTGATTATGTGTTCCGCCGTCCCCGCCGTCGTGGGGCCCTCCTCTTTGAAAATTGGTCCGCTGCCGGGCGCTGCGCCGCGGCGGCGCGGGAGCGCGGCGCCCCTTTTCGTTCCTTGCGATACAAAACCAAACTTGCGGGGTGCTGCCGCGCCACACACCATGGCCGACGCGGCCGAGGGAGCGGGGCGCCGCGTCCGGCGCCGGCGCGGCTCGGCCTCGGTGTCTGATGTTTGACCGAACTGTGTTTGACTGAGCTTCCGGGATATGACAAGAGCATGTTCATGCCACCTCAAACAAAACAATGTGATCGGCGGCGCCGCAGCATTTCGCGGCGCCGGCCGAGATTGGCCGCAAAGACGGCTGCCCCAGCGCCCCGCTGCCGTGGGCCGGGCCTCGGGGCCGGGGCTGCCCTCGCCCATCGCGGCAACGGGCCCCGTCACCCGCGGCGGCGAGCGAGTGGGGGGAGGCCGCGACACCCGCTGCCCCCGCCCTGATTCGCACGCCCCGCATGCACTTTCGCCGATGAGGCATGCCCTGCCCATGTGTCCCCGCCCTCTCCGACGCGCGCTGACGGCCGACCAAGTGCCGAGGCTCGACAGGCGTGCACGCCCAATCACAAGGGTGCACGCCTCTTTGTATGTGCTGTCAGCGGCGCACAAGAAACGAGCCCACACCGTGCGACCCCAGACAAGCAATCATCAGTAACACATGCCTTCACGCGCGTTGGGGCATCTCGTAATCCCGCGGCGGCCCGCGGCACCCGACGGCGCAGCGGCGGGTGTGCGCATGAGAGCGGACGGTTGGCACCGGGTCCCCGACCCCACAATCCATTCTCAGGCCTCAAAGGTTCCAATCCGAGCCAGGTGCGCCGCTCCCAGCCGCGGGAAAGCTTGGCAAACGGTCTACCCTGCACTGGCCTCGCGCCGATTGATTCGATTCGACAGGGGAAGCGGCAGTGAACCGCGTAAAGTGGGCAAAAAATACCACCGGTCCATCGTTGGGCGCCCGGCTCGTTGTGTAGTCGCTGGCCCAGGCTTCAAACCACCCGCCCCCCCTTGCCCAACCGCTGCTGACAGGTCGATATTCGGGTGAAGGCCTTCCTAAAGGGATATTCGATAGACATGGGTGCCGCAGGCGTCGGCGAACGGACCTTGCGGCGGCAGCCCGCGGCCGCGCGCGCCGTGGTGCCCGCCGCGCTCCTGCTGCTGCTGGCGTGCCGCGCCGCCGACGGCGCCATCGTCCGCAGCGACAACAGCGCGCTGTGCCAGACCAACCTCGCGGCCTGCGAGCGGCAGTGCGCGACCGTTGGCGGGCAGTACACCTTCCAATGCGACTCTGGGGGCACGTTTGACAGGCCTACCAGCACCTGCCAGTGCGTGCGCACGCCGACGGGCCTCGCCAACTCCGGTGGGTGGGCGCGCGAGCGCGCGCCGCCGGCCGGGGAGGCGGTGGCAGCGCCCCGCATCTGTTTGCCCACCGCTCTGCTGCTGTCGGCTCCCCTCAAGCAGCGTCGCCGCTTGCAGCCGCCGTCTCCCACCGCCGGCGAGCGCCGAGCGCCCGTCCACCAGCAAACATCCCGCCCCCCTCCCTCTCCTCCACTCTCCAGAGGCGCGCTTCCAGCTGGTGGCGCACTCTCCCCCCGCCTCCTGCCCCGGCCAGACCTGGTTCTTCGAGTGCGCCCAAAACGCGGCCGCGCGCGTCGTCGGCGGCGCGTTCCTGCTAGGCGCCGCCGCCCCCGTGCCCGCCGCGGCGGCGCCCGTCGCGGCGGCGCCCGTCGCGCCGGCGCCGGCGCTGGCGGCCGGGTCGACGTTGGGGGCGGCGGCCTCTTACGCGGCGCCCGTGCCGCGCCCGCGCGCCGCCGACGGCGCAGATGACGCCACCCAGGGCGTGTTCACGGGCTCTGCCGCGACGGCGGCGCGCCAGCAGGACGGCGGCGTGAGCGCGGTGGGCACCCTCAACATGGGCGGCGGCGCCCCCACGGCTGCCGGCGCGGGCGCCGGCTTCGGGGCCGCCGGCCCCGCGGCGGCCGCGCCCTTCCCTGCTGCCGCCGCCGGCCCCGCCGCCGCGCCCGGTTTCATGGGCCGCCGCCTGCAGCAGCTCGGCGCGGCCGCCCCGGGCGCCACCCTCGGCGCCGCCCCCGGCGCCACCCTCGGCGCCGCCCCCGGCGCCACCCTCGGCGCCGCCGCCGCGCCGCTGCCGGGCGCCGCGCCCCAGCCCGGTTACGCCGCCGCCGCCGCGGCCCAGCCCGGTTACGCCGCCGCCGCCGCACCCCAGCCTGGCTACGCCTCCGCCGCCGCCGCGGCCCCTCAGGCCGCGTACGCCGCCGCCGCCGCCCCAGCGGCGCGCGGCGCGTGCTCGCAGGTGGCGCAGGGCGTGGCGACCAGCCTCACCACGGCCACCATTATGGCACCGGGCATCAGGGACTTTGTCACAGCCAGGACCTCGGGCAACGACACCCTGACCATCCAGCTGGCGTCCCCGGCCTGCTCCGCCACGTTCAAACTGGTCAACGGCAGCTTCCTGGCGCTGCGCTCCGCGCCGCCGCCGCCCGACGCGGCGGCCGACGCGGCGGCGGCGGCGGCGGCCGCGGCGCCGAACGCGACGGCGGCGGCCCCCGCTGCGAGCTCTGCCGGCGCGGCGCGCGGCGCGTGGGCGGCGGCGGCGGCGGCGTGCGCCGCCGCGCTGCTTTCCGTCCTGTGAGGGGCGCCCCCTTGCGTTCACACGATTTACACAAAGGCTTGACTATTCGCAGCGCGTGTTGTTCCTGGTCCCGATAGCATGAGGTGTAGGCAGACTCTTTGCCGGAATTTGAGCGGCGCGTCCCAGCCACCCCAAAACGCAACAACGGCTGCCTGCACACCACCCCACCGCCCGCGGTGATTCTTTTGCACCAGCAGCCCCTTTTCCCATGCCTTTCCGTGCAGCGATACCAGCCGAAAACTGCTTGAATTGCCAGCAAACCCCTATTATATGCCTCAATCCTAGATCCCACAGTCCTCTGGTGACTCAAACGTGTAATTGAAGCCCTGGTTGCCTGTCCCACAACCGACTCAAAGCAGAAGAGGGCACTGCAGCATTACAGGGCGGGCTCGACTGGGCTTTATTGTGCAGCGGCTGTCGACCGCTGGAGCGCAACCCCACAGGGGCCGCAGCAAACAGGAGCCGACCACCGCCTCATCTTCTGCGGTCCGCCGCCGCCTGCCTGCCCTCCGCCGCCGCGCCGCCCTGCGCGGCCCCGCCCGCGCCCTCCTCCCCGCCGCCCTCGGGGCCGGCCTCCTCCCCCTCCTCCTCATCCCCGACCTCAAAGTCCTCAAAAAGCTCCGGAAACTCCCTGGCATCGATTTCCTGGATCTCCCAGGGCTCCCAGTCCACCGTGTAGGGCGCCAAAACGGGCCCCACCGCCTGCGCCCACTCGCGGCGGTCCGGAAGGGGGCCGGTCAGCGCCAGCACGTCCAGCTGGCTGCCTACTGGGGGGTCGATGAAGGACACCTCGCCTTGGTTTTTTGGGGGGGAGAGGCAAAGGGGGCCGCTTGCGGGGTTTCAGGGGGGTGGCTTTTCATGCAAGGTGCGCCAAGGGGCTGGTGAATTTCAGGGGGCAGGGATGAGTTTCCGCGCCTGCAGGCCCCGCATGACACAACTCCAACCGTCTGTTCGGTGCCGTCAGCAAGCGCACGACGGCGCCAACCAACCGGCACCCCCCCAACCCCCACCCCCCGCGCGCACCGTCGAACGCCGCCGCCATGGCGTTGAGCGCCAGCACCGCCTGCGGCACCAGCGAGCCGTCCTCCTTTGTCGCGGGCCCCAGCCGCGCGATGACGCGGCCCGCAGCAGGGTCTGACAGCTTTGACCGGATCGCGCGCCACGTGGCGTCCAGCACGAGGACCGGCGGCAGCTGCCCGGCCACGAAAAGGTCAACAACGATGCCGGCGTAGCCGCCCTCCGGGGCGGCAGCTTCCAGGGGGTCGCCGATCTGCACCTCGCCGATGCCCGCCGCCTCGGACACCTCTGCAAGGCCGAATCCGATGCGGGAGGCCTCCACGACGCGGGGGTCAAACTCCCAGGCGACCAGGGGAGGGGGAGGGTTGTAGACCTCGGCGAACAGGCGCGCCACGGTGCCGCCGCCCTGCGGGTTGTCGCGTGGTGCGGGGCGTTGGCGCGGGGTCGCGGCATGCCCTCGCGCTGGCGTTGCTGCTCCGTTGCTGCCGCTGCTGCCGCTGCTGCTGCTGCTGCCGCCGCTGCTGCCGCCGCTGCTGGTGCAAGTGCAAGCCCAGATCCCCGAGTCCCAGGTCTAACGCCCAGTCGTGCCCGGGCCTCGCCAGCGGCCCCCCCCCAAGCGCCTCACCCAGCCGAAGATGCCGATGGGCCCCTCATCCAGCAGCACCGGGAATGTGGCCATGAAGTCCCTGGGGGGGGGGGGGGGGGGGCAGGTACGGCGGGAGCCAGGGGCGTGTGTGGCGGCGGCGCATGGGATGCGCAGTTTGCACTGCTGCGCCCGCGCCGCCCCGCTGCGCCCGCGCCGCCCCGCTGCGGCCACTGCCGCCCCGCTGCGGCAGCGCCGCCCCGCTGCGGCCACCGCCGCCCCGCTGCGGCCTCCCCTTCATCCCCCCTCCGCGCCCGCGCCGCTCACCACACTGCGTATGTGAGCGGGTGAGGGTCTCCGATGGCGCGGTACGCCCCCATCAGGCGGGGCGGTGCGCCGACGTACAGCAGCCGCGTGCCCTGGATCTCCTCTGGGATGCCCTCGGCATGCGGCACCTGGTTTTTGGAGGGGGGGTGGAGGGTCGGAAGGTGAAAGGGTGGAGGAGTGGAGGGCGCATGGGGTTGGATGGGATGGAAGTGGGGGCGAATGCCCCATGCGCGTCCATTGGCGCAGGCGAAAAGCAGCGGCGGCAGTCCGCCGCAAGGCGCGAGGGGAGCGGCGCGCCCGCCCCGTCCCTCCCCTGCCGCCACTGGGCCCCTGGCCCCCACCTCGTGGATTTGGATCACGCCGTTGACGTCGCTCTCCCCTTCGAACAGCACGACGGCCTCCGGCATGACGGGCGGCAGGTCGGCCGTGTTGAGACCCCCAGCCCCCTTTGCCCGCCGCCGCGCCTGCTGCTGCTGCTCCTCCTCCTCCTCTTCGTCCAGCTCCCCGGCGTCAACACCGCCAGCTGCGCGGCAGGGGGCCAGCCCGGCGCAGCGCCGGGGCCGGTGGCGGCAGCAGGCGGCGGCGCGCGTGGCGACGGCAGAGGCGGCCGCCGCGGCGGTGCCGCCGCCGCCGCGGCGGGTCGCTCCCCAGGGCGCGGTCCCCGCATGCGCGTGGGGAACCACCCGCGGCCTGCGCGTTGCACCAGCGGCGGCCTGGCTGGCCGCGTTAGCCTGCAGGCTGCCCGCCCACATGTCTTTGAGCGCCTGTGCCGACAGATCGGGGACGGTCTGCCGCCTGTGGTGTGGGTAGCGGCTTCCTCGGAGCTTTCAAGCACGCGTGGGGGGGTCGCGGCCTTGGGGGAAGAGCACAAGAGCTCGACACACCCGACGGGTGACAAAAAAATATTTCGCCAAAACGTCTAGACGCGCGCCGCTCGCTCGTCGCGCACGTCCCGATTGAACGCCGTGATTGTGTTTGAAGGCATGCAGGCGGCAAGGCGAACGACCACCGCCAGCGCGCGGGCCGGCCCCGCGCGGTCTGCGCGCCGAGCCCTGCGCGTGAGATGCAGCGCGGCCGCCCTGGAGGAGAAGCAGATAGCTCCGGGCGTATTTGAGGGGTGAGCGCCTGCGGAGGAGCAGCGCGTACGGCGCGGCGGCGGGCGCGCACGTGCGCGGCGCTGCCGCGCGCTGCGCGCCGCACGTTCGTGACGCCGGCGCCGGGAGCGGCCGCGGCCCCGTACGCCGCCAGCGAGCTCGAAACATCGAGCCGCCATGGCACTCACGCAGCTTGGGCGAATCGGAGCAGGCTACAGCGGTCCGCAAAGGCAATCGAGGCTGCAATTGATGGCCCTGCCGCTGCCCCTCTCTCCCCCCCAGCTACTGGCGCTGGAACGGCCACAAAATCCGCTACCAGCGCAGCGGCGACAGCGGCCCCGCGGTGCTGCTGGTTCACGGCTTTGGCGGCAACTGGTGAGCCTGGGCCCCCGCACGCCGCGCAGCCGCCCCGCCCACCGCCCCGCCGCTGCCAGCCCTTCCCGGGCCGCCGCCGCTGGCCCCCAAACCGCCTCCCGCCGACTTTCCCCCGCAACCCCCCCCTCCCGCGCAGCGACCACTGGCGCAAGAACACGCCCGTGCTGGGCCAGTCCCACCGCGCCTACTCAATCGACCTGCTGGGCTATGGCTACAGCGACAAGCCCGACCCCAGGTGGGCGCAGCTGGGACAAGCCACAGCTGCGGCTTGCGTGGCCGGTTGTTGTGCCGATCGGCGCACAGCAGGCGGTGCGGTGTGGGCTTGGGGAGCGCATGCATCATGCCAGAAGTGCGCCCGGGTTTTTCTTGGCTGCGTCCCTGGGCGTGCGGCATCTCAAACCCGCAGCGGTGCCCTGCGATTGTTCCGCGACGCGCGCACCCACCAGCAACACCGCCGCCCCCCCCCCCCCCCCCCCCCCCCCCCCCCCCCCCCCCCCCCCCCCCCCCCCCCGCTCTCCCCCCAAAGGGTTGCGCCCTCCAACAGCATCTACTGCTTTGAGACCTGGGGCCAGCAGCTGTCCGACTTTATAGACCAAAAAATAGGGGAGCAGACGGCGCTCATCGCAAACAGCGTCGGAGGTGGGCGCTGCTTCCCCCTTCTGCTTGCTTTGTGCCTTGCGCGCCAACAGAGGCGCCTGCTGACTCGCGGCCCCACCGCTGGCGGCTGCTGCCTGCCCACTACCTAGCCCCGCAGCCCCCCCGCAGCCGCCCCCTCCCGCCCCTCGTCCACCCCCCCACAGCCGCCCCCCAAAAAAGCACCGCCACCACCGCCAACCCCATCCCCTGCCCACACCGCCCCAGGCCTCGCGGCCATGCAGGCCGCCCTGCTCTCCCCCCAGTCCGTCAGCGGCGTGCAGCTCATCAACATCTCCCTGCGCGGCCTGCACGTGTCCCGCCAGGCGCCGCTGGCGCGGCCCTTCATCGCGGCGTTCCAGCGGCTGCTCAGAGAGACGGAACTGGGGCGCGCCTTTTTCGGGAACGTGGCGCAGCCCAAGGCATGTGGCCGCGCGCCTGCGGCATGCGTGCATGCAGCATGCGTGTGTGCTGCATGTGTGGGCGCGTGTTTGCGCGCTCGCAAGGGCGCCGGCTTCGCGCTGCTGCGTGCCCCCGCCAGGCAGCGGTGCCGCCGCTGTTGCGCGTCGCCGGCCGGCCCACCGCGCCTGCCCGCCCCGACACGCCCCCCCCCCTCCCCCCCGCGCCCGCCGACCAACGCGCGCAGGCCGTGAAGAACGTGCTGCGCCAGTGCTACGCGCGCAAGGAGGCCGTAACGGACGAGGTGCGGGCTAAGAAAGCGCCTGCCTAGTCATGAAAACGCCGCCTGTGTGTCCGTTGCTTGGATCCCCGGCATGCGTGTTTTGGTGTTGGTGTGTGTGCAGGTGCACGTGCTGCCTGTGCGAAGCCCCCGACCGGCCCGCCAAACCTGACTAAACCTCGACTTGGCTCGACCCCGCAGCTGGTGGACTACATCCTCAAGCCCGGCCTCGAGGTGAGCCGTCACCGGCCAGCGGGGCCAAGCTGCGCTTTGCTTGCGTTGCCTGCAGCCGCGGCTCCCTCTAGCCCTGCTGTCCGAGGCCCCCCGCCCGCTGCAGCAACGCGCAGCCCGCAACCGCCCACCGGCCCCCTGCCGCCCCGAAACCAAGCCGCCCCGCAACTCCCCCGCCCCGGCCCTCAGCCCGGCGCCGTGGACGTGTTTCTGGACTTCATATCCTATTCGGGGGGCCCCCTCCCCGAGGAGCTCCTCGCCCGGATGACCGCGCCGGTCTCCATCCTTTGGGGCGCCGACGACCCCTGGGAGTCGTGCAGCCAGGGGCGGGCGCTGTTCACGCCCCTGCCGGCGGTCGAGGAGTTTGTCGAGATGCCGGGGCTGGGGCACTGCCCGCAGGTGGGGGCGCCTCTCGCGCGCTGGCGCGCCCGCAAGCGCGTGAGTGCGTGCAAGCCATAGCCGAGCGCGGTGTGCGCGCGCCTGCCATCCTTACGGCATCCAACTCGGCTGCCGCCCCCATCCCGCTCCTCCCCTTTCCGCCCATTCCCCAGGACGAGGCGCCCGAGGTTGTCAACCCCAAAATCGTGGACTTCGTCGCACGCTGCGCGCGCCGCGCGGCGACGAGCAGCGGCAGCGACGGCGACGGCGCGGCCGTGCCCGCGGCGGCGGCGGCCGCGGAGCACTGACCACGCGCTCGCATGCAGCTTCATCCATTCTGTGTGTGGCCGTGTTGACTGACGACTGCTGTTGCGCTGCGAGATTTTTGGAGTGCCGATGCACGTGGCATCCCTGAGCCGCCCTTTTGCGGCGCGTGCGAGTGTAATGCCCAGCCTGTTGCCAGCTGCCGACCTGCTTTGCTGACTCAATGGCAGCTGCCGACCTACCTGCTTTGCTGGGTTGATGGCTGCAGCCACTGCAGCCACTGGCGGATACTGCAGCCGGGTCTCCCAAGTCAGCTGCCGCCTACTAAGGGGGCCACTCCGTTTGAGCCAGCCGCGCCAACTGAGTTTTGCCTTACAAACACAAGCTTCTTCTCAACCGTCGGTTCGGGCGGGTTTCCGTCCGCGCGCGCGTGGTGCTTTATTCAGCAGCACGAAGGGGGGGTGCGTGCGGATTGGGCGCGGGAAAACGTGTGCGCGCGGCAACGCGGCCGGCCGCAGCGGGGTGCGCCCCGCGCCGCAAGGCGCGCGCGCTCGTCGGCTGCAGCGCGCCTGGGGCGGGGCGCCCCGCGCGGCCGCCGCGGCCCGCGCTTTGGGGGGGGGGTGTTGTGATGGGCGCAGAAACAGACAAGCAAGCCAGGGAGATGCAACGGAAGGGCGGCCGCCGCGGTGCGCCGTGTGTCGGGGTTGCATGTTGATTGGCCGCGCGGCAGGGGAGGCGCGCCTGCTGGGATGTGGGCGGTGGAGTGCAGAGAGGCCTGGGGCATGTTTTTGAGTCTGGGGGGGATCGGGGGATGAAAACGGCATCGAACAGGACGGACAGAGAGGGACGGGAGGGGCGCGGGGCCAGCGCCCCGTGCCCGCCGGCACAACACTGAGGAAGCAAAACGGTCACCGAGCCGGGCGGCCGGGGCGCCGCGTTGGGCGCCGCGGTGGGCCGGGGCGCCAGGCGCGCGCGCGCGCGCCGGCCGCCCACTTGGGACGCGTGTGGGGAAAACGCGGCATCTTCCTACGATAGCGCATAGGCACCAACACTGGGGCGAAACACAACCGGTTTCGGCGAAAAAAACGGAGCGCCGCGGGGCGGGGGGGCCGGCTGGCGCTGCGGGCTGGCCGCGCGCGCGCCGGGCAGCGGCGCGCGGCGGCCTGCGCCGCGCGCTCACCGTCCCCCGTCCCCCGGCGGGCTCCACACAAACGGTCATCGTTTCGCGTCAAGCGATGACGCCGCCGCTTCGTGCTTTCGGCGGCGCGGCAAGGCCCCGGCGCCTCACAGAAGGCAGCCTCGGGGTAGCGGCGGGCGGCGCGCCTGGGCGGAGCGCCGCCCCCCGTTTGTTGTTTGGTCACGGAACCCCTCCGCAAAAAAGCTGGATCAGCGCTCGGCCGGCCGTGAGCGGCGCGCGCGCGCCGCCGGTTTGGGGGGCGCGCGGCGCCGGCTCGACGCCGGCAGTGAATGGGCCTTCCGAGGCTGCTGCGCCGGCCGATCCTTTGGGCCGGCGGGCTGAACCTCGAACAAACCATTGTCTCTCAGCACACGCGCGCCGCGGGCGACCGCGGCGCGGCCGGCGGCCGTCAGCCGCCAAAGGCGGGCGCGCCCGATGCGGGCTCGGCGCCGCGCCGCTCGGCCGCGGCCGCGGCCAGGCAGCGGCCCGCGCCGCACCGGCCGGGCGCGCGGCCGCCGACGGCGGTGACGGCCGATGCGGAGATGGAGCGGAGCTCGCAGGCCCGCGGCCGCGGCGGCAGCGCGGAAGGCGCGCTGCACAGACTGCGGCTCGCGCCGCGCGGCCCGCCCGCCGCCGGCGCCGCGGCACGGGCCGCGGCCGCGCCGGCCGGCGCCTTGACGCCGGCCTTGGACGCCGGCGCGAGCGCGGCGGCGGGCGGCTGCGGCGCCTGCGCCGCGGCGACCGCCACGACGACCGCCTCGCGCGCCAGCCAGGGGTGCGCCAGCAGCTCCTCCGCGGTGGCTCGCGCCTTGGGGTCGCGGCACAGCATGCGGCGCACGACGGACTTGGCGCCCTCCGACACGCCCTCCCACGCGTCGCCCTCCGTGGACACCGAGCCGCGCAGCACGGCGGCGCAGACCTGGCGGTCGTTGGCGCCCATGAACGGCAGCTGGCCGGTCAGCATTAGGTAAAGGATGACGCCGGCGGACCAGATGTCGGCGCTCTGTTTTGGGGGGGGGGGGGGGGGGGGGGGGGGGGGGGGGGGGGGGGGGGGGGGGGGGGGGGGGGGGGGCGGGGGGGGGGGGTGGGTCGGCGGGAGCGCTTTGGCGCCAGAGGGCGGGGGCCGCGGGCCGGCGGCTCCACAGCAGGGGCGCAGTCGGGACGAGGCCGGGGCAGGCACGGCAGGCGCGCGCACGGCCGCGAGCGAGCGGCGCCCATTCCGGAAGGGGCCCGGTGCCCACCTGGTCGTAGCAGCGCAGCAGCACCTCCGGTGCCATGTAGTAAGGCGTCCCCACAATCTCCCTGAACTTCTGCCCCGGCGCGCAGAATGCCGACACCCCGAAATCGCTGGCGCGGCAGCTGGCCGCGCAGCCGTCCGCCGCGAGCAGAAAGTTCTCCGGCTTGACGTCCCGGTGCATCACCCCGCGCGCGTGGCAGCGCTGCAGCGCGAGCACGATCGCGCGCGCCGCGGCGGCGGCGTCGTCCTCGGGCAGGCGGCCGCGCAGCAGGATGTGGTCCAGCAGGTCGCCGCCCGCGCAGAGCTCGAGCACCAGGTTGACCGCGCGGCAGTCCTCGTAGGCGCCCCGCAGCTGCACCACGCCGGGCACGCCCACCAGGTGCTGCAGGATCTTCACCTCCGACCGCATGTCCTCGATGTACTGCCGGCTCGCGATGCGCTCCTTGCAGACGGTCTTGCAGGCGTAGGGGCGCGCAGAGACGCGCTCCGTCACCAGGCGGGTGACGCCGAAGGTGCCGCGGCCGAGGGGCAGGCCGAACTCGTAGTCGGCGAGGACCTCGCGGCCGCCGTAGCGGGACAGGATCCAGACGCAGCCGCTGTCGCTGGTGCCGCAGGTGGAGCAGGACTCGTCGTCGTCGTCGCAGGCGCCGCGGCCGCTGCTCCACGCGCTGCCGGTGCCGTTGACGCTGGCCACGGTGCTGCCGCCGCTCACGGCGCTGGTGAGGCTGACGTTGGGCCCGCAGCCAAACGCGCTGCTGCAGACGCTGCTGTACGACGCATTGGCGCCGGCGGCAGCGGGCCCAAACTCTGAGGGCGACGCCACGCTCTCGCAGCCGCTGCTGCAGCGCCACAGCTGCGGAGATTGCTGCTGCTGCTGCTGCTGCTGCTCGTGCTGCTGTTGCGCGCGTTTCTGCTGGGCGAATGGGCTGCCGAACGCGCTGGCGTGCGCTGGCCCGTCCGCCATGGGGTCCTGCTGCTGCTGCTGCTGCTGCTGTGGCTGCCGTGTAGCGTAGCTGTTTTGGTCAGCACAGTTCTGTGGTGACTGCACCTCCTGCTGCTGGGTTGCCTGGCCGTTTCGCCAGTGCTGCTGTGGCGCCGTTGGCCGGCCCGGCGGCGCGACCGCCTCGCCGCCCCGGGGATCCTGCTGCTGCAGCGCCTCCGGCGCAGCCGGCGCGGCGCACGCGGCCATCAAGCACGACCCCGCCTCGGCTACCTGCGCGATTGCGAGCGCCGGGATTTATGCAGCGCGACTGGATACACCCGTGCCGCTGCGGCGGCCCCGCCGGGCGGGTCGCGCCCCGCGCAGGCGCACAAACTGACCGCGGCTTGACCGCGCTCGGGCGGCGCGCTGCCGGCGCGTCCCCCGCCGGCTGCGCCCCGCAGCCTCCCTCCCCGCGCCCCGTCTCACCTTGCACGTTGAGACCACGTTCCAGCCGCTCATTGCAGGAGGCCGCCGCGCGCGATTGCCATGCCCGGCGCGCTGACAGCACTCCCAAGCGCGCGCCTGATCGGGCCTCAAATCTGCGCCGCGGAACGGATTGCTTGAAACAGATCCAAAGCCGCCAGCCGCACGCGCCGCGCTCTGTCGGGCGGGGGGCGAGGTGCAGCAGCACAACAGCTGTCAGCGCGCGGGCTGGGGCATCAGCGTCCCTGACCCGCGTTAGCGGCCGATTTGTCCAGCTTTTTGCGCTCCATCAGTCCCCAGTAGCTGGGCCGCGCCCCCCTCCCCGGCCCTCCCACCAGCTGGCTCACCGGGCGGGTCGCTGTCGTCCGAGCCCGACTGAGCGGGCGAGCTCCGGGTGACACGGGCTTGATTTGTCGCTATCTAATTGAACTTTGCGCTGCTCTGCAGTCCGTGGGCGGCGCCCTCCTGGGCGAGCCCAACCAGCACTGCGGTGACTGCGGGGCACAAGCAGCACCTGGATGACGGCTAGGGGGCGCGTAACCGAGCACTATCGCCGTCTGAAGCGCGAATGATTAACGGGCAGCCGGATGCAGGCGCCGGCAAAAAGATTGTCTCGGGCGCGGTGGCGGTGCCCGCAGCCGCAAACTGTCCACCCGCCGCCGCCGGCTGGCCACCGGCGCGAGCGCCCCCTGCCGCTTGCTCTTACACTCGACCGGCAAGCACCAATGGGCGGGCGTTCGGATTCGTGCTCGCCAGTGTGAGGCAGACCAGGGCATGGGCTCGTGTGGCCGCCTGCCTCGGCCTCGTCGGCGGCTGCTGCCGTCGGCGACGGCGCGGCGGCCGCAGCACCAGCGCGGCGCGCCCCACGCCGCGATGTGCGCGTGCATTGCTGAATTTCCGTGCGGGCGCCCGGCCCTAATAAACGCGGGGTGGTATGCGCCAGCATACCGGTGTTGACTTGGTCAACACAAGCCACCGTGCACCAGGCTGAGGCCTGCCTCGTGCAAGCGCGACTCTCCTCGCCCGCTCTCACGCCTGCGCTTCATCCTTGTCCGCGCATGCGCTCGCAACGCGCACCGCCCCGTGTGCCGCCGCCGGCGCCGCAGCGCAGCGCGGCGCAGCGCGCACTGCGCGACCGCTGGGCCGCCGGCGGAGCAGCTGCTTCAGCCCGGTCGCGAAACGCTCCCGGCGGTCTTGTGAATCCTTACCGCGCACTTGGCAAGGCCCCAATTGGTGCCAAGGCCCCGACTCGCCCGCTGGGGCCTGCAGTGCAGCGTGCGAAGCACCGCAGGGGGCGCGGCGGGCCGCCCAAAGAACAGCATGAGGGCTGCAGACTAGGGATCAACCCGGACCGCCATGAGGTAGGCCCCGCGCCGCGGGGGGGCCGCTCCCGTGGGAAAAACCATCACCCCGCCCACCCTCGTTCGCCGCCGGACCCTTTCCCGAACCGCAGCAGCTACAATGAAATGCTGCAGCAGCTGAAGCGCGCCCATGCAGCGGCGGTGGGTGTGGCTCGCCGCATGCCGCGCTGCGCGCTGCACTGCGGCCGCCGCCGCTGCCAGCGCGCGGCCGAGGGGGCACTGGCGATCGCTCACACCTCACCGTGCGCGCCCAAAAACGCCGCCCACTACCCCCGCAGCAAGAGGCGGCCCGCGCTGGCGGCAGCGGCCCGCAGGACGGCGGTGGTGCTGCGCCGCCGCCTGCGCCTCGGCCCCTCGGCGGCGGGCTTACCCTCCTCGACCTGAGTGGGCCGGTGCCGACGCCCCAGCCATGGCAGCAGCAACAACAACAGCAGCAGCATCAGCAGCATCAGCTGGCTCTTGACCTGAGCAGGCCGCCGTCGCCACCACGCGATGGAAAGCAGCAGCAGCAGCAGCCGCAGCCCAAGCAACCAGAGCCACCGCAGCCGCAGCAACGTGGCGGCGTGCCGCCCAGCGCGCAGCCTCAGCCCTCCGCGGCGCGGCAGCTGCCGCCCTCCCTGCTCGCGGGGTTGAAGCGGCCGGCGCCCCCCGCCGCCAGCGAGCCCGCCAAGCGGCTGCAGGGCGAGCGGGAGCCCTCGCCCACCGCGGTGATCGCGGCCGCGCAGGACATGCTCCAGCGCCGCCCCGCCGAGGCGCGGCCGCAGCACTCGGCGGGCCCCGCCCACCGGCAGCTGCCGCCGTCGCTGCAGCGGGGCGGCAGCGGGGCGGGCCGCGACGACGCGATCGACCTCTCTGGGCCCGAGCAGCGGCGGGCTGCGCCGACCAACACATACAACCAGCTCAAGGCCGCGCAGGCGGCGATGCAGGAGGGACTGGCGGGGGTGGGGACGGCGCAGCAGCGGCTCGGCAGCCTCGGCGGCGGCGCCGCGCCGCCGGCGGCAGGGGGCGGCGTGTCGCGGGACGTCTCGGCGCTCTTCCCGGAGGCTACGGCACGGTTTGTTGCAACCCAGCGCGCAAACGCGCCGTCCGCAGCCGCCGCCGCCGCCGCAGCCGCCGCCGCTGCCGCGGCCGCGGCGGCCGCTGCGGCGGCCGCTGCGCCGCGGCGGCTGCCGGCCTCGCTGGCGGGCCAGCCCGGCGCGCTGCAGCAGCCGCCGCTGGCTCAGCGCGGCGGGCTGCCCACCGCCATCGGCTCCGCGCTCGGCGCTGTCGGCGGCCACGTCGCAGGCTTCATCGGCGGCGTCGCGCGCACCATCGGCGTGGCCGCGGCGGCCGCCGCCGAGGCGGAGGCGCGGCGCGCGGACGCCGAGGCGAGGCGGCTCGCGCCCGCGTCTGAGCGTGGGTACCTCCGGCCCTCGGGTTTGGAGGTGCAGCGCGCGGTGCAGGCCGTGCTGGAGGGCCTCAACATGGCGGGGGACAAGGAGCAGGACCCGCCAGAGGTGCGGGTGGCACGGCTAGTTGTTGCTTGCGGGCGCAGTTTATGGGGGCCCGGTGCTGCTGCCTCGCATCGGGGCGCTTCCTGCGCTGCCAGACTCGGTGCGCCAGCCTGGGCACCCGGCTCGATGCCTGCGTTGCCTAGCCCTGGAGGCAGCACACAGCTGCAGCTGGAGGGCGGGCTTTGTGGAACCGAGCCCCCAAACCCCACCCCCACCTCCGCAGATGACGCTGGCGGTCCCCCTGCTGCGGCACCAAAAGCTGGCGCTGTCGTGGATGTGCCGCCGCGAGCGCAGCCGCCAGGTTGGTCAGCGCGGCCGCGGCCCCGCCCCCTCCGCCTTGCCCCACACCTCTGCTTTGTTGCGGGGTGGTGCGCAAGGGAAAATGTGGCAAGCCAGCGGCGAGCCCGCTGCCTCAACGCGCTGCCCGGCGCCGCAAACCAAACAAAACCAAACAGGTGTCTGGCGGCATCCTCGCCGACGACCAGGGCCTGGGCAAGACGGTCACCACGCTCGCCGTCATCCTTACTCACCCCAAGGGGGCCGCCTACCTGGAGGGCGGCAGCAGCGACGACGAAGACAGCGACGCCGACGAGCGCCAGCGGCGCGCGGGCGGGACGCTCGCGCGGCGGCGGCGGGGCGGCGGCGGGGACGGCTGCGACGGCGACGGGCGCGTGAATGGCGGCGCGGTGCGTGCGCACAGCTGTCTGCGGGTCTCTGTTTGGTTTGCATGCTGCAGGGCCTGTGACTGCTTGCCAAAGCTGACCGCCGCCTGCCGCCGCTCCTTTTGCCTGCGTGGCAAGCCGCTCTTGCCCGCGCTCGCCCGCAACCCATGCGGGGCGCTGCCAAGCTCAACTGCCAAGCTCAACGACCACCCCGCTGGCAACCACCAGGTGATTGTCATCGACGGCGACGAGGACGAGGACGCCACCGCCGCGTCCTCAAGCAGCGACTCGATCATCGCACTCGACACCAGCAGCGGCGACGAGGACGGCGGCGACGGCGGCGGCGGCGGCAGCGGGGGCGGCGGGGGCAGCGGGGGCGGGGACGCCGGCGCCCGTGGCAGCAGCGGCGAGGCCGGCGCGGCCGGCGGCGCTCTGCGGCGGAGCATCAGCAGCGGCGTGGTCGTCATTTCGAGCGACGGCGAGGCCGAGCCGGCGGCGGAGGCGCTCGATGGCGGCGACGCCGGCGGTGGCCAGCACCCGCCCGCCCCTGCGCGCGCCGCACCCGCGACGGCTGCAGCCTCGGCAGGCGGCGGCAAGCAGGCTGAGCAGGCGCAGCAGCAGGAGGAGAAGCAGGCGCAGCAGCAGCAGGCGGGGCAGCAGCAACAGCATCAACAGCCCAAGGATCAGGATGAGCGGCTCAAGCAAGAGGGGGGCAAACAGCAGGGGGAAGAGGGAGAGCAAGACCAGCAGCAGGCGCAGCAGCAGGCGCAGCAGCAGCAGAAGCAGGAGCCCGGGAGCACGACCGCGTCGCCCCCAAGCGCCGCGGGGCCGAGCGGTGCGCGCGAAAGCACGCCGATGGCGGCGTCAACCGGCACCACGCCTCCCCCGCGCGCCGCCGGCACGCCGCCCGCCGGCGCGGCCGCCGGCCCCAGCGGCAAGCCGCTGCCCGTGCCGGGCCCCCGCACGGGCGCGGCCGCGGCAAAGCCCCCCTCCGGCGCGGCCGCAGCCGCCGCGGCGCGCGGCGCGGCTGCGGCAGCGGCGGCGGCGGGGGCGGGCGCAAAGGGGCGGCGGCTTGCGGAGGGCGGCACGCTGGTGGTGTGTCCCACCTCGCTGCTGCACCAGTGGGCGCGGGAGGTGCGGGAAAAAGTCCACCCGGGCAGCGGCTGCACCCTCCACATATACCACGGGAAGGTGAGGGGGCGGGGGGCGAGCTGCGCCTGCGTCATTGGCGCTGGACCTGGCATCCGCCCCGTTGTGGGCTCTGCCGCATGCGGCAGTGTGCCGCAGCTGCTGCGGTCGCCTCGGCCCCACCCCCGGCCGCCCCGCAACCGGCTGGCAAACGCCCCCTTCTGCCCGCCAGCACAATCAATCCCCCTCTGCAACCCGCCACCGAATCCCGTCCCCCCAAAAAACCCCACCCCCCAACAAAACAACTGCCGCCGCCACAACCTCTGCCACCACCAACCCGCCACCACAGGACAAGGTCGAGCTCCCCTCGGTGCTGGCCTCCTTCACCATCGTCGCCACAACATACGGCACGCTCGCGTCAGAGGCGCCCCTCAAGCACCGCCAGGCCGTGCAGGCCAAGAAGCAGGGCAGCGCGACGGCGCCCATAGACCTGGCGGAGGAGGAGGGGGAGGCGGGCGGCGCCGCCGGCGCCGGCCAGGGCCCAGGCCGCCGCAAGGGCGCGCCCGCGGATGGCGGCCCGCTGTTCCGGACGCGGTGGCACCGCGTCGTGCTGGACGAGGCGCAGAGCATCAAAAACGCGCGCACGCTCGCGGCGCACGCGGCGTGGGCGCTGGAGGCGCGCCACAGGTGGTGCCTGACGGGCACGCCCATCCAGAACAACGTGGACGACCTCTTTGCCTACTTCCGGTGCGGGGGCTGGCGGTTGCATGCTTTCCCTGCCCCGGGCCCCCTGGCCTGCGTGTCGGTGCGCCGCGCGTGCCTGTTGCGGCGGCGGCCACCGCGCAGCGCGCTTTTCGCTCCCGGCAATGCCTCAACCCCACCTGCCCTACGCCTGGTGTGTCCGCCGCACCCCCTAAACCCACTCCCTCCACCCCCTCGACCAAACCCATCCCAAAACTGCCCCAGCAACCGAATCCGCCCAAATCCCCCCCCCCACCCCGCCCCTCCCCCCCCAGCTTCCTGCGCTACGCCCCCTTTGACTCCCCCCGCTACTTCAAGGAGCAGATCCGCGACGCAGTAGCCCCCTCGCTGCCCCGCGAGCGCGCCGAGGCCGGCTACCGCCGCCTGCAGGCCACCCTCGCCGCCGTGCTGCTGCGGCGCACGAAGCAGACGCGCATCAACGGCAAGCCCATCGTCGCGCTGCCGCCTCGGCGGCAGGAGATGGCGCGGGCCGAGTTCAGCGGGGGGGAGCGCGCCTTTTACGAGGGGCTAGAGTCCGACGCGGCGCGCCAGCTGGCGGAGATCACGCGCGGCGGCGCCGCCTCGGCCGGCGGGCGCTACATGAACATGCTGCTGCTGCTGCTCAAGCTGCGCCAGGCGTGCAACCACCCGTGGCTCGTGCGCGGCGCGGGCGCGTCGTACGGGCGCGGCGCGGCAAACGCGGCGGCGCGCGCGGCGGCGGCGCGGCTGCCCGCAGACCTGCGGGCGGCGATGCTGGCTGTGCTCGCCGCGGCCGACACGCAGTGCCCCGCCTGCGGGGACGTCCCAGAGGAGCCCTCGGTCACGCGCTGCTGCCACGTGTTCTGCGGCCAGTGCGTCGCCGCCGCGCTCGCCGCGGCGGGCGGCGGGGACGCGGGCGGCGGGGAGTTCCTCTGCGCCGCGTGCGGCGGCGCGGTGCGCGCGGGCGACGTGTTCGCCGGCGCCGCGCTCGAGGCCGTCGCCGCGCCGCCGCGCAGCAGCAGCCCCAGCGCAGGCGACGGCACGCCGCCGCCGGCCGCGCGCGGCGGGGGCGTGTGGGAGAGCAGCGCCAAAATCGACCAGCTCATGGCCCTGCTGGACCGCGTCGCACGTGACAACGCCGCGCCCGCGCCTGCGGCGGCCGCCCCCGCGGCCGCCGCGGCCGCGTCGGCGTCGGCGCTCGCGGCCAACCCGCTCGCCGGCCGCAGCCGCACCGACCTCGCGCTCTCCTCGCGCTTCCGCCGCGCGCCCTCCCCCGCCGCCGCGCCCGCCGCGGCCGCGCCGCCGCCGATGCCGCCGCCGCCGCGCTCCGCGCCGGGCAGCGTCGCGGGCTCGCGCAGCGCGTCGCCGCCGGGCGACGGCGCGGGCGGCTTTGGGGGCCCGCGGCGGCCCGAGAAGGTGCTGGTCTTCTCCCAGTGGACCGGCATGCTCGATCTGCTCGAGGTCCCGCTGCGCGCGCGCGGCTACGAGTTCCGGCGGCTCGACGGCTCCATGTCTGTCGCGCAGCGCGAGCGCGCGGTGCTGGACTTTGAGGGCCGGCCCTCGGTGCTGGTGCTGCTGGTGTCGCTGAAGGCCGCGGCGCTGGGGCTCAACCTGGTGTCGGCCAACAGAGTGGTGCTGATGGACCCCTGGTGGTGGGTGGCGGGATGGGGCTGGTTACAGGGGGTTTTGTTTTCTTTGGGGGGAGGTGGGAGGGGCGTGGCCTGCGTGCCAGGAAGGGGTGGCGACTGTGGAGTGCTGCGGCGTCCACCGCCCCGCCTGCAGGCACGCCAGGCCGGCCCGCAGAGCGCCAAGTTTGACCGGCAAGGCACGCCTGAAAACCGCAGCGCCCCGACGACGGCAACCAGCAAGCCCGGCCCCCGATTCACGCTGTCACCGCCCCCCCTCCGCCCCCCAAACAAACAACCCCAGGAACCCCGCCGTGGAGGAGCAGGCCATCGACCGCACGCACCGCATCGGCCAGACGCGCCCCGTCACCGTCACGCGCATCACCGTGCCCGGCACCGTGGAGGACAGGATACTCAAGCTGCAGGCGCGCTCCGGGGGGGGGGGGTCGTTTGCGCGCGTTGTGGGGGGCGTGTCATGGGTTTTGTGTGCTGCGGTTGGGTCGGGGGCTTCGCAAGGGGCATGCTTGTGTGCTTATGTGCGCCGCGAGGGCCTTTGCGTTCAGAACCTCACAGCGCATCGCGCATTCGCAAGCGCAAAACGCACGCGTAACCGCAAATGCGCCCCAAACAGGACGAGAAGCGCAAGCTGATTGACGCGGCGCTGAGGGAGGGCGGCGGCGTGGGCGGCGGCGGCGCGCGCCTCACCACGGATGACCTGCTTTTCCTCTTCACTGGGAGGCGGTAGGGCAGAAAGGGGGGCGGGGCGCCGCCGCCGCCGGCGGTTTCGGTTTCGGTTTCGGTTTCGATTTGGAATGCAGCGGTGGGCGGCCGCGCCAGCGCCCTCACCGGCGGGTCGCCGCCGCGCCTGCATAGAGCGCCCCCCGCAACTAGGGCGTGGCTGGATTTGCGGCGCGGTCGGTACGGTAGATTAAGCAGCAAGCATTTGTTTTCCACAGGCAGGCAGCGGGTGCGCAGCAATCCGTTGCGTTTTCTTCGCCCTTCGAACCCCGGCATGACTGATCACTTGGTGGTAACTCAATGCGAGTAACGAATCTAATAGGAGGTGCAGGCGCAAACGTGCTGAAGCCGGGATACGGGGTGCAAGGGGGGCCCACAGGCCACGTGCGCGCGGTGTGCAGTGCCGCCGGAGCGGGCCTGGCAACCGGGGCGCGCGCGCAAACCCAGCCATACGACCGGTCCCCCCCACCCAGACGCACCCAGACCACCTCCCAGGCACCGAAACGCCTTACCAAAAGCTGCCGCGCGGCATCTCCAGCCTGCAGTCGCCCCCTCCGGTTTCCCTGCCCCCTCCCGCCCTTGCCAGGGCTCGCCGCCCGCGACAGCGCCTTCAATGACACGCACGGTCTGCACGGATGCCACCGCTGCTCAGCTCTGCTGAAACATCAGCCCTGCTGTCGCTGCTTCCCCACGAAGATCGCGAGTTTGAGGCGGTAGCCAGCGATTTCGACGCCGCCTTCGAGGCGAAGGACCGATTCAAGGCCTGTTGTGCCATAGTTCTGCTGCTAGAGGTGCGGCGCTGCGCGCCGGCGGCGTCGATGCAGCAAAACGCGCGCAGCGCACCGCACGCCGCCGCCGCCGCCGCGGAGCACCCGACCCACCTCGGGCCCCCGCAACGCGCAGGACAAGACCCTGCTGGAGACGCCGCAGCGGCTGGCGCTTTGGTACGTGCTGTGGCACGCCTTCAAATCCTCCCAGCTCGCGGACAACCCATTCGTCTCCGTCGCCCTCGACGCCGCCGCCGCCGACGGCGCGCCGCCGGCGGAGCGATGCCTGCTGCTGCAGCTGCTGCAGGGCGGCGGCCTGGCGGGCGTCGCGCGGCTCACGCTGGGCACGTTTGCCGCCTCGGCTGAGGGGCTCCCGCGCGCGCCGCCGCCCGATGCCGCGGCGCTGCGGCGGCGGTACGCCCCGCGGTGAGGGGCCTGCCGCGGCGCGGCGTAGTCATTGGCGGTGCCGCGGCGCTTTGTGGGGGGAGGAGCGGCCCTGTGCGGCGGAGCAGCTGCATGCGGTCGTGGGCTGCACCCGCCTCAGGGCAGCGCGAGCTGCTGCTGCATGCAGGGGGTTTACGGGCCCCGCTGTATCGCCGGCCGCCGGCCGTGGTGGGGCTTCTGTTCCGACACGACCCCGCCCGCCCCCGCCCCCGCAGCCCGCCCGCCAGCCTCGAAACCGCCAGCAGCTTCAAGCGCGCCGCCATCAGCCGGCTGCTGCCCGACGAGCCCGAGGGCCCCCTGGGCGGCGGCGCCGCCGGCGGCGGCGGCGGCGCGCCGGGCGCGCCCGAACCGGAGCGGCGGCGCCGGGAGGCGCTGCTCCGCGGCGTCGTGGGCTCCCTCACATTCGCCGGCTTCGAGCCCGCGTGGCAGCGGCCCCGCCCGCCCGTGCTGACGCCGGCGCCGGAGGAGCTGCGGTGGCTCGCGCCGCCGACGGGGCAGGAGCTGCTTTGGGACAGCACGGCGGGGGACGACCCCGGGAGGCTCGCGGTGCGGCTGGGGGTCGGGTGGTGGCGCCAGTGGGGGCTTCGCGCGAAGAGTGGGGAGTGGGGGGGGGGCATGCGGGAGGGAGGGGTGTCGGGTGAGCTGCGGGGAGGGCGCTGTCCTGCGACCGCGGCGGCAAGGGGCTGAGAGTATTTTGCACCCAACGCCGCCTGGCCAGGTTGTTCGCGAGCTGGTGGCCAAGGCCTTGAAGGGCCCCCTCCTGCCGGCGCAGCAGCAGCAGGTGCGTTGCCTCCAGCCCTTACGCAATCCCACCCAGACCACGCCACTGGCGCGCTTACGGAACCGCAAGCGCTGCATGCGCTCGGGCAGCCGCATGCGCTCGCAGACACTCCGCGCACACTCACCAACACCCCCACCCACACCCCCACCCCCACCCCACCCCCACCCCCACCCCACCCCCACCCCCATCCCCACGCCCCCAGGTCCTGCTCCACCTCGAGTCGGACCCAAAGCTGGTCCACTCCCTGCGCCTGGGCCCCGAGCAGCTGCCCGCGCTGGTGGAGAACACCCCCGTCGTAGCCTACGAGGTGCTGCACGCGCTGGCGCGGTCGCGGAGCATCGCGGCTTACTACGAGGTGGGGGGGAGGGGGGGCTTATTAATGGGGGCCTGGTTGAGGTGGCGTTTTTTGGGGTGTTGAGGGCTGGCGGTTGTGGGTGGGGGGATGTGTGATCTGGGCGGGGTGTGATAGGCCAGCAGGTTGGGGCCACACGGCACTGCGCTGCAGCAGCAGCGGCATCACGAGAGACCCTCCGCTCGCGCAGCTCCCGGCGCCAATGCCACACCAGAGCGCACGGCAGAAACGCGCCCCGCCCCCCCCTCCGAAACAAACCAAACCAACCAACCAAAAGGTGCTGGCGTCCATGCAGATGTCCCTCCACTCTATGGAGGTGGTCAACCGCCTGTCCAGCGCCGTCGACCTGCCGCCAGAGTTTGTCCACCGCTACATCACAAACTGCATCGCCAGCTGCGAGGGCATACAGGTGCGCTCGGGGTGTGTGTGTGGAAGGGAGGGTGCGGCCCCGCAAGCTGCAGCCTGCGCAGCGTGGCTCGCCAGCGGCAGGACGCCCGCGGCCGCGCGCTGCGGCTCGCCGGCGGCTGCTTTGTAAACCAGGCGCAGCGCCTGCAGAAAGGCGGGCCCGCGGGCCGCCCTGAACGCAGCAAACGCAGGCAGACATGACCAACGGTTCATTGAGACCACCAGGCCAAAACAAACACCCCCACGGCCCACGCCCCCCCCCACCAAAAAACACCCCAAAAAACCCCACCCCCAAAACACAACAACCCCCCCCCCCGAAAAAAACCCACCACCAGGACAAGTACCTGCAGAACCGCCTCGTGCGCCTCGTGTGCGTCTTCCTCCAGTCCCTCATCCGCAAGCGGGCCATCTCCATCCGCGACCTCCTGCACGAGGTGCAGGCCTTTTGCATCAACTACTCGCGCATACGCGAGGCGGCGGGGCTGTTCCGGCTGCTCAAGCTGCTCGAGTGAGGCGCGACGCGCGCATGCGCGCGCGCGCGCGCGCTGCCTCGGACGCGGCCGCGCCTGCGCAGTTGGCCGTTTTCGGAGATGCCCGCTGCGGGGGCGCTCGGCGATGAGCGCGCGGCCCCAGGCGCGCTGACGAGGCTGCCGCCGTTTGCTCGGCCCTTTCCCCCTCGCCGGGCCGCCCCCTCTCGTGTAACCGCCGAGCCGTGCGGATTAGAAATGCCGAGTTTTACAGTTCAAAAGGTGGGGGCCGGCACTCGGCGTCGGCATGCGTGCGCTTGCAAGGTGCCGAGCACGTCGTGCACTCGGCCAAGGCGGGAGGGGAACCTTTGGACCCGCCGGCAGCAGGCCCCGTGTTGAGGCTCCCTGCGGCGGTCCCTAATGCGTCGGCGGCCATTCGCCAGCCGAGGAGTAAAAGCCCGGGACCCAGGACGCGCGGTCATGTTGGTGAATGCTACGCGAGGCGCGCGCGGAATAAACGGGGGATGCGACAGGGGCGGAAATTCAAGGCGGGCCGGCGCCGTTGATTGGGGGCCTGAGGCCGCACAAAGCCAACAGCCGGCGCTTGCTTGGGGGCGCTGCCTGCGGGCGCTTTTTCTGTTTGTGTATGGTGCTTTTGCGCGTAATAGGGCCTCCCTTGTGCGGGCAATGCTCCCCTGGACGGTGATTGGGAGGGGGGGGGGGTGGCAATTCAATCTCGCGGCCCCGGTGTGAAAAGCTTAGCCTTGGTGTTCGAGTTCCATGGTCTGGAGGGGGGTGGGGCGCAGCGGCGCGGCGGTGCGCGCCAAGCGGCACGCCCGCCGCGGCGGGCGGCACAAAACACATCCCTGGCATAGTGTGCGTGACAGCTGTGTTGTGCGTGCGTGTGCGTGCGTGCGCGTGTGCAAGAGGCGGGCACATAAGAAGAGCGACTGAAAAGCGCCAGGGGGACGGATGTGGATCCGGGCGGGGCGCCGGGGCCGGGGCGGGGGCACTGCAGCGGTGAGTGCGCGACCCGCGGCCCGCAAGCGTGCGTTGTGGGGGTTGCGAGCAACGCCCCGCTAGCAAGGAAGCAGGGCATGGGAGACAGGGTGTTTCGAAAGTCGCGGGGCAGCATGCGCCGTGCGCGTGCCGCACCCGCGCGCGCGCGGCGACCTCGGGGAGGGCGCCACCACTCCCCAAGCGTGCCGCGCGCGCGGCGGGCGATTTTTTATGGCCGGCGTGGGCGGGCGGCGGCGGTGTGGGCAATGCGTAAGCAACTTGAGAGGCACGAATCGACAATCATGGGTGTAAGGATGCGGCTTTGCAAGCTCGGCGTTTCGGGGCTCAACGGGGCAGGGGGCAAAGCCGCGACTGGGCAAGGGGAAGCATCCCGAGGCTGCGGCAATTGGAATTGTGGTGTTGCAAAGGTGAAAAAA
This sequence comes from Raphidocelis subcapitata, assembly GCA_003203535.1. NCBI lineage: Eukaryota > Viridiplantae > Chlorophyta > Chlorophyceae > Sphaeropleales > Selenastraceae > Raphidocelis > Raphidocelis subcapitata. Next base: position 343,400 of record BDRX01000005.1, read on the forward strand.
CCTGGTTGGGGTCTCGGGGACGCGAGTCCCAATAAGTGCTGTGTGCGTGTGCATGTGCAGGCACACAGATGGGCCCAGCGCAACTTTAAAGGCGGGGCACAAAGGCTGGACCGAGGCAGCTCGAAAGGGGGCGTAAGGAGACGGCAGGGTTGATAACGGGAGGGGGGGGCCAGCACCTTGAAGGAAGCTTCCAAGCCTTTGCCGGCCGTCCAGGCGCACCACGCGCGCGCACACGGCGCGCGGCACCGGCTGATTCGAAAGCTCGTCTGGTCATGCTTTGAAAAAGAGGGGTTTGCCAAAAGCCAGGCGTAGAAGCAGTGCGCGCTTGATCAAGCCATCGCCTTCTGCGGGGCGCCCTGGCTGGGGGGCGCGAGGTCGCCGGCGAGGCCCAGGCTGAGGCCTGACACGGCCGCGCTCAGCGCGCCCGCGTCGCCGGCGGCGCCGCCCGCCGCGGCCGGCAGCTTCAGCGTGGAGGCCGCCACAGGCATGAGCTGGTCGTGGCCGCCGCCGGGAACGCCATCGACGGCCGCAGCCGGCGCGGCGGCCGCGAGCGCGCCGAGGCTGGCCAGCGCGGCGCCGCCGCCATAGGTGGGGCCGCCAAAGAGGCTGAAGCCAAAGGCGTTGAACATGCCCGCCCCGGTCGGCGTGGGGGACGGCGCCGACGACGCGCCCAGGGGCGCGAAGCCGGCGCCCTGCGGCTTGGCCGCCGCAAAGCCCTCGAGCATAGCGTCCGCGCTGGTGGGGGCGCCGCCCGCCGGCGCCGGCGCCGGCGCGGACGGGCCGGGCGCGGGCGCGGGCGCGCGCGCCGCCTCGGCTGCAAACGCCGCGGCGAGGGCGTCCCGGTCCGATGGGTGGCACAGCCCCGCGGCGGCGGCCTGCTCCAGGGTCATGCCGGCGTCAATGGCGCTGGCGGCGATCAGTCGCAGCACCGCCTCGCGGCCGCCGACGGCCGAGAGGTCGCCCGCGCCGACGCCGGCGGCGCCGCCGAGCAGCCCGGCGAGCCCCGCGAGCGCCGCGGCGGGCGCGGCCGGCGGCGCGGTGGGCGTGGCCGCCCGCGGCGGCGAGCCGGGCCGCGACGCCGGCGCGCTCGTGAGCGGCGAGGTGGGCGACGACACGCTGCCCGTCCGCGAGCGGCGCGCGTCGCCGATGACGCCGACGGCCGCGGCCTGCGAGCCCGAGGAGGCAAGGCCGGGCAGCGGCGCGAGCCCGCCGGCGCGCGGCGTCGCGGACGCCGAGCCTGCGGCCGCGGCGGCGGCGGCGCCCATGAAGATCGTGGCCGCGCTCACGGGCACCGCCGAGTTGAGGGGCAGCTGCTGCGGCAGCATCAGCGGCGCACTGCTGGCGGCCGACATCGCGCCGGGCGGCTTCGCGCCGCCGGCCAGCAGCTGCGCGGGCTGCAGCAGCTGGACGCCCGCCGGGACGGGGCGCGGCTGGGGGAGCATGGCGCCGTTGGCGGCGAGCAGCATCGGCTGCTGCGCCGCCGGCGCGGGCGGCGCGCCCAGCACGTGCACCGGCCCGGCGCGCAGCGCCGCGTTCGGCTGCATCGCCATGGGCCGCACCGCCTGGCCGAGTTGCTGCGGCAGCGTCAGGAGCTGCGCGCCGTTCTGCTGCGCGGGCTGCAGGTAGACGCCGCCGCCGGCCGCGGGGGCGCCCGCCTGCGGCAGCTGCACCATCTGCACGCGCTGCTGCTGCGGCGCCGCCTGCGGCGTGACGGTAATGTACTGCATCTGCGCGCCGGCGGGCTGCGGCACCGAGGCGGGCGCGGGCTGCAGCGCGGGCTTGGCGCTGTCCATGAGCAGCAGCGAGCCGTTTTGCAGCACCACCGCCTGGCGCAGCGTGCCGTTGATGTTGACCAGCACGCTCGACCCAGGCGCGGGCTGGCCGGCGCCACCGGCGGGCGCGGGCTGCGCAAGCACCTGCGGCTGCGGCTGCGCGGCCAGCGGCCTCAGCGCCTGCGGCTGCTGCTGCTGCTGCTGCAGGTAGACGACTTGCTGCTGCACCATCTGCTGCTGCTGCTGCATCTGCTGCTGCTGCTGCTGCAGCTGCTGCTGCTGCAGCTGCTGCTGCTGCAGCTGCATCTGGTGCTGCTGCTGCAGGTGCTGCTGCTGCTGCTGCTGCTGCAGCTGCTGCTGCTGCAGCTGCTGCTGCTGCTGCTGCAGCTGCACGTACTGAAGCTGCTGCGCCGGCCGAACCGCGCCCCCGCCGATCTGCACCATCTGCTGCGGCTGGCCATTGCCGCCCTGCATCCAGACTTGCTGCTGCTGGCTGAGGGGCGCGAGCAGCTGCGGCGCAGGCGCCGCGGGCTGCATCAGGCGCATCGGCGCGCCGCCGGGGCCGGCGGCCAACAGCTGGGGCGGCGCCTGCTGCAGGTACACCAGCTTGCCCTGGTCGCCGACCTGCGGCACCATCGACGCCTGCATCATCCTGCCCGGCGGACCGCCGCCCTGCGCGCGGGGAGCGAGTGCGTCGTTGCCGGGGCGCGTTGAGGCCGGTGCGTGGTTGCACGCCCCGCCCACACGCGGTGGCTGGCGGCGGCGCCCCGGTGCCGGGGCGCTGTTGCGGGCCGCGGACTGCCCGGACCGCCGGACATTCGCGTCCGTGGGTGGCACGAGCGCGATGGAGCGGCCCCGCGAGCGCGCCCGGGGAGGCTGGGGGCCTGTCCGGGCTGTTCGGTGATGAGGCGCTGCTGCCGGGGGCGGGCTGCTGGCCGACCACGGCCGGCTGGCACGGCCGCCGCTGCACCGGCTGGACAACCCGTCCGAGAAGCAGGGTCGTCCCCTGCTGCGCGGGGGGCCCCTGGGCCGGGGAGGATGCCAACATGCCAACATGCCGGGCGCTTCCAGGGCCAGCGCGGGGCCCCCAGGGCCACAACGCAGCTCAAAACGCACCTGGTAGGCGGATGCAGAGGTTGCGCTCGCACGGAGAGCCGTTCTCCCGCCTGGGGACTGGACCCCCTCTGCGTGGGTGCAGAAGCAAGCGCACTTGGTCCCTTCCTTCACCTCTACTGCAAACTCCTCTGGCCTGCCTGGGGGGAGCCTGCCCGGGCCTGAATGCGCGGGTGTGCAGCAGCCCACCGGTCATCAGTCAGCGCCTGGGGCTCGGGGCTAGAGGCCACCGGGGCGGGCACACGCGTCATATTCGGAAGCCGGCCGATTGCAGCAATTCCCTGAGACCTCGCCGCCGGCCAGGGAGGGCTCCTCGGCGCACACCAGATCGAAAAATTTGCGCGCGCGCCTCCGCAGCACGAATGCCGAGCCCCGCCAAGCGCCCCCGCACGTTCGGGGAGGGCGCGGCGCCGCTCCCGGCAGCCGGAACTCAGCAGCAGGGCGCCGACTTCAAGCAGTCGGTGATCGACCACCTCGCCGCGCGCCTGCGCGACCCCCGCTCGCCCGAGGCCGCCGCGGCGCCGCTGCGCGCGGCGCTGCAGCCCCTGGAGCAGGAGCTCGGCTCGCTGCTGCGGCATGCGGTGGTGGACGGACAGAACGTGTCGATGCTGGTCATCGGGGAGCCCGGCAGCGGGAAGACGCTGGTGAGCTCAGCTGTCGGGGAAGCCCTCGGCGCCGCGCCGGGTTTGAAGCGCGGGGGCTTGCGTCGTGCCCTTCCGCGCATTCGCCCTCCCCAGCCCCCATGCGCGCGCACGCGCACGCACAACAACAGACCCGAGCACACCCCAACCCCAACAGCTGCTGGAGCGCGTGCTGGGCAACCTGTGCCGCGAGCACAACACCGCCCCCGGCAACCCCACTCTCGGCGTCGTGCGCATCCACGGCGCGCTGCACAGCGAGGAGCGCGCCGCGTTCCAGGAGATCGCGCGCCAGCTGTGCGCCACCTTCCGCTGCACCTTTTCGCGCACCGCCTCGTACGACGACAACCTCGTTTTCCTCAAGGAGATGCTGCAGCAGCTGCGCCGGTGGGGGGGAGGGCGCGGGGAGGGATTTCGCACGGGGACTGGGGGCCAGCGTGCGGCACGCGGCGGCATGCGCCGCGCCGCATGCCCATGGCCCCATGCCCACATCCAACCTGGGGCAGGGGTCCAGCAGCGTGTGCTTGCTCCTCTCACCCGTCTGCTGCCCGCCCGCCCCGCCGCCCCGCCCCCGCCCCCACCGCAGCGCGTTCAAGTGCGTGGTGTTTGTCATCGACGAGGTGGAGGCCTACGTCCGCGTGGCCAAGCAGATGGTGCTGTACAACCTGCTGGACGCACTCACCAGCAGCCAAGTGCAGGCGAGCGGGCGGCGCGGCTCCTACGCTGTCCCTGCCCGTTGCTGCCGCCCCTGCTGCCCGCTCCTCGGCTGCGTCGGCGCCGCCGCCGGCGCGCGCCACCGCCTCACCGCGCCGCCCTCCCGCCTGCCCGCGCCCCGCCCGTCCAGGCAGCGGTGCTGGGTGTGACGTGCCAGTGGGACGTGCAGGATGCCATGGAGAAGCGCGTGCGCTCGCGCTTCAGCAGCAGGAGGGTGCTGCTGCCGCCGCTGGACCACACAAAGGTGCGCGCGGCTCGGCCAGAGGCAGAGCCGCGATGGGGCTGGCGCCGTCCGCGTGTGCGTGCGCATGCGCGTGTGCGCGAGCATTCAGCGCATGCAGGGCTGATCCACCGCTCCCCACCGCCCGCTTGCCGCGCACGCAGCCGGACGAGACCCCCCGCGCGCTGCTGGCGCACATGCTCAAGCTGCCGGACAGCCTGTCGGTGCTGCCGCAGGCGCGCGCCTTCCAGCGGGAGCTCGGCAGCGCGCTCGACGACGCACGCGTCAAGGTGCGGCGCCGCGCCGAGCAAACCCGCGCGCCGAGGGCCGCTGGCCAAGCCCGGCCGCAGCCCTCGGTTTTGGCTTGCGGGCTTTGACTGCCTGCCGCCAGCCGCGCCAGGGGCGCGACGAGAGTGGTTATCCAACGAGCAGCAAAAACGAAACCCCACCCACCGCAGGCGCAGCTGCGCGAGCTGGCGAAAATCGGCGTCGGCCCCCGCGACCTCGCGAGCATCGCGACAACGGCGCTGTCGCAGTGGCAGCTGGTGCAGATGGCCCCCCTCGGCGCCAACCACCTGCTGGCCGGCGTCCAGGCGTGGCTGCGGCCGCTGCACAGCCGGCCGACGGCGGTGGCGGGGATGTCGGCGCTGCAGCTGGGGCTGCTGGTGGCGGCGCAGCGGCTGGAGGACCAGGGGCACGGCACCTTCAACTTTGAGGTGGGCTTTGGGGGGCGCGGGGTCGGGGAGGTACGGCAGGCGCGCCTGCACGGCTGCCCGCCAGCCTGCCGCCTGCGGTGCCGCGCCGGGGCTCGCCACGACGCCGTCTGCCCAAGAGCATTTGCGAGCTGGCGCCTGCTGCCTCCAAACCCCCGCTCGCTCACGCTTTGCGCGCCCCCCTCCAGATGGTGTTTGACGAGTTCCTGAAGGCCAAGAACGAGTCGCTGGGCCCCCTCTGGCGCAAGCCCGCGGCGTGGCGCGCGTTCAGGGACGTCGTCAGCACGGGGCTCGTGCAGTTTGCGGCGGCCAGGTGGGCGGTCGCGGCGCGCGGCTGCGGCCCGCCGTTGCCGCGGGGCGGAGGCACTGGGCTGCGTGCGCGTGCGGTCCTTTGCGCGGGGCCACCGGGCCCTCGCCTGCGCCTGCGTCCGTGCCCGCGGAACGCACGCGCCCTGCCCCTCAGGCCCCCTCAACCCCACCCCCAACCCCGCCTCCCGTCGCAGGGCCGACAGCAAGGGCATCATGCAGCAGCACTGCGCGGCGCAGCTGCTGCTGACCAAGGCGGAGCTCGACGCCGGCATCCAGCAGCACCCGGCCTGCCCGGACCACATCAAGCGCTGGGCGCGCGGCGACGCGCTGTCGCACACGGCGCTCGTGTAATTGGCGGCGCTTCGAGGCCGGGCCCTGACAAAAAGGGTCCTTGCGGTTGCTGACCGCGGTCCACGCCGGCGGGACGGCCCCTCTGCCGCCGTCTCGTGGCTGACGGCCCTTCCATGCGCTCCCTCCCCCAACGCCCAAGCCCACCGACCTCCCCGAACGGCCCTCGAGCGACTTCCGCAGGTGGCAGGCCGGGGGACACTGCCCGGCCCCGCGCCCAACGCGAATGCCTTTGCAGCCCCGGGCATCGCCCTTTTGCTTTCGAGAGCAGTGCGCGAAGCTGTGCGCTGCAGAGGGAGCCACAGGAGCCCCCAGCGGCGCGCGCGGGAGCCAGGAGGCCCTCGCCCCCACCGTTGTGCCAGCAGCACCCCCGCCCGCCTTCGCCGCGTCCGTTACCGGTCGCGCAAAGGCAGCAATGGCGTCCGCTCAGTCGCTCGGCGTGCGCGGCGGGCTGCAGTCCCGGCCCCTGCGCCCCCGCAGCCTGCGTCGCGCGACCGTGCCCCGGGCGGTCGCGGAGCCCGTGGCCAAGCCGAGCAGCAACGGCGCGAGCCCCACGCTCGCCGGCTGGTCTCCCGAGTCGTGGCGCCAGCGCGTCGCGCTGCAGGTGGGGAGGGGCGGAGGGCTGGGTGGGTGGATCTTTCAGGCCGGGCGCCCCGCGGCTTGCTGCCGCACCTGGCGCCGAAATTGCGGTTGCTGCGGGTCCATGCAAAGGGCTGGAGCTCCAGCGCGGCCGCGCGGCGCGGCGACGAGGCGGCGGCGGCGGCGTGCTGCTCCGCTGCTCGGCGGCCGCCGCTGACGCGCCCCCCTTCGCGACGCCGCCACAACGCCCCCGCCGCCCCGCCCCCCCGCCGCAGCAACCCAACTACCCCGACGCCAAGCGCGTCGAGGAGGCGTACACCGAGATCAAGTCGTACCCGCCGCTGATCTTCGCCGGCGAGTGCCGCACGCTGCAGGACCGCCTCGCGCGCGCCGCCCGCGGCGAGGCCTTCATCCTGCAGGGCGGCGACTGCGCCGAGGCGTTCACGCAGTTCTCCGCCAACCAGATCCGCGACACCTACCGCGTGCTGCTGCAGATGAGCGTGGTGCTCATGTTTGGCGGCGGCGTGCCGGTGGTCAAGCTCGGCCGCATGGCCGGCCAGTTTGCCAAGCCGCGCTCCGCCGACCTGGAGGAGAAGGACGGCGTGTCGCTGCCGTCGTACCGCGGCGACATCATCAACGGGCCCGAGTTCACGACCGAGGCGCGCGTGCCCGACCCCTTCCGCCTCGTGCGCGCGTACAACCAGTCCGCCGCCACGCTGAACCTGCTGCGCGGCTTCTCCACGGGCGGCTACGCCGGGCTCACGCGCATCGCGCAGTGGAACCTGGACTTCATGCAGAACAGCGACGAGGGCAAGGCCTACATGGACCTGGCGCGCCGCGTGGACGAGGCCATCCAGTTCATGGGGGCCTGCGGGCTGGACGCCAACCAGCCCATCATGAAGGAGACCGAGTTCTTCACCAGCCACGAGTGCCTGCTGCTCGACTACGAGGAGGCGCTCACGCGGTGGGGGGTTGGGCTGGGTGGGGGGGGTGGGGGTGGGGGTGGTGGCAGAGGGGCATAGGGGGCGGGGCTGGGCGGTGGTGCGGCGCGCAACGCCAGGGCTGGTTGGAGTGCTTGTGCCGCGCCAAACCCACGCCGAACAGCCCGCCGCACGCCCTTGGTTCCGTCCCGCCGCCGCGGCGCGCCGCTCAGCCTCACCCAGACGCCAAACCCCAAACTCCCCCCCCCCCCCCGCAGCCTGGACTCCACCACCGGCCTCTGGTACGACTGCAGCGCCCACTTCCTGTGGTGCGGCGAGCGCACGCGCCAGCTGGACGGCGCGCACGTCGAGTTCATGCGCGGCATCCAGAACCCCATCGGCGTGAAGGTCTCTGACAAGATGGACCCCTCAAAGCTGGTCTCCCTCATCGCCAGCCTCAACCCGGACAACGTGCCCGGCCGGCTGGCGGTGATCGTGCGCATGGGCGCGGCCAAGCTGCGGGAGAAGTTCCCGGCGATGATCGAGGCGGTGGACGAGGCGGGGCAGGTGGGCGGCCGGGGGGAGCGGGCGGCTGGGCGGCTGGTGGCTGGCGGCTGGCATGCAGGCGCATGCAGGCTGGGCTGTGGGGGTAACAGCAGCAGCAGGAGCAGTAGCAGCCTGCATGCGTGTGTGCCCGGTGCATGCAGTTCACACGGCACTGAACGGCCAGGTGCACGCACTTCAATCAAAAGGCTGCCCCGTGCTCTGCACTTGCAACGCACCGCCGCAGTGCGCCACCCAACCACCCCCAAACCCCCCCCCCCCCCCCCCCCAAAAACCCCCAGATCGTGACCTGGGTGTGCGACCCCATGCACGGCAACACCGAGTCCTGCAACGGCTTCAAGACCCGCCGCTACGAGAACGTGCGCGCCGAGGTGGAGGCGTTCTTCGACGTCCACGACTCGATGGGCTCCGTGCCCGGCGGCGTGCACCTCGAGATGACCGGTGACAACGTCACCGAGTGCATCGGCGGCGGCTCCGCGGTGTCCGCCGACGACCTCAACTCGCGCTACCACACGCACTGCGACCCGCGGCTCAACGCGGAGCAGTCGCTGGAGATGGCTTTCTACGTGGCCAGCCGCCTGCGGCAGCGTGAGTGGGCGCGGCGGGGGGCGCGGCGTGAGGGAGGCCGCTCGTGCGCGCGCCGCGTGGGCGCGTGCAGCAGTGCCGCTTGCCAAGCAGCTGCGGCGCGGCACTGTTGCGACGTCGCAACAGCAGGCGGCAGCAGCAATGCCAAGCACCGGCCTCAATCGCCCCCGCCTCCCCCCTCCCCTCGACGCGTCCCTTCTGAACCGCAGGGAAGGACCGCATCGAGCGGGAGAAGCTGCGGAGCCGCCAGCCCAAGGCCTCGCTGCTGTTCTGAGCGCCAAAATGATTTGGGCCCTGCGCGGCGGCTTCTGAGCGCCCTGCGAGTGCGGCTGCGTAGCCCACCCGCAAGGAGCGCGCTGCCCTTGGCCTATCCTGCCCTCCATTCAAGAGGTCTGTAAAGATTGCGATCGTGGCGCCTTCGCACGGCCAGCGAGTGGGGGGGCAACGGGGGATGGACGGCGCGCCGGCGGCGAGCGGACGGCGCACAGCGCGCGGGCAGCTTCCCTGGCGCCGCCTGGCTGTTCGCCAAGGCCGTAGAAGAGGTGTTTGTCATTTTTTTTGCAAGTTATTCTCCGTTGGAGGCGCGGAATAGCTGCGGTGGAGCCAGGACTGCGCGCGGCCCGCCACTCGCGCCCTCGCCCCAGGAGCGGGCGGCGGGTTGGCTGGGGATTGAAAGAGCTTTGTCCTTACCCCTAGACGACGAGGCCGAGGCCGGTCGATTTCACTGTTCCGGTGCACGGCCGAGCTGGCGGCGCGCGCGCCCCGGCCGCCGCCGCGCGCTGCGCCGCCGCGCTTCGCGCAGGCAGCATGCGGCGCGACGCCAGGAGCGCGCCGCCTGACCGGCTGCTGTTTCGAATCTACTTTCCAAGGCGAGCGAGGCATGCTCGCGACGCTGCGAGCCCCTGCCTCTGCCGCAACGGCTGCATGCTGCGCGCGCTGTGCCGCCACGCCGCACAGCCGCCGATGCGATTCGCCGTTTGCCGACCCGCCGTGCCCGCTGTGCCCGCTTGCGCAGGCCCCCTTACGACCCCGGCCTGCACTACCCCGCCCCGCCCACCCCGGGCGGAGGGCGGAACTGGGTGGGCTGCGTCATAGGCCCAGGTTGGTGGCGGCAGGTACTGTGTTTGGGCTGGAGACGCGGCGGCAAGCCTTGGTCATTAGCTGGCGCAAGCAAGGGATGCCCGAATTCTGAGCAGGGGCCCTCCCAACCCCTCGCAACGCAGGCGGCGCCAACCTCAGTGCGATCAAGGCCACGACAGGCATCGCCGCAATCTCGCTGCTGGACTCGCAGGGGAGCATCAAGGGCAGGTGAGAGGGTGATGGGGGGTGCCGTTGGGGGGGCGGGGGGGGGGGAAGCAGCGCCAAACTATCAGAGCTGGTGACTGGGCAACTGCAGCGCCAAAAACCGTACGGTACGCCAGCGTGCACCACATGGGTTTTGGCCGAGGGCCGCGCCGCCCTCCTGTGCCTTGAGTCAAACAGCTGGCTGGACGCATCTCCACCACTACCCTTCCGTCCAAAAACCAGGCGCCCTGAACCTCTTGACCCGACCATCTGCGCGGTGATCGTAGCGGATGAGCCGCAGCAGCTGCGGGCGGCCGCACGGTGGGCGGGCTTTGCTGCATGCGCACAACGCAAGCTGGGCGGACAGCTTGCGCGGGCAACACATCGCGTCGAGCAGTGCTCTGCTTTGCGCACACCCGCCGCCTGCGTCGCATGCGCCAGAGCCACAGCCTCGCAGCTCGCGCCAATGACACCGCTGACCAGCAGCCCGCGGGGTGCGTGAACCCAAGACGTGCCCCTCTTGCAACCCAAACCGCGCAGCATGGTCGCAGACCTCGTCACCCCCGCCAACGCGACCTTCCTGCCATTCGACGTGCAGCCCGGCGGCGCCACGGTGCTCACCCTAAGCCAGCCCGGGGCGGTCGCGCCGGCCCCGCCGCCGCCGCCCCCCATCCCCGAATTCCTGCTGACGCTGCGCGGGGCGCCGGCAACAGGGCCCGCGCCGGCCGCGGTGGCGGCTCCATGGTTGCAGCCGCAGCCGCCGCCACCGCCGCCTTACATGCAGCAGCCGGCACCGCCACCACCGCCGCCGCCGCCCCGGCGTCCACAGCCGGTTGTGGTGGGGGTGCCTGACTCGCCCGTGAGCTGGCGGCGCCCATCAGAGGAGCTGCAGCCGGCACAAGCGGGGGCTGATGGGGAGGCGCGCTCCCCCGTCAGCTGGCGCGCACCTCAGCAGCAGCAGCCGGCCGCGCTGGTGACGCCGGCAGCAGTTGAGGGCGCCGCCAGGCCGCCGTCGCCGCCGAGCTGGCGACGGTCTGAGCAGCAGCAGCAGCCCCAACCCGCGCCACCGCCGCCACGGCCGCCCGCGCCGCGCGAGGGCACGGCGAGCAGCAGCAACGCCGCCGGCAGCGCCGACGGCGGCTCGGACGGCGGCGCGATGGCGCTTGCAGAGGCCGGGGTGGCGGCCGCGGCCGACGCGGTGTGGTCCAGGCCGCGCTCCGACTTCGCTCTGCGCGTGACGGGCGGCAAGGTGCTGCCTTGGCGTGGCGTGTCGCCGCTGGTAGCGGCCATCGTTGAGGCGGTGGAGGAGATGCTGGAGGAGAGGAGGGCAGCGGAGGAAGAGGCGGCGTGGCGCGCCGCAGAGGCCGCCCAGGCCTGGGCTGCTCCTCCTGCTGCGCACTTGGACGCCAGCGGGGCGGCGCCCGCGGACCCTCTGACAGGGCCTTCCGGGTATGGCCGGCCCAGCGGCGCCCCAACCGCGGGCGGCGAGGCTGCGGTCCCCCCCACTGCCGCCTCAGCTGGCGCCGCCGCCGCGGGCGCACCCGCTGACTATGCTTCGGCGGGAGGCAGCTGCGGCGTGGGCGGCGGAACGCGCGGCAGCGACGACGGCAGACGGCCCCAGCCCGATGCAGCCCGAACCGCGAGGCTGGCGCAGCTGTTCCCCAACATGGAGGGGTTTGTGTAGTCGGTGCTGGGGTTTGCGCAGCTTTTGGGTGCGATGTTAGGTTCAATTAGCAGCAAAGGCCCACTCTTCCCTCTGGCGCCTAGAAGGCAGCATCCACTGTGCGCCGCAACCCCTCGATACTGGATAGCCTTGCACAAGGGCGCATTCGGCATTTACACAGCGCTCCTTGAGAGCACAGTAATACGCTCAACACAAGGGGAAAGCAAAGTAAACAGAGAGGGACCGCTCCGGGGCGCGTGCGCGCGTGTGGCGGCGCATCACTGCGGCGGCGGCATGCCGGGGCGCGGCCCGGGGAACGGCGGCGCGCCGCCGGGCGGCGGCATCCCCGGCGGCGGCATGCCGGGGCGCGGCGGGAAGCCCATTGGCGGCGGCGCAAAGCCCATCGGCGGCCCTGCAACGGCAGGCGGCGGGGTTTGGGGTTTGGGGGTTGGGTTGGAACGGGGCCGGGGGTTGCGGGAGGTTTTTGAGTTTGGTCGCAGCAAGGCGCGGCACAGAGGCGTGAGCCTTGTGCGCATGTTTGTCGGGGCCGCTATTCGAAGACCGGTGCACGCCTCGTTCAGAGTTCTTCGCGGTCCCCGGAGAGCACCCCTTTCCGTCTTGCCCACAACTAAAAGCCCTACCGGCACGGTGTTGGCCGGCGGGTTCTGCAGCGGGGCAGCAAGCAGCGAACGACCAGGCCCCGCAAGCGCCCACCCAGCCCTTCTCACCTCCCGGCATCCCCGGCCGCATCCCTGGCGGAGGCATCCCCGGCGGCGGCATGCCCGGCGGCCGCATCATGGTCGGCGGCGCCATCATCTGCGGCCGCGGCATCATCGCGCCCGGCGCAGGCCCGCCCACGCCCGGCGCGGGGCCCGCCAGCCCCGCGGGCGCGTGCCCGGGCGCGGCGACGGGCATGCCGCGGCCGGCCGCGCGGCCGGCGCCGGGGCCGGCCGGCGCGACCTGCGACTTGCTGCCGCGCGTGTCCTCCTGCGGCGGGGGGCCCTCAATCGTGAGGGAGATCACCTCCTCGCCGCGGAGCAGGATCAGCCCCAGCACGCGCCGCTCCTCGCGCTGCGGGCGGCGTTGGTGCGTGCGTTGAGCGGAGGCGGGGATTCAGCGGCGGGGGCGGCGCGCGGTTCAGCGAAGGGGCCGCGCAGCGGCCGCACAGCACGCGGGGAATGGCAGCGGGCGCGCCGGCAGGCGCCCCGGCAGGCGGGACCGCGACGCGCACCTCCTCCTCGCCCTTGCCCTTTTTGGGCGGCAGCTTCCTGAATTCCTCGGCGTCGCCCAGCACCAGGTTCATGTGCCGGTCGTAGGCCATAAACCTGCGCGTTTGGAGGCAAGGATCGGGGGTTGGTCAAGCCTGGCTCTGGTTGTGATCCGGAGAGCGGGCGTGGGGCAAAACCAAACTCGAGGCGGCGCCCGGCGCTGCCGCCCTGGGCGCCTCGCACCCCCCGGACGCCCGCCGCACCTGCCCACGATCTGCCTGCCATCCACCACCGTCACGCGCATGCGGTAGTTGACATAGCTAAGCAGCTTGGATGTCCGTTGGAGGGACATCCTGCAGGGGTTGTGGGAGGGCGGCGGGGATGGCAGCGGTGAGCACGGGCGGGCAGTGAAGGGCAGGGGGCGCGCGCGCCGCGGCGGCGGCGGCGGCGGCGGTGGCGCGCGCCCCGCTGCGGGCCCCAGGGCGCCCCGCTGCGCCAGATCTGCTGTCTTCAGGTGTCCCTGGCCGCCCAGCGCCCGGTTCAGGCCCGCAGGGGGCTCCTCCACGCCGCCCGCGCACCTTGCAGCTGCGCGCGGGGCCGCCGGGCCCCTCGCCCTCCCCCCTGGCCTGCCGCTCCTCTCGGGTCCCCCCGAAGCCGATTCTGGCGCAAGGCCGGCTCTGCCAGGCTCGCCCCTTGCGTGTGCTGGCGCGAGCGGCGATCAAGCTGATCTGAGCCTGGAGAGAGAGGGGCTGCTGCTGAAGGCTGGAGCGGCTGCGAATGGGTTTGATCCTTGAAATTTGGGTGATGAGGACGGGGCGTGCTGGCGCTGTGCCTGCCAGCTGCCTGCCAGCTGCCAGCCAGCTGCCTGCCTGCTGCTCGCTCTTGTGCTCCACCGCAGGCCCCCCCCCCCAGCCCATAGATCGATCGCGCTTCTGTGGCCCTGCAGGAGCCCTATACACGCGGATAGACGCGGACCAACCCCGCGCGGCCCGCGCCTCGTCACGACGCGGGGCTCCTCCCTCACCACCGCCGCTCCGCGAGGCTCGGTGAGCGCTTGGGCGGGTGAGCTACACCGCTGGCGCCCACACGGGCACGCGCGCGTGCGAGGGGGCGCTGGCCGCAGGGCGCGGCGCGGCGGCGCGGTTTGTTGTTGCGGCGCACGATCTGCGGCGGCGCCGCCGTCAGCAGGCCCGCGTCGAGGACGCGCCCGCGCCCGTGCCCCCCCCTCTCCATCCCCAGGGCGGCGGCACCAGCGACGCGACCGGCAGTGGCTGCGGACAGCCTGCATGGCCCCCGGCTTTTGACTCGAGCGCCCGCCGCACGCTGCGCGCCGGTGCCGACCCCGCCATGAACCCCAACCTGCTCGGGGGCGGCGGCGGCGGCGGCGGCGGCCTCAACCCCCAGCTCGGCGCCGGCTTCGGCGGGGGTGCCGCGCCTGGCGGCGCCGCGGGCATCCTCGGCGGCTTTGCCGGCGCACCCCAGGGCATGCCGCCGCAAGGCCTGCCGCCCGGGCAGCAGCTGGCCCAGCAGCCGCAGCAGCTGTTTGGCGGCGGGGGGCTTAACATCCTGCAGCTCCAGCAGCTTCAACAGCAGCAGCAGCAGGCGCAGCAGCAGCAACAGGCGCAGCAGCAGCAGCAGGCCCGCATCCAGCAACTGCAACAGTTGCAGCAGCTCCAGCAGCTGCAGCAGCAGCAGGCGCAGCAGCAGCAACAGCTTGCTCAGCAGCAGCGGCTTCAGCAGCTGCAGCAGCAGCAGCAGCGGCTTCAGCAGCTGCAGCAGCAGCAACAGCAGCTGCAGCAGCAGCAACAGCAGCTGGCCGCACAACAGCAGCAGCAGGCCCAGCTCAACCTCGCCGGGCTGGGCGCAAACCTGACGGCCCAACAGCAAATGATGCTGCTCAACCGCGCCGCGCAGGCCAGCTCCATCGGCGGCTCTGCAGCCGTGGGCGGCCTCCTGCCCCCCAGCGGCCAGCTGTTGCAAGACAACATCGCCGCGGCCGCCGCGGCCACAGGCCCCCCGCTGACCAGCCTGCAGCAGCAGCAGCAGCAGCAGCAGGCGCAACAGCAGGCGCAGCAGCAGCACCACCAGCAGCAGCAGCAGGCGCAGCAGCAGCACCAGCAGCAGCAGCAGCAGCACCAGCAGCAGCAGCAGCAGGCGCAGCTGCTGGCCTTCAATGGGCTGGGCCAGGGTGCGGCGCAGCAGCAGCTGCTGCAGCTCAAGGGGCTGTCCAACAACCAGGCCCTGCAGCAGGCGCTGGGCGCCGGCGCGCAGCTGCAGCAGCAAGGCCAGGCAGGGCAGTCGCATGCAGCGCTGCTGCAGACTCTGGCACGGCAGCAGGCCGTCTCGCGAGACCGAGAGCTGGCGCATGCCGCAGCCGTGCGGCAGCTGCGGCAGAACCAAGCTGCGGTGGCGGCGGCCACGCTGCAGCGAGAGCGCCACCAGGCACAGGTGTTTGCGATGCAGCAAGCACAGGCCCAGGCGCAGGCGCAGGCACAGCGCAATGCGGCGTTCGGGCTCGGCGGCGGCGGGGCGGGTGGCATGGTGCAGCATCAGCCGGGCCTCAACCAGGCCGCGCTCATGGCTGCGCTGCAGAGCTCCCAGGCCTCCGCCGCGGCCGCAGCGGTGCAGCAGCGCCAGCAGCAGCAGCAGCAGCAGCAACAGCAGCTGCAGCAGCTGCAGCAACAGCAGCAGCAGCAGCAGCAGCAGCTGCTGCAGCAACAGCAGCAGCAGATGCAGCACCCCGGTGCGGCCGCGCTGCTCGCCCAGCACCTCCAGCTGCAGGCCCAGCAGCAGCAGGCCGCGGCCGCCGCCAGCGGCGCGCCGGCTGCCGCGCCCGCATTTGACGCGGCGCGGTCGCTCGGCGCCATCGGCCAGAACCGCGGCCGGAGCCCCGCGCCAGGGTCGCAGCCGCCGGCCGCCGCACCCGGCGCGGCGGGCAGCGGCGCTGCGCCCGGGGCCGCCGCCGCGCCGGAGAGCGTTGACCTGTTCCTCCGCGCCGTCGGCGAGCGCCTCGCGACTCTGGGCATCAGCGTGGAGCGCGCCCTGGCGGCCGGCATCCTCGGCGGCCTGTCGCAGGCGCAGATCACGACCCTCAGCGAGGCGCACAACCGCGGCGCCGCGGCGGGCGCGGCCGCGGGTGCCGCCGCCGCGCCCGCCGCCGGCGAGGGCGCGCTGGCCGCAGCTGCCCCCGCGCCCGCCCTCGCGGCGGACGCTGGCGCCGCCCCCGCTGCGCTGCCCGCTCAAGCCCTGGCCCCCTTCCCTGACGCTGCCGCCGACCCTGCGGCGGCGGCCGCGGGCGCGGGCGCGGTGGGTGCCGGCGCGGCGGGCGCCGGCGGCGAGTCGGATGACGACGCGGCCCTGGACGCGATCATCGACCCCGAGGGCGCGCCTCCCGCCGAGACGCGCGCGCTGATCACGCCCATCGACCCGGGCCGCCTGCTGGCCGCCGCCGCGGACCCGCTGCTCGCGCAGCTGCCGTCCTTCAACGCGCTGTCGTACGACTTTTTCGGCGACGACGGCGGTGGCGGTGGCGGCGGCGGCGACGGCGGCCTGCTCGGCGGCGCGCTGGAGGACGACGGCGGGCTGGGCGGGCTGGAGGACGGCGACGGCGACGGCGACGGGGCGGCGGGCTTTGCTGACCTGTCCGCCATTGGGGACTTTGAGCCGCTGGACTCGGGGCAGCTGGGCGGCCTGATCGGCGGCGACGGCGACGACGCCGACGACGCCGGCGGCGGCACGGGGCTGTCGCCGTGGGGCAGCATGGACCCGGACGGCGGCGCCGCGCAGCCCGCGGCCGGCGAGGCGCTGGCCGGCCGGCTCGGGGCGATGTCGCTTGGCGGCGGCAAGACCTAGGCGGGCCCCACGCCCACCGCGGCCGATGGGAAGCCGTGCGTGCCCGCCCCTGCCTAGCGCGTAGGAGGGGGGCGCGCTGTGTACCATTTTTTGCTTGTGGGGCTTGGGCGCTGCCGGAGCGCACTAGAATGCAAACACGAGCGCGCCGGCTGGTGGGGCGGGCGGGGGCTTTTTGTGCCCAAAGCCGGCGCGGCGGTGCGGCGCTTGCTTATCGCCGCACCTGCTTTTTGCCAGGCCGTTTGTTCCTCGTGCAGTGTGCGGTGTGGACCAACCTGTCCGGAGCCTCCTTCTTTTCCACGCCCTTCCAAACATTCCTGTCTTGCGCTACGCTTGACCAAAATCTGACCAACCAGTACGATGCCGCGTGCCGGCCGCGGCCCCGGCGCCGCGGCGCTTTTGTTTGGAGGGCTGAAGCCCGCGCCCCCCATGCTCCCCCAAACACGCATGCTGACTCAGTTGGCATGCCCCTATTACCTCTACTTTGCCCCGCATACTTTGCCCCGCATATGCCACAGACCATGTGGGCTCGCGGCCGGCAGCTGCCGCCGCGGCTTCACCGCGCACCCCCTGCATCGCGCCGTGCGCCGCCACCAGGCCGCCGCAGCTGCTGCTGCTCTCGCCGCCGCTGCCGGCCCCTGCATGACCCGCGCTGCCGGCCCCTGCATGCGCAGCACTAATCCCTTCTTGGCTCCCCTCTCCCACGCTCCCCACAACAGCGGCCAGAGGGGAGCGAGCCGTGACCCGCACCGGCCGGCCGCCCCCTCTCCCAAACTCATTTTTCGCACCCAGGCCCACAGTGGCCCCCCTCGCAATGCATCGCTTCTGCACGTCGCCCTTCGCCGCCGCCGCACTGCCGCGCGCTTATTGGTGGGGGTTTGCACCGCGCGGCTCATTCGCCGCGCGCCGGGGCACCGCAAGTCCGCATCCCCCCCCCTCCTCCAACCCCCCCTGCCGTCCGGCTGGCACGGCAAGGCGGGGGGCCACCCGGTTACGGTACCATGGCCCCACGCCTCAAAAGCCCACGAACACACGCTCGGCACGCGTGAGTGATGCCCCCCAATTAGGACTGTTTTCCCCGCCGGCCGGCACCTTGATCGGGGCTGCTGGGCTTCGCAACCCTCTCGCATGTAACCTCAACGCGCCTCTGGGGCGGCCCTGTCGAAGACGGCGGCAGAGCAGCATCGGCAGCCGAATGCAGCAGTCGGCGGAGCGCCGGCGCAGCGGCCTGGGGCACCGGCTGGGTTACAGCTCTCGCTCGCTGTAATGCGCCTTCCAGGCCTGGCCAGCGTAATCCGCGTTGGGTTCTCAAGCGCATACGCAGCCCTGAAACCCCCGGATCGACGGGATCCCGCCGCGCGGGCAAGGGTGACTTCGGACGCGCGGCAGCCAGCGGCAATGGGGCCGCCGAAACAGCAGCAACAGCATGCGCAACCGGCCAAAAAGCAGAAGCTGAGCGTGGAGTACCCGGCGCCGGCGGTCGCCAGCCTCTTCACCGCAGCGGCAGGCCTGGCGACGCAGCCGTCGCCCGGCGCGATGCACGGCTGCCGCGTCGCTGCTGCGGTGCGCGGGCGCGCGTTTGTGCACGGCTGCCGCATGCGGCCGCATTCACACGTGTGCAAACGCCCGCGCTGAACGCAGACAGTGCGCGCTGCCGCTGCCGTTGCTGCCGCCGCCGTTGCTGCTGCTGCTCCGCCCCGCCCACCTGCTGCCAGCGGCGAAGACCCCGCGCCCGCCGCTTTTCGGCCGACGTCCCCCCGCCCCCTCGCCCTTCCCAGGACCTGCCCCGTGCCGCCGCCGAGCGCGGCGGCTTTGCGTCGGTCTTCGCCTCCGGGCCCGGCGTGTTCCTTCACAGCGTGCTGCTGCCCTCGCCGCCCGCGCCCTGCGTGGGCAGGGAGGGGCTCATGATGCCGGCGCTCACCCCCGCACCGCCCGCGGCGCGGCTGCGGCTGCCGCGCCATGCGGGGGAGGTGCAGGCGGTGGCGCTGCGCGCCCTCCGCGCCGGCGGCGGCGGCGGCGAAGGCGGCGCCGGCGGCGGCGAGGGTGATGATGTGACGGGGTTGGTGCTGGCCACCGCGGACGCCTATGGCATTGGGACGCTGGCGCGGGTGGCGCTGGGTCCGGGGGATTGGGAGGCGCAGGCGGAGGAGGAGCAGCGCGAGGGCGACGCGGAAGCGGCGGCCGCAGCGGCAGTGGCGGCCGTCGTCGAATCAACGGAGCGGATCGAACCTGAGGACCCGCTGAGGTGCGTTTGACCCCGCGCGCGCGCGCGTTGATGCATGGGCGGGACCCAGCGTGGCAAAGGCCGCCGCTGTGGCGGCGAGTTCTGTGCGTGATCGGTGCCAGCGCTGTCCAGCAGGTCAGAACGCCGCAAACCCCGCCAACTGAACTGCCCGCCCGCCATCCGCCGCCGCCCAGGGAGGGCGGCTGGGCGGGGGCCGCGTTCAGCCACGCGCGGCCGTCGCTGCTGGCGGTGGCGCGCGGCTGCGCGCGGGACCTCACCCTTTACGACGGCGCCCGCCGGCTGCGCACGATGCGCGCCGCGACGCAGCCCTACGCGCTGGCGTTCCTGCCGGCGGGCGCCCACTCCGGCGGCGGCGACGCGCTCGCCCTGGCGGAAGGCAACGCGGTAAGCGGGGGGTGCGGAGGCTTCGGGCCCTCAACCCTGGTGCTGCCAGGGCCCTCGCGCCCCTGCCGCGCCCGCCGCTTGCCCTGCTGCAGCCGCGCCACCCTCCTCATCCGGCGCGCCGCCCATCCGGCGGCCTCGCACCCCGCACCGCAGGTATCGGTGTGGGACGTGCGCGCCGGCGAGCGCGGCGGCTGCGTGCAGCGGCTGCTCGTCGCCCCCACTGGCAGCCCGCTCTACGCGCTCGCGTGGAGCGGCGCGCAGGGGGGCCTGCTGGGCGCGGCGGGGTCGGAGCGCGCGGTCCAGCTCATCGACCCCCGCAGGTGGGGGCCAGCGCTTGCGTGCTCGTTTGTGGCCGTGGCTGCATGCTGGGTGGGACGAACGCCTCTGCTTGGAAAAACACGCTATGACAGCCCGATGGGCTCGCAACAACACTCCCAAACCCCGTTTGCGTGCCGCAGGTGGCGCTGCCTCGACAAGTGGGCCGGCGCGACGCGGCAGGCCATCCACCACCTTTCCTTCCTCACCGCTGCCCCGGAATACGCCTGCGCCTCGGGCCTCGACTCGGAGGTTGTGTGCGGCTGCTGGGTGGCCCCACCGCCGCCGGTGGCCGTCAAGCCGTACACAGTGGCGCCTGGCGAGGCGGAGGAGGCCGGCGCCGCCGCCGGCAGGGCGGGCGCGGAGGACGGCGACGGCGGCGACGGCGGCGGCGGCGGCGGGGCATTCTCGTACCGGGGGGACTCTCGGTGGCTCGGTGTGGCCAAGGCGGCGGGCACAGACGTGCTCGCGGGTTTCTCGGCCTCGGGGCGCGTCACGTATGCGCGCATTACGGCCGGCGTGGCGGTGCAGCCGGCCGGCGGCAGCGGCCGAAACAGCGCGGGGCCTGCTTGACGATTTTCGTTGTAACTGAACATTGCAGGTTGCAGCCACCGTGGCTCCAACCAGGGCCAAGGGCAGCGATCATCCAACCTCCGCGTGACAGACGGTCAAACTGCGTTTGATTTGATAGGAAAACGAGCCATCTAAAAATGATGATGATTTGTTACTCCGCCTGCGGCATCGCAGGATCCTGTAGCCACCGTGTTCCAACCAGGGTCAAGGAAAACGAGCCGTCAACCGCCGCATGGCAGGCGGTCAACGCCACCGGCGCCTGCGAGGCGCGGATGGCAACACCACAACAAAACCCACGCGCAATGAAAGCGCACTAATCCCCGCGTCGCACGGCCCCTGCAAGGGGCCGGTGCGGACGGCGGGCGCCGAGTTTGGCCGCTC